>VZTF01001314.1:544428-614173 GCA_013397755.1 Cnemophilus loriae
GGGGCGGTGGGGCCAGAGGAGGTTAGGAGCTGCCGCTCTTCTCGCTCGGCTTTTTTTTTCCTGGGCTTTTCCACACAGTCGCCCCGTCCTCTCAGGTTTTCTGCAGCGATTTGCCCGTCGGTAACCACACACCTACACCGGGCTGCTCGAGCTCTTTTCCCGCAGAGGCCGAACGCTCGGTCCAGCGGAGCGGGGGCAGACCCCGGCGGCTAGGGGCTCCCTCAGCGACCGCGCTCCGCCTCGCCCGCCGGCGCCGCTCCCGCAGCGCCATGGATCACCAGCCCAAGTTCTTCGAGAACCTCTCGGGCGCCGGGAAGGCCATCGCGGTGCTGACCAGCGGCGGCGATGCCCAAGGTAGCGGCTCACGCCGTTCACTCCGGGAGCACGGGGAGGACGAGGGGAAGGAGCCGAGGGGGAAGGAGAATGCTGGGAAGCTGCGGGCGCGGTGGGGAGTGGGGCAGCAGCAGGAGAGGGCGAGGAGCCCCTCGAGGGCGGTGTGAGGGGGCAGGAAGGAAGGGCCTCCCCGGCTGGCAGGGCGCCCGTGCGTGAGGCCGGGGCAACAGCGTGGGCTGCCCCAGGGCTGGTGTCGGGAAGCCACGGTGCGGCACATGGAGTGGAGAGAGAGAGCTCTGGGAGCGGGACACAGGGGATTGCAGTGGTGCACGGGTTCCTTTTTCCGTTCTGGCCTTCGACCCGGCTTTCCTACTAAGCGCATTTAAAAGATAAATAATTTTTGCACGGCCTGGGCGCCTGAGGTTCAAACATCCCCTCACCCCTTCCTCCCTCCCTTCCTCGCCACGTTTCCTCTGACCCAGGCTGGGTAAGGGAGAGGTTAGAAACGCTGCAGTAACTTTTACTACCAAGATGTCTCGTTCCCTCGAGAGATGGTGGGGAGAGGGGGGTGAGGAGGGATGGCTGATGCGAGCGGGGGAGGAGGAGGTCGTGCCGCCCTGCACGGCGGGTGGGAGGCTTGGCTGCGCTGCTGGGGCTCTGCCAGCCCTCGCTTCATCTGCTTTTCACTTCGTTTTGGCACCAGCAACGTTTATGTTCCTACCCGTGGTTTAGAACGCTCAGATGGTGGTTTACTCTCCCCCGGTAGGAGTACGTTAGAAACGTGTCTCACCTTCTTAAATCTTTTCAGTGTAGAGGAAGTCGTAGCTACTACAGGACAGGGCGAACAAAAGACCTACAGACATTAAGAGGGAAAGGAAAGAGGCTCGATCACAATATACCTAGTCAAGAATCCATTTTACTCTACACTTTAGTTTTCCCTTTCCTACCAGAAAATCATGATGGGTCGTTTCCAACGCGGCATATTCTGTGATTCTATGGTAATAGTTTGAAGTTTCAGTTAATTAAGATTTCAAACGCGCAATGTGCCGTGCAGTTGGAGAGGACTCTTTCTCTGCTTATACCAGGAAAGCTGTTGAGTGATAATTGCTTTTGGCATCTTCCCTTAATTTATGGTTATTTTACTTTTTTTTTTNAGTACTTTCACTTAAAGAAGAAGCGGCACTCATTCGCGTTTGGGAAGAGAATGGGGGGTGGGAGCTTCTCCTTCCTTTCTGCGTGCTCTCTCTCGGTGGTTCGGGGACCAGTCTCTCCCCGGATTTTACACGGGGAGGTGCCAGCAGGACCAGCCCGCGGCCGGGGCAGCCTTCCCTCTCCTCTTGCCCTGGCTTCCCGGCGCGTCCATGCGGCGGGAGCTTGCATGGACCAGTGTCTCCGCGCTCCCTCCCTCCGCCGGTGTGTACGTGATCCGCTGCGAGTCGCTGCAGATTCCGCCTCTTTGCGTCATCTGGGCTGGGAGAAGCATCCTCCCTCCCCCTGTCCACAGGAATAACGGGGAGCCCCCGGGTTTACCTAGGATTATCCGAAACTCTAATCGGGATGAAAGGGATTTGTTACCATCGAGGAGGAAAATGTTGCAGTCCTGGAGAAAAAAACAAATCGATGCTTTTAAATGGCTTCTCTTTTGCCTCTCGGTGAGGCTACACTAGTTCAGGTTTTATCCACAGTTTGCCGTCGGTTACATCAATTCCACTGCTAAATGATTCTAGGAGGAACTGGGAATCAGAGCATCTCTGTCTTAATGGTCTGGTGGCCAAATCGCCATTTTAATTTAAAAGTGTGGCAGGGCACTGCCTGAAGCAGCAATAGCGTGTTCAGCAAGGGGCTGAGCCCTGCAACTTGCTTCCGCATGGCTGGAGATTATGTAATGCAGCAGCAGATGCATCTCCTTTTATAAAGTGGTAATCTGCACTTGCCACTGTGTGAATTAAGGCATTTAAAGGACTTGCAGAAAGAATCCACGGGTAACACGTAGACTTTACATCTAGCAGATTGCCACAGAAGCATAGAGGGTTCCAAAGTAACAGCCTGTGAAAGTTGCTGTCTAAGGAGTGGGGTTGTCACAAAGACCAAAAAAGTAAACTGGATGCCTTCCAAGCTGTTTCATTGGCAGCACTGTTTTCCTAACTTTGAAGAACAAGGAAATAAACCCCCCAGCGTTTTAGGACTTGATCATTTCACGTGAATCGCACTACACAGTGTGTGACCATAATCCCTTATTATCTTGGGAGCAGCAGAGATGTGTAAAATACGCAACCTCAAGTCAGTTTGAAGGTTAGGAGTTAAACAAAGGACAGAATGAGTCATGCCCTGTCAAGGTCATTTGCCCTCTGTAGGACAAATGTGAGAGAAGTGAAGTCCTGAAGTACACACACAAGGAAATATGCTGCTGTTACTGCTATTTGAAAATTATCTGTTCAAGCAAAGTGTAGGTGAGGCAAAGTTACTGACTCGGAAGTAGGCAAAAAAATTCTAGTATTAGGAAAAGAGTTCCAGTAGTCTGTTTCATTTTGTTTTAGATTTGTTAGACCCTAAAAGTCTTCAGGGTATCTGTAATCCAAACTAAACTCACAGACAACTGAGTAGAAAAAACACTTGTTAAACACAAAATTTAAATAGGTGCCAGGATTTAGATTGGACTGTAAGTCTGAGTGTAGAATAAAATATATGTGAAATTATTTTACAGTGAAATTACTGCCTTTGCTGTTATTGTACTTTTTAATAATTTCAAAGTAGTATTATGTAAATTACACAAGGCTTTCTATTTATAGGGCATGTTAAGTTTTCAGTTACTTCTCCACATTGGTGCTACTTGAAAGTTTTATTTTTCTTTTTTCTTCTTCTACCTGTAGAATTTTAAAGACTATAGTATGTATATGTGTCATACTGGAACGACTATGGTTTGCTCACCATTCTTTTGTTTGGTGGAGTTAAAGAATTTATCAGTGATCTGTTTCACAGGAAAAAAAGGATCTGTATTTAGTACACTTAATATGTATAAGTACTAAACTTGACAGTCTATCACTTCAGCTAGCCAGCTGTTAAATTGTGAACTAAAAATGTACTTTCAGCTGTAATCACAAGTACCTCGAGAAGCAAAAAAAGTCCTGACAATCAATTCTCAGTATTTAGGGGTTGGTTCAATTTCTGGACTATTTCCTAAATTGTTCTGGTTACAGTTCAGGAAGGTGGCTTAATAAATGGGGTTTAATAAGTCACGCTTCTCACTTTGTGGGATTCTCTGGCCGTGGTCTGCTTCAGGTCATGAAGTACACTGGTTGCATTTTCTGTGGGTTGCCGGTGGCTGCCACAGCCAGTTTTGGCCACCGTAGGTCACTGACGTTCACACAGCCTATTCCGGGACCGTGGTAAGTATGGCTCCGCACTCAGGAAGAGTCATCGGAAAGCTACTGACAGAAGGTGATTGTGCTCTCTTGGGGAAGGATGTGTTTGTGGCTACGGAGTCGCTGCCCAGCCGAGTGACTCAGGATCATTGTCTTTGAATAGGACCATGTTGTTTTTGAGATAAAGATTTGGTGTTGTGGAGGACAGCATAAGTAAGAGACGTAGTGGTCTGGAATATCATAGCCCGTCCTGCTGAAGTAAGGAGCTACGTGTCTCTACATTCGAAGCATTCCAGGCTTCCCAAAGTTCCAAGGCTTATTTAGTAGCGTAGATATATGACTCTTGTCCTGGTGATGTAGACTGGAAGAAGAAATCTTGGCATTGACCAAATGAAAAAGCTCAACTTCTTCAGCAAATACTGGGTTTAAAAACGGCTTAAAGAGAACCCTAAAGAAGCCTTTTGGATTCCAGAGTTTTGGAATACCACAGACCATGACTGTGGAAGCAAAGATTTACGTATTTCTACTCTTGAAGCATTACAGGCTAAGGAACATCATAAGGCATATTTAATATAGTAGTGCAAATGTATTGATCTTGTCCTGGTGGCAGAATTTCTTTTTCCACCATAAGTTTCTGGACTAATACAGTAAAATAAATAGATATTTTTTTTTAAAAAAAGTCACAGACTGTAACAACCCACACTCTTCTTATGTCATCCAAATTAGAGTTTATTTGTTAATGCTTCCATAATTTGAACATAGTCACAAGGAATTTTTTGAATTCTAGCCCCACCAAAAGGCACCTTTTCCAGCTAAGAATAGTGCATGCAAATAGACGTGTATCTAAAATACGTATATATGCGTCTATTGATATAATGTAAGTACTATTTGTATGTAAAATTAAGGAATGTAGTTACTAATGAATGAGTGTAACTATTTCAATGCATTTAATATTTTTGAGAAGCTGTTTCTATAATTAGTGGACTCACTGATTGAAACTGATCTCTTAAGATTTTTGTTTTTAATTTTAAGAAGGAGGTATATTTGCTATCTAGATGCTATGCTATTGTATATATTTGTGCAGTCAAATGTTCTGATCTAATACAGCTAGTGTTCAGGAAAGTTGTGTAATGTTTTCTTCAGATATCTAGAATAATTATTGTGATTATATGCAATAAAATCTGTAATGTAATTAAAAGTCAATGGAACAAACACAAGTTGTTTTTTTAATGATTTGTTCAGTTCTTGTATTTGCTTCTCTTTTTATGATTATAGGCTCTTACTGACATAACCATTTACATATTTGAATAAAGTCCTTCTGTTTGGTAATGTTTAGGCATTTTCCTTTGTGATTTTTGGTATATAGTGTTTTAAGTCTGAATCTTTATTCAGAGTAGTACTGAAACATATGTGCTAAGTCATTAAGCTTGCATTAAAGCCAATGTTTATCTTTAAAATAGGTGGTACTTAAGTGTTTCTTGATGCTTGTCCAAGATGCATAGTTTTGATTTTGCTTTTGAATGGTTTATGTTACAGTTATTTATTTAAAGGCATGTCTAGCTGACTAAAGCAAGGCAAACTTGGCTTAAACACAAAATCATATAGAACCTCCTCTGTTGTAGTGGTACATATGTATGTGGACCAGGATGTAGGCACGAGAGAGGAATACTCTTTTGGAGGCAGAGCGTGCCTCTGAAATAATTTAAGTATTTCTGCAGTACTGTTTTTAACCCTGTTACAAAAACTGGCTGCTCCTTTTAAGGACAACTGAATAGACAACATCAAGAAGGACAATAAATTATCAACTTTTAAAGTAATTTGGATGTTATGAAAAGCCCTGTAAATAGTTGCATTTCACTTAATCTTTGCCGAGTCCAAAAGAGCAAAAGAAATACTCCCCTCTTTTTAAGGCTTTAGTGTAAAAGCAAGTGGTAATTCAGAAAGATTTTAAATAATTCTTATATTAATAAAAAAAAAATAAAAATACTGGTTTTACTTGTGGCTTTCTTTTGAAGTTGCTATTGTAATCCTGTATGTTTATCAAACTGCATTTATTATTCAGGACTAAATCCACAGTTAACCCGGTAAATCTCTTTTGAAGTAATAAGCATGAGTAATAACATTTCAGGGTTATTACGGTAATTCACAAATACTTTTGTAAGACTCCACAAATAATGAAATTTTATTAGACAGTCCTACAGAGGCTTCATGAAATTTTATGGGTTTTTTTGCTTGAATTACTGCAGTTTAGACAGCCGAATTGTAGAAGTCTAAAGCTGCAATGTGTTAGCTGTATTTTGTAGGTATCAAGTTCTAACATCCTTTAGTCCTCAGCCCTTCTGAAATGTAAGCCAGGAGCCTGCCAGTAGACAGCCAAGTCCTTTTTCTGTATAAGGAGATAAAATAACATGGAATGACAATAAAATGTATGTTACATAAACTTACAAAGCTGCAGTGGTGGTACTGGGAAGGTGCTTTCTGTCTGTAATCTGTGGGACTTCTTTTCCTGGGCTTTTGCCTTTTCATGGAGCAGGCAAATTGTGAATTTTACCTGTTTTGCATGCAAGAAACATGGAAACTGGAAGGAATTAACTAAGAAAGTATGTGGCTGTATTAAAAATTTATATACAAACTTTCCACAAACAAACCAAACCAAACAACAGCAACCCCCCTCCAAAAAAAAACAACCCAAAAGCCAAAGCAGAACTGCCAAAAAACCTCCGTACTGAGCAACAACAACAAAAAAGCCTCCCACACAACATGTGCTTTAATAGCAACAAGCTGTGGGCTTAGGTGAAAGGAGTACCTTGTGCTGAGTCTTCCTGTTTGTGGAAAATGGCAGTGCTGTGATGAACTGTCAGTTTGGTGAAATTAAAGGTCTTTGCCTCTGAGGGGTGTTAATTTTGTTATGGAAACTGTTTCACTGAGGAGGTAACTTCGGTCTGTTTAATCTGAGATTTAGCGTGCTAACTTTCTTTTCAGTACAGGCTGTCAGATGAGATTCTCTGCTTTTCTTTGGCATCATCCACTTCTTTGTCTAAAGCTGTGCTTTTAGCTGTCTTGGCGTTTGAGAACTTTTTCCAGCTATGCCACAAGGCTGACTGTGGCTGAAGGAATTCTTGCTACAATTCTTAAAACAGAACTTATGTGAGAACAGTGTTACTCATGATTTTTATCTTAAGTCTAAATGACACCTACACAAACAGCAAAAGCAACATTTTGATTTTGGCAAACTTAATTTTTTTGTTTCATGTTGAACAACTTCAGGGACTTTCTGTTGTGTTCATAAGTAATGAGTCTTTGCGAAAACCTCGGCCTGATTCTTTAGACAGGTTGACTTTTATAGCTCAGTATTTTTTGCAGTAAAGGTAGATATTGTAGGATTAGATCTTTGTGGCTTTCTGTGTAGTTTATATATTCTAGTCACCAAGTTTTTATATCTGCAGAGAGGTGAACACTTAACACCTATGTCGAGCAGTAGAGCTTACCTACTACTTGGCTATTTTGATATTAAATGCACCAAATTTGGAGAATTGGTGCCCAGTACTTCGGATTGTTGTGCCTCTTGCATCCGTTTTCTACTGATGTGCCAAGACTGTCAGTGCAGCCTAACTACTTCTCTCTTCATGCTTTGTGTGATCTCTTACGTCTGTTTTAGTGGTATGGAAGCAATTAGTTGATTAGTTTTGGAAAGTTCCTGAATAATGGGTAAGATAATGCAGTATCTGAGGGGATGGGTTCTAACAGAAATTCATTTGGCCTGTGTAGAGGGACCATTGGAACTTCCACTGTTGCTCAGGAGGTTAAGTGTTTGACCGTGGTACTTAAGTGGAAGATTTTTCAGGAGTATAATTTGTCAGATGTCAGTGAGCAGGGAATTCAGATCAGAGCTTGCATTTTTGGGACCAGAGTGGTGTTCAGACACTTTTCTGTCAAATGAGTCAATGTAGCATTTCTTACATTAATTTACTGTTACTTCTGTCTTTTTAAACGAGCATCTGTCCAGGTCAGCTTTGGCTCTGCTTCCCACAAAATACTGTACATACACCTGTGTTATTTTGGAAATCCCAGAAAAAACTGTTTAAATATAATTTCTTATTTGAAGAAGCAAAATTTTAACTTGCTGAATATTTTGCATTTCAGACTGAAAACTAACCATTATTGCAAAATTAATTTGTTTCGTTGTTCAGTAGCTGTAACTTTTACAATGCTGTTTTGCAGTCAGCAGCAATTTAATCTCTGTTTAACACACACACTGGCATTCACATAATTATTGTAACAAAGAATGGTTCTGAACCTTTCATGCTCATGGGCTGCTTGCACTGTCATTAAGCAAATTTCTGTTTTAATGGATGCTGATCATTGTCTTTCTTTAGGAATGAATTAACGTTCCCTTTGTTTTCAAGACACTGAATATTTTTAGTATACAAAAAAATACTGGATGACTATAACAATGTGATTTTGCTTTTTCTTCCCAGGTATGAATGCTGCTGTGCGCGCAGTAGTACGCATGGGAATCTATGTAAATGCCAAAGTCTATTTTATTTATGAGGTTAGTTTTTGTTTCATTCATTCTGTATTTTGTCTTCTGACTAAACTTGAGTTTTTGTAGAAAGACCATGGAGAGTAAATAGTATAAATTAAAAAATGTTGTAGATGCCATTTCTTTTCATTGCGTGTTTTATTTAGTACTTTTTATTTATATGGAAATTTACATCTCACAAGGTATATTCTAGAACTATGTAATTTAAAAGTAATTTCTTAAATACATGGAATTTTTTATGTACCACCAAAGACTTGAAAATAGAGAAAACCAGAGGTGGTTGTCACCCTGTGGTGAGCTACATATCTGTGCACTTGTTGGATGTTTGGCCCGATTTATTCTACTTCATAAATATTTCCCTAAACCTGGTTAAACTACTGATTCTTAATCCTTTGACTCCATTTTCCTAGAGTATGATAAGGATGTATCCTCACCCTCATTTCACAGATTGCACAGCTTGGTTTTGATCAAGAATACTGTGGCACTGGTGCCATCTTGCCTGGCTTATAGGTAGAAAGTTGCAACTGAAGAAATTCAACCAACAAACAAAAAAAAAAGCCACATCAAAAACCTGTCCATCATTGATCTGTCCAGACATCAGAATTTTGTAGTTGAAACTTGTAACTGTATGTGCAGAAAGATTGTAAATTTCTGTAATGATTGTGTGATAAGAAAAAAACATGGGACAAGTTCAATGTCAACGCCAAGGTGATGCTCCATGTATTTGTGTTCCTGGAAGACCGTTGGAGTTAGACTTCCTTATAAAGGATGCTTTCAGGTTTTATACAATCTGCAGATTAAACAATACAGTAAATATGTTGATTCTGTTCCCACTGGAATTCCTGTACAGCTCATTAGTAGTTTGAAATTATTACAAATGGTAATGAAAAACAGATACGGGGGAAAGCTTGGTAGGTCCCCGGTAAAGTGTAACTTTAATATAAAAATACGGAGTACTAGAATTTATAGAAGTGCTCAGAAAATACTTTTGTTTTAGTTTTATGCATGGCAGATACACAATTTATCTTTAAAAAGTAGCTGTTTATTCATTTTTTCCATGTCTGCTTGTTCCTATAGCTCATTTACTAATGAGATGCAAAGTATATTGAAATGCAAATAAGCAGAGGACTGTGCTCCAAAATTCATTCTTACTACTGTGCTACAGCAAGTTGCTCTGAATACTTAGTGTGTGCTAATTACATGGCCAATCTCAGGAATTCCTTCAGTGCTCAGCTGTTTTGCAGGCTCGCTGAAATGGGTCAGATACTTCTCTAGAAGTAAGGAGGGGGTTTTGGACATCTTTAAGGCCATAACTTGGATTTTAATTTATTTTTTAAGTAAGTTTAAGTCAAGAATTTACGTATTTTGTCACCTTTTAAACATACTTGGTATCACAGAGTGATAAATTTTGAGAGAAATTTGAATGTTTGTTTTTTCTGAACTTAGCAAAATAGCACTATTTAAGTTAGCGTGTTCCTGTGTTTGGTAGAGTTGGCCAGTGTGAAGTCACAGATATTTCTGAATGAAAAGTGATTGTAAAAAATAAGTCTGTGTTGGGAATTTTGAGTTTTCCATAAATATTGTCCTTCTGTCTTCAGTGTAACAGTAGGGTCTGGGAGGAAATGCACATTTCACTGTAAGTATAAGCTCTGAAAAAGGTCTTTGCTTCTAGATTGGTCCATTCAGTTCTGTGTTTTGTGAATTACCGAATGCTAAGCTTTGTTCTTTTCTGACTGGTGGTAATTGAAATATGAAGTCAGTTTTCTTTCACAATGCCTGCAAGTACTTCAGCGAAACAGGGTTGCAAGCATTGAAATGAAATGGCTGTTTAATTTTTCCCCTTGGAAATAGGAAACAGATGAAGATGACAAGTGTAGTGAAGGTAAAAATCTTCTTGTGAGACTTGTCACTAATGTTCCTGTTACAAGTCTTTGCATGATGTCTAAAAAGGAGAAATATTTTCGGGAATACTTGAGGTTATTTAGTGCTTTTAGTAAGGTGTTCCTACTAGATTACAGTTTATTGAATGCAGACTTGAATGTGTTAAGCAAAGAGAATAGTATATCCTTAGCCTTCCTTTTGAGCAGACATTTTAATGCGTTGGTCAGGGTAAAGTGGTGCTTGTATTGAAGCTGCTCTGAAAAAGTGAAGGAAGAACCTGAAGTGACAATATCCAAAACAAGAAAGTTTTCTTATTTGGATCCAAAAATTTAGTTAAAGGTCTTAGGCTTTTCAGGCTTTTCAAGATTACTTTGCTGTAGTCATCATAAGCTCTATTTCTCCAGTAGCTATGTCTGTCATATGAACTTTTTTTGCATTGCAAAACCATCTGTCTTCTACAGCTGTGGCCAGCACTAGTTCCATAGTCTAAGTAAAAAGGTAACTCTGTTTTCTTAACTCCATTTTTCTTCATTTTGTGATGAGACATTACTAAGATAAATACGTAAAAATTGATAATGAATTAGATCTAGGTCATTTTCTAGCCCTTTTTAAGTTGATTTTATGAAAGCCCAAAGAAAGAAACAGTTACATACTGGAATTCGTGGGCTATTTGGACTTCAAGTCTCAAAAGGGAAAAAAAAGTAAACTCATGTGAAAATGAAAACGAGAAGATAATTTATATAAAAGCTATAATTTTTTATATATCTTTTTATAGTTTATATAAAACCTGTGAATTTATAGCTATAAAATAAAAAAACCCCATGTGTATCTTAATTCATTGAAGTTAGCACATTTCAGAATTTTGCTATTAATGGCAAATCTATACAGTTGCATTAGTTTCACAGTTTCATATTTTATAGTATTTTATTTTAGTCTGTAGTTACCTTTCTTGACTATCATTTCATTATTCCTCAAATCTACTCCAGTCTGAATTAAAATTTGAATACCCATGGATTAATTTCACTCATGGCATGAAAATCTAGGAGCTGGAAGTCTGTGTAGAGTACCAGACTGCTTTAGGAGGCTAGTTTAATTTTTTTTTCACTAATCAGAAGCTGTTAAAGTCAGGTTGATTTTTGTTTTGTCTTGTTTTTCCTTTTTAATTGAGAATGGGAAGAAAAAGTGATGCCTCTCATTTATGGCAACTCATTTTAGAAACTTGAAATCTTAAATATTTATGCAAATAACCTGCCCTTTTTCCAGGACTGAAGCACATAGTTCCCAGTGGATGCGTGCTCTTGCTACTAAGCTATGGAGCTTTTAGATTCTTCATCTTGATTAAGAGTCTTTTTCTCAAGAGGCCAGCATTGGGAATGCAATGGTACGGCAGTCATGGATTTCTGTGAGGAAAACTTCATGTCTTTTCTGTGGTGGTTTGTGCACTCAGTGACAATAGTATTTTATGTTGTTGAGCAGTGGCTAAGAATTCTCAGTAAGTAAATTCACGTAACTGTTAAAGCCCCAAGTGTCTCGCACGTAACACATCAGAAGAGCACTTGTTCTTTTTCGAAAGCTTTTGTCTTCAGAGTTCAGACTGGAAGCCATGTTTGCTCCTGCCACTCTCTCCTGGAGCTGCAGTGTCTGTGAATGTACCCTGTAAACATTGGAGCCACAGAGATTTCCTCTTGTTCTTTGAATATTTAGATTTTGGGTACATGAAGGACTACGCATAAAATGGAGCTGATCTTCACAAACTGTGCTTGCTGTATTTTTGACAGTTCATTTTTTCCATTCTTGCCCCATAGTTTTAGTATCTCAGTACCCAAGCTCCTACATATTTAGGATCTAAGTAAGAATTTACATTTTTAATGTAGATTGACAGAGTCCCACCCTCATATTAAGGTCTGTAGTCACATCTGCTGGAGATTTTCGGTAAGCATACGATTGGAGCAGTGGTGAACCTTCAAACATATGCTGTCCAGCCCTCATCAGTGTTTACATGTAACTAAAACAACAAATGGAAATAATCATCATTATTAATACTTCAGTTGTAATTAGTAATTCATTTTTTCCCCAATACCTTTTCTAGAAACCTGTTTTAATTCTATAGCTCATATCTCTTAATGGTGTGGAAAACAATGTGGCGGTTCTATCTACCTTCTTCAGAGGTAGCTTACAGATACTTGGCAGACAACTGAATTAGGAAAAGTTAATATAACAGTTCAAACAGATCATGATTCCAAGGGTTCCCTGTCCTTACCTTGCAATGAGGGGAATTGTTAATACATCCCCAATTCTCACTTGTCTGCACAGATATGGACTCCTGACCAAAATGCACGAATTCTTTCTACTTCAAAGAAACATGGTGCAGGAATGGGTCATAGCTCATCCTTAGCCTAGCTGTGTGGTGTTTCGAGTCTTACAGACAACTTAAACTACTATTTTATCTGTTTGCTTTTTTCTGTGTTTTAGATTTGTTAATCTCTGAATTGGGAATTTTAATCCATTAGTCTTATTTATGTACATATTTCCTATATGTAATACTGCTTTTGGGGGCTCTTGTGTTTTTCCTCTCAAGATAAAATGGAAGGTGAATGATTGGAGCACACACGAACTGTATATATTTTTGTCAGCTTTCAGTGCAGCTTAGTGTAGTCAGTGTTACAAACGGAATTAAGATGCAATATTACACTACGCTTTCAGGATTTATTGCCAGTGGCTCTCTTGAGTTATTGTAGTTGTCAGTAGAAATACTGATAGGAAAAGCTTTCAGTCCATTACTGAATGATATAAGGAACATAGAATTCTATGCTTTAAAAGAAAGCAAACCAGCAAAGCTGTAGTGAGTGAACTTAGTAATTTATTAGCCATCATCAAGCTTAGTTGTATCCACTATAAGGTTTCTTTCTGAAGATCCTTGCACTTTATCTGAGGGAGAAATTTCTTTTAGTTGATTCGTAGGTTAAGCATTATTCCTTTTCTACTTTGCTCTAATTTTGAAGAAATTGTGTAAATAATGGCTTAGTTCTTTAAGTCATTGTGTATATACATTAACATACAAACAGTATATCGTGTATGTAGGGGCCTACAAGGGAACTGGGAGAGATAGTTCACCAGGAACTGTAGTGATAGGACAAGGAGTAAAGGGGTCAAACTGAAAGAGTGGAAATGTAGGTTTGCTATATGGAGGAAATTCTTTACTGTTAGAGTGGTGAGTCACTGGAACCTGTTTCCCAGGGAAGATGTGGATGCCCCAACCCTGGCAGTGTTCCAGGCCAGGTTGGATGAGGCATTGAGCAACCTGGTGTAGTGGGAGATGTCCCTGCTGATGGCTGGGGAATTGGAGGTTGATGATCTTTAAGGTCCCTTTCAACCCACGCCATTTTATGTGTATATATTAGATACATGTCAAAGTTATCTAGAGAGTGTACAAAATACCATTGGATGGCAGAAATTAGAGACACAGATAGTTTTCCATTTGGATGGAAAAATTCTNGTAAAGGGGTCAAACTGAAAGAGTGGAAATGTAGGTTTGCTATATGGAGGAAATTCTTTACTGTTAGAGTGGTGAGTCACTGGAACCTGTTTCCCAGGGAAGATGTGGATGCCCCAACCCTGGCAGTGTTCCAGGCCAGGTTGGATGAGGCATTGAGCAACCTGGTCTAGTGGGAGATGTCCCTGCTGATGGCTGGGGAATTGGAGGTTGATGATCTCTAAGATCCCTTTCAACCTACGCCATTTTATGTTTATATATTAGATACATGTCAAAGTTATCTGGAGAGTGTACAAAATACCATTGGATAGCAGAAATTAGAGACACAGGTAGTTTTCCATTAGGATGGAAAAATTTTTTGCTATTGCTTGATCATATTATGTGTAAATTAATCAATTAAGTCTCACTGAGCAGAAACTTTCATGCTTTCCCTTTGGAATCTGTACTGGAATCCTAAAAAGCCTAATTGAGTAACCTGTACTTTTGCTGTGTCCAGGTTATCTTTACATTCTTATTTTCTCATGCTAGTGAGGACTCAAAGTTTGACATAAAAAGCCATATATATTAAAAGAATACTAAACCACTTTAGGCTTAGTATGTTTCCAAGTTACTGCTTACTGAGTAAAATCTACTAAATATACTCTGAATCGTGCCAAATTAAATTTCTCCAGTTTATAATGTCAGTTTTGCTGTTTTCTGAATTCCTTTCTTTTTCTAGTTCATTACTTATTATTGAAAACCCTCAAACTAATATATAGTCTTGCAAAAACTGCACAGAGAGAAAATGTTAACTAATTGTTCCTTGGCGTGGGGAATATGTACACGTGATCCGTAAATGGAGACATAAACATTGTCATGGTTATTTTTCTTTAGTAGTTTTTTGTTTCTTTTCTTTAACATGCTGTGTTTTTCTCTATGGATTTAAATAAATTTCAAAAAGTTGAATGGTAATTCCGGTTTTATTCTGGTGTCTCTGTCAGTTAGGATTTTCCAGACTTAGGACTTGACTTTTTTTTCTTTTCCTTCCTTTTCTCCCCTTTTTTATTTTATTTATTTATTTATTTTTTTTTAAATCAGTGTTCACAATATCACTTAATGGAAAAGAATCTGTAATTGCCATTCTGGTAGTATTTTTGTAGAGAGGTAATAAAGCAAGGCATAACAAAAACCTTTCGCTGCTTACTGGGTAGTTTTCCTTCTTTCAGATAAGTGTAGTTCTTCTTATATTACAGCATGTAGTGGTTTTAGAAGACCACTTGAGTTAAAGTATTAAGAATTCCTTAAATGTGTCACTAAAAATTGTATTTTTTCCTATTAAATGTCTTTTATTTATTGTGTGACTGCCTCAAAAAAAAAAGGTTGTGTCACCTGATTTCGTCTTCTTTCATGAAAAAATTTTTGTTATTGCTCTTTATCTTGTTTTGGTCATTACCAGTACTGGGGGGAAAAATGTACAACATGTTACAAAGATAGATTTCCTAAGTTCATGGCCCCAGGCTGAGGTTATGTTTGTAAGGAACGTACTTTATAATGCATTTCAAAGTTCTTTGTAGTTTTGTTTTGGTTTTTTTTAAACATAAATATTTATTCCTAAGAAAGGAGAAGCATGTTACCATTCTAGTTTAATAGCTGTGGAATCTGTGTAAAGTATTACCTTATCCTGAAGTTGTTTTTGGAGCTGATCCTTTAGGAAGAGGGTTTGTTTTGCTTTTGCCCCCCTTGAAAGAAGCAGTGATACCTGCTTGAATATTGTTTCATTTAAATGGAGTATTTTTTTATTCAGTGTTTTTAATTAAAGTTGTATTAAAGTGCACAAGGTGAGTATTACTGTAGTGGAAATTTGATGCAATTTTTAAAATCAGACTTAAGAAATACTTCCCCTCTTTTCAGGGTTACCAGGGAATGGTTGATGGAGGTGATAATATCGTAGAAGTTTCATGGGAAAGTGTTTCAAGTATCCTTCAAGTGGTAAGTGCTAAGGGGTGAGAGTGGGACCCAAACTCTCTTTATTCAAACAAAAGAACCGAAATTCTAGATCCAGGGAACCACTGTAATTATGTATCTGAACTGTGTGATGACTGAGTGCCAGCATGTACCACTTCCAGCAGAGCCTGATTTCTACAGTATGGATAGCTGACACTTGCTAAAGATCTTGCTGTGGTCTTGAATTTGGCACCCAGAAATAATGTGAAAACCTTTGTTCTAGATTTGCAACATCACATGTCATTAGCCTCCTCAAGCCATATTGACAAGTCTATATTTAATAAAAAAGACATTATAGGGCCAAAACATGAAACAGCTGTGTTTTGTAAGGCAAATAATTTCTTACGAAACCCTGTTGGCTTTCTGTATAAGTGGATTTAGAATTATAGTAACGGATGTAATTACAGTGCAGTTCTGCAGAGCTCAGATACTGCCAAATGACTTTGTATATTTTTATTACAACATTCTGCAGTGTGGCCGTTTGGATCTCCTCAGCTTTTGCTCAGCATGGTAATGTTGTTACCTCTTCCAGAGCAGGTGCTATGTTTGGCGAAGAGGCCTTACTGCTTGCCAAGCTTTCTGAAAACTACTGCCAGGTGAAGCGTGGGTTTTTTTGGAGCTTTTTGTAAAGTTAATGAACATAAAGCAGTTAGCAGAGACAATTTTTTTTTTTTAAACTAATGCTCTGGAGTACTGTAAGGTATTTTGTCCGCTGTGTTTGGTTGTTTTTCTTTTCTTCTTTTTTTTCCCCCCATGTCTATCTTGCAGAATCTGTAAATAGAATCATAGAGTAGATCAAGTTGACAGAGACCCATAAGGACCATAGAGTCCTAAAACTAAACAGTATGGCTAAGAGCATCATCCAGATGCATCATATGATGATAAGAAAATTGAGTTCTCTTGGCCAAGCCGCACAAGAGCATAGGCAGGAGCAGGATGTAGGCATCCTATACATGTGTGTAGCATATACAGTAAAAGAAAAATATCTTTCTGGGCTTTACTGCTGGTAATTCAACAGACCAGCAGTGAACCTGAGCATGTATCTTACAGAATGTGTTTAGTTGTTTTGACAAGAAAGGTGTTTCAGCCCATTGTATATTGCTGTTTATTTAGAACAAGTAGCACTTTGTTTCGAGTATATTTCTTTTCCACTTACAGCTATGTTTTTTCTAAGTATGAAAATACCTAGTTTTAGATACGTTTTTTTAGTCCAGATTTTTGGGTTTTTGAGCATCTCTGTGTATACACTTGTACCTTTCTGTCTGGAGACAACTGAATTCTATTCCACTTTCTTTTTTCTTCCCATTAGCAGCTATGCAACATAGATGGCAAACTGGCTTGAGAGCTATTTTATCTATTGATAGGGTAAATAGTACAGCCACTGCAGATTTGAAGTTGAAATTTAGATGGATGTGACAAATTTACTACAAGTTAAAGTAAAGGGAATGTTTATGCAAAAGTGATGCAACCATCTCCAGATTTGTTTGCTGGAAAAAAAAGTAGTTTTTTCAGTCTTAATTGATACTACTTTTTACTGTGACAGTAAATAAGGCAAAAATTAAACTTCTTGAGTGACTGAACAACAACAAGCAGTTACTTCCATAATTCTGTGGAATGACAATGAATGCAATTTTTGAATTTCAGGGATACATTTTTTCTCTTATTGTTTATGTATTTCATGCTATTAGGGGGAAAAATACCACACTGAGGCAAATTCATCTACTTAACTACTTAGTATATCACTTTTACTCTTGCCATTACATATAAGTAACAAGTAGCCTATTTATTGTAATGCTGCTGAAATTAATCGCATGTAATTTAGCATTTTCCTTCTAGAGTAGCTCTTTATCAGTCATTTTTGAGTGGTTTTTTTTGTTTTTCCCTTTTGTGTGTATCTGCTCTTGAAGATAACATCCCACAGGTTTGATAATTTTTTGTTTATCATTACTTTACGTCACTGTGAAATTAAAAGACGGAGGTTATGCTGCAAAATCCATCATTAATCCATCTTAGAAATACACAGTAATATACTGGATCATAAACTGCTGTTCTTCCCTTTCTCAGGGAGGCACAGTGATCGGCAGCGCGCGCTGCAAATCCTTCCGCACGCGCGAGGGCCGCCTGCAGGCTGCCTTCAACCTGGTGCAGAGAGGGATCACCAACCTCTGCGTGATCGGCGGCGACGGCAGCTTGACCGGCGCCAACCTCTTCCGCGAGGAGTGGAGCGGCCTGCTGGAAGAGCTGGCACAGAAAGGTGAGTGTGCCTTCGGGCCTTCTAGACTTGCACTCCAGTCTGCAGGGAAGTTAGGAACCCTAACTGTAGGTATGCAGACTGTATCCAGAGGGTATCTCTGAAGCTGAAAAATCAAATGCATTCATTCTAGGAAATCGCATGGTTCTTCACGAAATAATAGCTTTTGGTTTCTGTACATTGGCTCATGCATATCATAAAGGTCCAAAAAAGGCCAAATAAGTTACTGGGCAACAGTCTGTGTGGCTTTTCTCATCTGTTATAAATCATTTTCAGGATCTGAACTTCTTACCTTTTGCTTGAAAAGCCCTATGCCCTCATATCCAGTCTGAGGTGGTAATTGCTTTCCTACAACAAGCTACACATTTGTTTGTTATTAAATTATGATGCTTTCCTGCCCATATGTCAATACTTGTTTAAGATCACAACATTAAGAGGCTGTTGATAGAAGTACAGCCAGCCCAGTAGTTGTCTTTGATAGCATCCAGGAGAATGTATAGGGAACAGTAAAGAGTAAAATAATGCTATGTTGATGCTATGTGTTACTCATAATACATAAATACTTTGGTAGATTCCATCCATTTCTGTCTTCGAGACTTCCTGAACCAGATGCTGTTAGCAGTCCTTAATGAATTTCTCTTCCATGAGTGTATACAGTCTACTTGAAAGCATACAGAGTTTTGCTGAAAACATTGTGTAGCAAGGAGTTCTGCAGCTTCACTGAATAATGAAGATTGTGAAGAATCTTCTTCTGTTTATTTTGATCCTGCTGGCTTCTAGATCATTTGATGTCCATATTTTCCGTGTTAGAATAAATACTGAATGATCAATCCTGCTCCCTCTCTGCATGCCACTTGAGATTTTACAGCTGTCTTATTTTCCCTTCATCATCTCTTTTTCTAGATGGAAGAGTCCTAGTTTGCTTAGTTGTTCCTTATATGTAAGTTCTATATCTTTGATCATCTTTGTTGCCCTTCTCTGAACCTTTTCCAGTTCTACCCTGTTTTGAGGTGGGGAGGACCACAACTGCACCCAGTATTCAAGATGAGGGCAAACCATGGATCTACACAGTAGTATAATGATCTTTGTTTTGTTCTCTATTCTTTTCCTAATATTTTCTAATATTTTGATTTTTTTTTTTTACTGCTATTGAGCATTGAAGCTGATTTATTAATGAAAACAGCATTATTATATTATGCTGGAAGTAGTGTTATTTTGTTTGTGATGTTAGGGTACATTTCTTTCATGTGTCTTATTTTACATTTATCTGCAATGAATTCCATCTGATACTTTACTGCTCACTGTGTCTTGCTAGTCTTCTTCATTTCTTCTCAGACACTCCATACGTTTAGATCCCAAATAACTCAATTTGATCAGTAAACTTCGGCACTTTTGCTGCTCATTCCCTTTTCTAGGTTATTGCTGAGTGTGTTGAACAGCGCAGATCTCTGTAGAACTCCATTGGTTGTCTTCCTAAGATACAAGAATTTGAGTTTACCACTGCCCTGTGCCTCGTATTTTTTACCCTCTGTTTCACATTATTTGCTCTATGAAAAGCCTTCTGTCTTATACAAGGACTGCTTAGTTTCCTCAAAATCCTTTGGCAAAAGACTTTGTCAATGGCTTTTGAGAAATCTAAGTAGAATATGTCAAACAGATAGCCCTTATTCGTGTATTAAATCATATTTGGAACTCTAGAAAAGGTTTGTAATGCATGGTATACATTCACAGAAAACATTTTGATTCTTCTTCACAATGTTATATTTATCTTCATGGATATTAGTTATATTTTTCATTATGGTTTCTGCTGTTTTTCTGTAATGTAGACGTTAAACACACTGATACATAGTTCTTGAATCTCATACTAAAAATTTGGTGTTATATTTACTACCATCCCATCCACAAATACTACAGTAGTTTTAAGTGCTTAAGCAGCTAAGGTATTTCATCCTTGAGATCCTTTAGAACTCTAGGATGATGCAGCATTTTCATCGATGTCTTGGGAGACACTGCTAAGACTTAGAATAGGAGCTTTTCTGTTCTGTTTGCTTATTAATCATGAAATCAGAGCCTTTCAGTGTTGCAAAAGAGAAGTCTTCAAAAGTTGGATGCTGGTTTTTAACTGTTTACATATGCCCATAATCACATCCAGTTTGCATCATTTTGCTTCTTCCTTGCACGTTATATGCTGAGACTGCAGTTTGAATTATACTGTTTAATCTGAAATCATTGATTTTAAGGTTGGTTACAAAACTTGATAATTATTTGACACTTTGAGATGGACTGAAAAGCTCTTATTTCCTTCCTTACTGTAAGGAGTTCTGTGCAGGATTCTTTTGTTTGAATGTTTGATTGGCTTTTGTTTGTAGTTTTGACTAACCTTGTTACCTAAAATATCTAAACATAATTTAATGTTTGGGTATGTTTCATTTATAAAAGTAGAGCATCCAAGCAGTACATCTAATTTATTTTTTTTAATAGTCTTACAGTTCTTTCTCTGAATACTTCTTTACAGGAAAGATTGATGCAGAGGCTGTTAAGAAATATGCTTATCTTAACATTGTGGGAATGGTTGGATCCATAGACAATGACTTCTGTGGCACTGACATGACCATAGGAACTGACTCAGCTCTGCACAGAATAATTGAAGTTGTGGATGCCATCATGACCACTGCTCAGAGGTAAACTGAGCATATTATAGAGACTGATAACAATTACACCGGTATTTATGCTTTTGTTTAAGTTGATTTTAGATAGAGGTTAGGTAAGTGGGGAAATAAAAGTTCTTTTTGACTGCATCTTTCAAGTGTCTTGGTTTCTTTCTTTCTTAGTAACTGCTTTGTCATCATTCCTGTCGTGGCAGTGCTTCAAGTATGTGATCATAGAGACTGCATCAGCCTTAGGGGCAGGACTTGGCTTTTAATGTTTTTAGTCTTTTTCAGACATAGTCTGTTAGAGAAGATCCAGACACACTGTGAATAGTACAAAATAGCATCTGTCTTGTATAAGCTTTATTTCAGTAAGAATTAAGCAATTAAATGATTTTTTTAAATACAGCTATATCATTATAGTTCTTAACTATTGGTCTGCATCATTTACATTTCCAGTAAAGGTTCACATCTTCTCTTGTAGCCCATACATGTTTTGGAAGAAAGTAGTGAAAATGAATTAGGCATTGGAAGAGACTTAATTTTAAATATATTGTTTAATGTGACAATAATTTTGTTTTCGTAAGGTTTTTCTGTTTTGCTGATGAATTCTGTGTTCAGTAAGCATGGTAAGCACAAGCTGTTTCCTGATCCTAGGTTCAGTTAATTTGTTTTCTTATTTTTACAGCCATCAGAGGACATTTGTTCTGGAGGTTATGGGGCGACACTGTGGGTATGTATTGTCTTTGGCGGCATTTTGTATCTTGTACAGGTACAATTATGAAAGAAATCTGAGCCATAAAAGTCTAATCATTTGTTCTGTTTATTAGGTATCTAGCTCTGGTTAGTGCCTTAGCCTGTGGTGCAGATTGGGTGTTTATTCCTGAATACCCACCAGAAGAAGGCTGGGAAGATTCAATGTGTGTTAAGCTTTCAGAGGTAATTTGTTAATATGTTTGAGATTCCTCGATGTCTTTGCAGATGTGTACTTGAAAGCACTGGTTAAAAAACATGATCAGGACTTCAAGCAAGTCTTTGGTTTTCGTGCAACATAAAGTTCTGTGTGATCTTGAACATTTATTTTCCTGCACTCAGTGATTGTTTTGAGTAATCATGTGACCCACTCTGGGAATTGCATAAAATTATACCTGTATAAGCAATATGTGTACATTTCCTCAGTAATTTGATGTAAGACATTTTACTTCATCAGTGAAAAGACATGTATGAAAATAAAAGGTGTGAGAACACATATGAGTGATCAAATACAAGAAATGTTTCCTCAAATCCTAGCAACTTAATGTAGAGCAATTGATTATAAAATTATGCTGTAAATTCCTCGTTTGTTTTTTTTTACTATACGAATTTGCTTTTATTTTTATTATAGAACCGTGCACGAAAGAAAAGGCTGAATATTATTATTGTAGCTGAAGGAGCTATTGATTGTCACAACAAACCTATAACATCAGAGAAGGTTAAAGATGTAAGTGTCAATATCCCTATGATACAAGATTTCTGTTCGTAAGACGGGGCTTATTGTTAACAATAACATTTCTGTAGAGTAAATTGGTTCCTGTAAGGTAGCGTATCACACAGTTGTATTTTATGCTTATGCTTTATTATCTAAAATTCCATAGTCAAATTAAAGGGCAGTGTTTTCAGTGGCAATTAATTAGAACCATTTCTCCTTGTAATGCAACACAGCAGTTCAAAAGCATCTGTTTTGTGGGTTCCTTAATTGATAGCTTGAAATCAGCTCAAATCAGTATTTATAATCCTATTTTACTTTGTATGTCTTGTAAAATTTTTTATATTGGTCTGTCTCACAGTGAAGTAGTACTGTGTGCTTTGGACAAAGTCTTATCCAAATGGTTGCTTTGCTAAAAATTTCATTGATGTCTAAGATTAAGAAAACTTTTAAGCTGAAATTTTCTGTTTTTTTTTTCAAAGGGGTCAGTAAGAAAACAAATTGGGAAATAGTCGTTGGTAGAAAGGAGCTATGATACTTTGGCTTTACCTGGGGTTTTATCTGCCCTGTGACTATGAAGTTCTGTTTTCCATAGCTGTCAGTTTTAGAGGAACCTTTGACTTCATTCAGAATTGCAGTTTTATGAAGTAACATTTGGCACCGAGTGGTGTTAAGTGTACATGATGCTAACATATATATGAAATAATGATAATGATAAACCCACTGTATTTTGAAATTCTATGCAGCTTGTGGTTCAGCGGCTTGGTTTTGACACCCGAGTAACCATCCTGGGTCATGTGCAAAGAGGTGGAACCCCTTCAGCTTTTGACAGAATTCTTGTGAGTATTCCCAAAATAGTTGCTCATGGCACTACATAGTAGAACTGCATTTTGATTATTTATTTGGGGGTGGGATGGCTCTCTACCTGATTAACTTGATAAATCAAACTGTTATATTAACTGTCTGAATAGCTCGAATTCAGAGTAGTGAAGCACTTTCTGTGAAGGAACCTATGTCAGGATCAAAATGCGAAGCTTAATCGTCCGTACTTACGGGTATAAACAGCCCACAACATTTTCACCTTACCAAGGAGTAATTTGTGTCAGCTTGAGTTACAGAGAACTCAGGACCATTTCTGTGATTGGAAGCCTTGTGCTTTTAAGTGCTTGCTTGAACACTCAAACATTCTCTACTTGCAGGCGAGTCGTATGGGTGTGGAAGCTGTGCTTGCCCTTTTAGAAGCTACTCCAGATACCCCTGCCTGTGTTGTGTCCCTGTCTGGAAACCAGGCTGTCCGTCTGCCTCTGATGGAGTGTGTGCAGATGGTGAGGTTCTGGCAAAAAGCCAATTTATGTTATTTATTTACTACAATAGACTATTACGTACAAGAATTGCCTGTTCTCATTAGGACATTGATGGAATGTGTACAGCAATTTTCCATGTTTGGGAATGAATAATGAAGTTCATGTATGTTCTCTGTGTGTTACTATTTACTTGCAAACTATCAAGGAATAAGAAATACATATCTTCTTAATTTGTTCTAAAAATTCATCTGAGATCTTCTGTTTTTATTGTTACAACAAATTCTTCAGTCTTGCATCCATTTACGTGTCATACACAAGTCAGGTTTCTGCACTAAAACTGCTCAGTTTAAACTGAAAAAAGAAAATGCATAATACATACATTGATTTCTTTGTCCCATGAAGGCTTTAGGTGTTTCTACTTTCTTCTTCTCCTGTACCCTGTAATTCATGCTATGAGAGGAGGTAGCTCAGTATTTCTTTTTTCACTTTGGAAATATATTAATACATGGAATATATTAGATAATCCACCTCCTGTGTTTTTTAAACATATTGAGTAATCAACTTGTTTTTTCAAGACTCAAGAAGTCCAGAAAGCCATGGACGAGGGAAGATTTCTTGAGGCTGTGAGGCTTCGTGGAAGGTATGGCCAATATCTTATATCAGTTTATTTGCTGTAGAAAAGCTGAGTTGCTTTGCTGTTATGCTGGCACATGACATTTTATTTTGAGTATTTTACTGTGTGGTTTTATGGGTTTGAGAATGAGAGGAGACAGAAGAGTTGCCTAAATAGAATAATTGAAATTTTTACCTGCACAAAAATGTGCGAAACAAAGCAAACTGTAATTCACTGCTGTGTCAGGCTAATGACTGTTCCTAGGCTAACTGGTCACAAAGCAAAGAGCTTCTGTGCTGTACGACCTGACTGGTAGCAACCATAAGTTTGCTTATTCATGATTTTGAGGCCAGCCCTGTGAGCTTGTTTGTGAGTAGTTGGTAGTTTTCCAGCAGTAATGTTGGAGGAGTCAGTCCTGTCCTGGGAGAATGGTTTCTGTTTCAAGTCATTTGATAATAAAATACTTTCTCCCCAGTCTAGAAAACGAATTTGTTTGCTACACAGTTGTTTTATATTTTATGACTCTTATCTTAAAGAATTGAATATTTTTCATTGTTCTCTCATTTCCAGTTTTTGCCATGTTTTGCATTTGTAATAACAGTGGTGTTAATATTTCATATCAGTTTTTTAAAGTTCCCGAAAAATTCAGATGTTCCTTTAAAATAACTATGAGTTTAAAATTTTATTACTTTATTTGCTTATCTTACTTACTCATTTGTTTAGGAGCTTTGAAAACAACCTTAACACGTACAAATTACTGTCGCACAAAAGGCCAGATTCCGAGCTTCCAAAGGTAAGGGAGTTGGTTGAGTGTGCAATGCATATCTGCTTTTGGGATCTATTAATAACTCCCTTCAAACCTCTATCATAGGATAGTTTATAAATTAAATATTATAAAGGTGCTTGAAGCACACTAGTTTAATAATAAGCACACTTATTATTTAATAACAAGTAACATTTTTTAAAGTGAAATACCATTGTAACTAGAAAATTCCTGTGCACACAGTTTCTTTCTGTTTTGGATGTACATCTGGTCCCAATTGTTATAATGTCTGGTCCCAAGAGTTACTGTTTTGCCCTCTGTTCCTTACCATGGAGAGAAGGAGGGGTGATGTTTAAGATCATGATTGAGACTCTGAAAATCTTGAGATAAATGAATATTCTATATTAAAAGAATTCTAACCCTTCCGTTTGAAGGGTAAAACCACTCAAGAGCAAGGGCAAGTCCAGGAATTCATGGGAAGCAATGTTGAGGACAGATGCATCACCTTTACCTGAAATAATAAGTCACTGTGCATAATACAGTAATGGACATTTAGTTTCTTTGTAGTTCCTAAGATTTGCATAGGAGGAAATTTGGATTTATATAGGAAGAAGACACTAAATATTGTGTGCAAACAAATTTTAGACTGTATTTTTTTGTTTTTGTTAAAATTTTACTAAATAGTTCTGCGTTTGATCATAGTTGGTGACTATGTCATTACTCTTTTAATTGTAGTCTGTGACTGTTTGTTACCTTATTTGCATAATGATGTTGCTGTTACAATTCTTAGAAATCTTTTTCCCAAATAAATATTTGAGTGATGATTACTGGTAGCTTCTCAATATTATTAAGGAGCAAAATTGCGTTGACAATACAGTAAGGACCTAAGATTGACCTTCAAGAGATCAAGGAATTCAGGATTTTTTAAGTGGATATTTAACATTTTCTTTGGCATATCAGGTGTTTGGGTGGTGGGGCTTTTTCATACAGCAATGCAAATCCGGGACTATTAGCACTGGGCTTTTGTATTTTTTTTTTTTTTTAATATTTTTGTCATACCTTCTGTGATAAATAGCATTAGAAAGAAATGTAGGCCACGCGTAATTACTAACTACTCGGATTTGACCATACTAACAAAATTTGTGTGCCTACAATAAAAGAGGTTGAATGGGAATTAAGAAGTAGATGAAATGTGTGTGTCACAGGAATTGAGGAAAGAGCTAAGCTGATCGGATCAGGAAAGCCAGCTGAATGCTCTGCTGCAGCAGTGCTTCTGCACACATTATATTTTGCTGTTTGTGGTTCCATTACATTTTTCTACTATCCTTCAATTGTACCAGAGCCAAAAAAAAGAAGCTACATATACTCTGGTTCGTGTCTTTTTTTTTTTTTTTTGTGGGTTTTTTTGGAGGGATTGTTGTTGGATTGCGGTTTTTTGTTTGTTTTTGTTGCTTGTTTTGTATTTTATCAGATGAGATTCCATGATCATTATTTAACAGCCGTTCTATTCTTTTTTTTGTTTGTTTTATGTTCTCATCTTCCGGAATAAAGCTAAATAACTTCTACCTCTTCTGCAGGACCAAATTGTTACAATTGTGTCATGTCAATAGCTGTAAACAACTTAGGGTCATCCTGCTGACCTAAACTATGATGGATTTTAGTGTATAAGCGTCATTTAAATTGTCTCTGCTAAATTCATACAGAGTGGTTAAACTTTCCCGGAAAGTGGAGGCATGTAAAGTTTAAATTCTTTACTTACATTTTGTTCCTACTATTAATTTAGAAGCAGTAAAAATTAAACAAAATTATGGAATAGCAGTGCCTTCTTTATTTTTTGATAATTCACTGTATTTATACCTATTGTAAATCAGCTGCTATTGATGTCAGTGAAACTGTATTGATTTATACTACCTGACACTTTCTTAGTCACAGAGAGTAGCCTGTGATTTATCTGGAAATAAGAATTCCATTTCATTGAGTCCGTCATATACAAATCGGCATTTCACGCTTAGGGGTTAAAATTTTGTCAAAAAGATGCTTACTAGCATTTTGCACCCTTGCTTTATATACCAAAATATTAATTATTTCATGTTATGTTTTAAATCTTCTCTCTGACATTGCCTGTGGTTTAAATTACAAATGCATTTTTCGATTTTTCAGACTTTTCAGTTTGAGTAGATCAGCTGCTTACCTGGATACTCATTGAACCTGGGGAAACGCTCTATATAGGCAGTTATTTTGAGTAGTTCAGAAATGTTTTAAAAACTTCCATGATCTGGAAGTGTGTGGTGTTGGGAAAGATGCTGAGTGCTCCTGTTTGCTACTGTATTTGTCAGCTGCTTGAAAAACCTGGCCAATAGCTTAATTTTAAAACTCGTCTGTTCACTCTGCATTGTACTGATGATACACACATAAATGCCGTGGTACTAGAATCAGTTCCTCCTTTTTTTTTTTTTTTTTTGCTATTGTTGGTGTGTTTGCAAAAAAAATAAAAGAAATCCCGCTTTAGTAACATGAAGCTGGTTGCATAACACTGGCCAGGTTGAGTGGAGCTCTGAGCAGCCTGCTCTAGTGAAAGGTGTCCATGGCCATGTCAGGGGGTTGGAACGAGATGATCTTTATGGTCTTTCCAACCCAAACCATTCTGTGATTCCATTTTATGTTTCTTGAACCTGGGCTAGAATATAAAAACCTGAATAACTTAACTTGCAAACCAAGTGGAAATATGAGAAAGTCTTACTTAAGAACAAACATTCTTTTTTTTAAAATTGTTTGTCTCTTTTATCTGGTGCAAGTGGGGAAATGTGTCTGCACCTTCTAGTTAACTTTAAATTTTCAACGTGTTTGGGGGCTTTGAAATTTCCTTTCCTGCATTCCAGTATTTAGCAACTGCATATGATGTACAAATTAACCATGGTGTAGAAATTAAAGTCCTTATTTAATACTATTTTTATCTTGCAGACTAATTTCAATGTGGCAGTTTTAAATGTTGGTGCCCCTGCAGCTGGAATGAACGCCGCAGTGAGGGCTGCAGTGAGAGTTGGGATGACTGAAGGTCACAAAATATTTGCTGTCATTGATGGTTTTGAAGGGTTCGCTAGAGGGAAGGTCAGTGTCACGTGTGTGCATTACCAAGTGTTATGTGCCCCATCCCACACCACCACCTTTTTTCACGTTCTTAGAAGGTGTGTTCTGTCAGAACTGCTGAGGGAGCTGGTTCTGTAAGTGCTTTTATTTCATAAAGATTTCTAAAACCTAGATTGTAAATGTATTTCTCAACTATTCAAGTCTGTAGAGTTATTTATGCTGACTATTACTAATCACATGCTGCAGAGCTACAAAATCAGTTCAGATGAATCCTACTTTCGAATTTTGGTCAATATTTAGCATATTGTTTTTTCACAGAGTAGCAGAATCTCTGGTTCTGAACAATGAGCTGTTGCACGTCTATTCCTTTGCTGTAAGAAACTTTGCAGTGGTGCTTATTGAGGGAGGAAGCTTTTTTTTCCCTTAGGTAACTTAGATTCTTCTATTCCCCTGTTTTTAAACGTTAAGCATCAGTTGGTGTACTGAAGAGAAACTGAATGCAACACTAATGATTTCTATGCCTGGCTGGAGCCACAGATCCCAAAACTTACATCAAAGACCTAGGTTTAGATTTTTGTGCTTCACATTCAGTAGGAGAGGATGTAAGAATAGGATCGAGATAAGAGACATGGAGGCAGGATTCGTCTTGGTCTGGAAGAAGAAAGAACAAATGGAATGGAAAGGGACTGTAGGAATTCAAGAGAAATTGAGTTAAACTTTTGATGCCGTTTCCTTTCTTTGCCTCGTTTAGTTTTAGTGATGTCTGTACCCAAGAACTTGTTCCAACAGCTTTTCATGAAGTAGTACCTGGTGTTTGCTGCAACTCAAGAGAAGTAATTGGATAATCACTTAACAAAATCTCCTTTTTTACTTTTATTCAAAGATAAAGGAAATTTCCTGGGGAGATGTTGGAGGCTGGACTGGTCAAGGAGGATCAATTCTTGGTACAAAACGGTAACATCAATACTTTTGTCAATTGATATGAAGAACTGTAGTGCTTTATATAACCACTGTATGATTCCATGCTCTTTTCTTCCTACAGAATTTTTTAAGTACTCAATTTTTGTACATTGGGTTTTTTTTAGTTTGTTTTTTGTTAAAATCCTTGTGTTCCAACTTCAGTATCTTTATAGTACTGAACCAGCTCTGAAGACTGAGAATTGGGACATCAACTTAAAAATTTCCTGGGGTCTTTACACTTTAAAGGATTGCAAACCTGCAGTTTCTTTACACTTGACATGAGTCCTTATTGTTCGGAAGAGTTATTTGTATGGATAAATATGTAAGACAAAAAACATTGTGTTGCTTGCTCACTTTATGGTTTCAGCGTAGGAATGAATTCTTACTGCTTCAAAGTCTGTAAATTGTTTTTATTTTTCTTTTGGTTTAATGATTTTTAGTACTCTTCCTGCAAAATATTTGGAGAAGATTGCTGACCAGATGCGCACTAACAACATTAACGCCCTTATGGTTATTGGTGGATTTGAGGTACACTGAAATATCTAATTATGTCTAAGTAGAGTAGAATTCCTAACAAAATTAATAGTCTGTTTTGATTTTTACCCAATCTTCATGTAAGGTGCATTTGGCTCTATCTGTATTTGATACACGACACAGATAGTGTTTAGAATCGTAAGTGTTGTCAGTCAGTGATTCTCTGGAAAGCTGGCATTCAAGGCAGTGACTAGAACTGCTAGACAGATGTGCTAAATGGATAAATGAGATGAGATAGCATTATAGTTTTTTGTATTAAAATAAATTAATAACTTCTGTAGTGCAAGTTTCAGTCTATACTGAGCAGTCCATTAGAACATACTTGCAGAAGTTCTTGACTCTTAGTAGAAATTGCACTATGGTTCCTTATTTAAGCCGCTCTTCGCACATAGTGCGTGTCAAAATCTGTAATGGATCTAGAGAAGTATTTTTTTTCCTGTATTTCATGTTTGCTTTGTTTCAAATAAATCATTAATTTTTGAAATTTTGGTTTAGGAAAGTATTTTGCCTACTCTTTACAGAGAAGAATGTGCTCATTGCTTCTTGATAAAGGATGTATCATCATTTTTGTCCAACCTGTTAGCTATGACCCTAATTCAGGAATATTAAGATTTTTAAATCAGGAACCTGATTTAAACAGTACCTGAAGATTGGGGAATTAGTTTGTTTCGTTGAAAACCAACTTTTTATGTCTAAATTATTCATTTTCAAGAGAACATATGTTCTATTTATTGTTTTCAAATGTATGCCTGTTTCTAATGCTTTCTTTTTTGTCTGTGTTAGATTTTAGTGGTTCCTTAGTGCTCTGACTTGCTGAAGTGTGCTGTGGTAGAAATGGCTCCCCCTGTGGCCCTTCTCATTTTGTCACTCCCCACTGTGCCCTAACTTTATTCATCCTAATTTTTCACCCAATGCCTGTGCCCAACAGGCTTACCTTGGACTTCTGGAATTGTCAGCTGCCCGGGAGAAATATGACGAATTCTGTGTTCCAATGGTTATGGTTCCTGCAACTGTATCCAATAATGTACCGGGTTCAGATTTCAGCATTGGTGCAGATACTGCTCTGAACACTATAACTGATGTAAGTCTGCTCTGGTCTGTGCACATACTAACAGTTGTTTAAAACTTACTCAATTGGCTACAACTGGATATTTTTGTAGACCAGAACTTTGGAAATGTGATCTGGGAAATTACAATTACTTGATAAAGCCACAGTCATGACACCAATTTAGAAAAGATAAAGTCTAGGATCCCAAATGCTTCCATTTAATATCTGCTGAAACTACAATGACGTCTAAATTTTTAAAGTGCAAGATAGGATAGCATCTGTCTGTTGTATAAGGAAGAAAGAAACCTAAAGCTGAGACTTGATGATCATTTGCACTGTAGAGGGGAAAAAAATCCCTGCTCATAATATGTAGAGTTGCAATATACCCAGCTGCAACTAACACTGAAGGAAGGTTGCTCTGTTGAGAAGGAGATCCTTAGTTATGTAACATCTTTACTCCTCTAAGAGAGTATGTAAGATCCATATTTCTCTATTAATAGGAATTACATTTATTCTGCTAATAGCAGATTTAATAAAAATAGTTGAGACATGTTAAGAAGTATTTTTTAAAAAATCAAATCTAGTAATAAAATATTAAGTAAAAATTGAATGTTTAATCTCTTATGAGGAAAAAGCTTCTCTACTTTGAGTGTGATAGAGCACTGGAAAAAGCTGCCCAGGGAGGTTGTGGGGTCTCCTGCGGAGGTAATCTAAACCCACCCGGATGTGTTCCTGTGTCATTTGCTCAGGTGATCCTGCCTTGGCAGGGGGTTGGACTAGATGATCTCCAGAGGTCCCTTCCAACCCCAGCCGTTCCTCAGTTCTCTAATGCTAATCTCAGTTGAATAGAAAACGTAGTCAGTTGGACAAAAAGGGTTTCAAGTTGCTTTTGAAAATGAAATGACAGTTCTCTTATCACTTAAATGAATTTGAAAATTTTAATCGTGATAGCTTTTTAATTTCAAGGATTCTTCAGATGCCACCAATTACGAATGCACTACCATAATATTTTTTTATTTTTTTTTTAATTTTTTTTTTTTTTTACCATTCCAACATAAATAATTTTATCTTCATGAAAAGGAACCCTTCAGTTAGGAAATACCAGTTTCCTGAAGTATTGCCTTGAATAAGACTGTAAGCTAACGAAAATTCATTGAATGTATTCTTTATAGACAACTTGGGTTATAAATGTTGATGTTGTTTCCAGTTCTGGTAAATAAAAATATCCCTCCAAAAATGAGTGATCATCATGAGTGTTTGTGATCACAAACTAAGGTGAGTAAAATGATTCTGCATAACATCTACTTTCCTTCTTCTCTTATCTTCATAAGCTTTGTTAACCTAACTGACTTCTTTTTGTAGGTTATTTCATGCAAAGGGGATATATCGTAGTCAGTCAGTCACTCCTTGTTGCTGTGATTTGCTTTATATTTAGGTTTCTAGGTATCATTTGCCTTCATTAGATAAAATGTTCTTATTTCCATATTTTCAACGCGGTAGTTGAAAACTTTTCAAAAGCATATTTTTTTTGCTAATGGCTTTCTTCTGGTTGTTTTGCATTTTATTTTGCCTAGATTCTTCTCTGGAATAAATATGAAAACTAATGGCTTTGCAAGATTTAGATTCAGTTGAGTGGAAAATTAAACTTGGGTTTTTTTGTTTTTTTTTTTTTCTTGGGAAGGAGCACACTTTTGCGTTTGGGAAACATTTCTGCTTGGTATCTTTTCAGTTTCCTGCTCTGATTGTTTGAACATGATTCACCAGAACTCCCAGTGAAAAATACATCCTTTCATTCTTGTGTCATGCTCAGATCAGATGCAGTCGTAACTGCGTCCCCTGTTAAATGTGACCAGATAGGCTCAATACATGTCGTACAATTGACTGTGGTAACCAAAAGCAGGAGGTGGACATGAATATCTAGTTTATATATAGTTTTTTATTCCTTTTACCACTGTTAGGTCAATAAATGCATCATAGTTTACAGTGCTGTCAGAGCAGTAGAACCTCTTCTGAATGCCAAAGTGTCATCACACTTAGCTTTTCTGTGGTACTGTTCTTACTTGTGTGATCTTGCCTACCTCTAGTCAGGTAAGTACAATTGTGCTGGTAATGAGGGCTTGTTGCTGTCTGGCATCATTAGACACTTGTCAGTTGTTTAAACTTGTCAAGCCACGTAAATAGTACCCTGAAATATTTGCTGATAAAATGTGTTAAAATTCTGCATTTAAAAAGAAAAACAATTAAAAAACAGACTTAACAGATACATAACTTCTGAATGAGAGATTAGTCAAGAATGTGCTCTTCACAAAGGTGTAGGTAGTGGATACATTTCTCAATAACTAATTTAGATTCTATAACAGATCATGGGACCCTTTTGAAATGTTCCAGTTTTTCCACTTCTCTTTTAAAATCTTTCCTTCAAATTTGATTTATCTTTTGAATAGTGTTTTAAATTTATGATAAACTGTATTTTTCACTTCAGTTTTCAGAATATTAGAAATACTTCTAATGACAACATAAATATAAAATACCTGGGGAAAGCTGGATGTTTCTACCTGAGGAGGATATGCTTAAGGCTGATATATGTATAGGCATACAAAGTAAATCTTTTAGGATTGCAAGATAAGAACATGAACTTTGAATTTTCTATGAAATGAAGCATCACTAAAATAACTACCATAATAAAAATACCTATATTCTCAAGTATGTTGCTAATGCAGTGAAATGAATAGGATGTTATTTTGGATATCAGACCTTAGAAATGTGACAGCCAGGAAGTGTTAGGTTTGGGTTTTGTTTTTTTTTTTTTTTACAGAACCATGAAGGGTAAAAATTTCTTCTTAAATGCAAATTGGATTACTTTATAGTGATCAAAGAGACATTGGCAATACATCTTGAGGGTGGAACTGGAAAGTAGAAACCTCGTCTGTAATTAAGAAGAATAAATTAAAAGTTAGTCTTTCAGCAGCAGAACATAGTGTGGAAGAATGAAAATCTAATTTGAAAAGAAAAAATATTGATAGACTAGAGGAAATTTGATGGAAGGAGGAATGGAAAGAGGAATAAGCCACAACAAAGAATGGAACAAAATTTATTTGATTTAGGAGATGTAGAATTAAATCGAGAAGTGAAAGGAAAAGGTATCAGCTAGATGAGAAAAATGGAACCTGAAAAAGGAAGAGGCTAAAACTTGCTGTTCTGTTTCTTTGGCAATCTTATCTTTTCCTTTCACCAAAGGAAAAGGGGGTACAGACTGATGACTTGGTTTTGTGGTGAAAAAAAAAAAGCAAACATCCCCTGAGGAGCAAAGAAAGCTGCAGTCGGATTGCCTTAAGGCAGTCTCCACACATTTCCCGTTGAAAACAGACACCTGTACCCTCCCAGTACTGTATGTGGCTCCACATTACTCTGAACTAGGAAGCAGAAAATTGCCCTTGGCCACTAGCTAACCTGTTAATTTTTCATATCCTTCAGACCTAGTATCAGCTGATGTGGAGCAAGGGCAGTAACTCCATCCCTGTCAATAGCCATTTGTATTTGTTAATTTTGTGTCAATTGCCATTTGTATGTGTATAAAAACACATTTAGTCAACAAACAGTAGTTAGTCTTTGCTTGACTGCATTGATTTTTATAAAGCATCCTTGGTTATGTTGGTTATGGTAATAACCTTTTTAGTAACACAAGTCCAATAAAAGGGTAGGAAATTATTAAACCATTTTATTAATATAGTGCAGTATCCCTCTATGACCTTACTTTAGTAATTAAAAAAGAATAGCATAGCAGTTGTTAAAACCATTGATCACTTATTTACCCTTTATAATTAAGTGACCATATATTAAAAGCATTTTCATGTTTTGCCACAGTGATGCAAAGATGTTGCATATAATCATCTAATGCTCATGCTTGGTGAAGGTACAGTCATTGGATATGTTGGCTGAAATCACTTGCATCAAATAAAATGGCAATATTTAATGCAAGTAAAACATATCTTAACTGCATCTTAACATACCATAAATTCAGACTAACCAGTTATGTTAGTTACTGCTCTAAATCTCCCTTTGACTTGGTTTTCCAGAAGTCTTAATATAAGACGTTTTAGAGAAACTCATGTTTTGCAGATCTCCGTGAAGCTGTGTGATTTTACCAAACCACTGTTATTTTGTATGTCTTTATTCTTTTAGTAGAAGTGGCAGTTCAAAGCAGCCTGACTGAGCTGAGCTGGGCCAGGCAGTGACTGAAATTTCCTAAGTGAAGTCTCATCCACTCAAAAAAAACAAATCCCAAATAAAACACTCATATTTGTTGCTCCTGGCTGTACTGCTGCTCAGCTCTTTGGGTCTGAAAATGCAGTCTTTTAGGCTGTGTTTCAGCCTCAAAGTATAGCACTGAGCTGTTGCATTCACAAAACGTGAGAAAAGAGAGATTTTTAGAAAGTCAGTTTGCATTTATGCACCTACAGCCATAAATATCCTGTCTTCTCACTGAACGGGTCTAGGACAAAAGCCCAGAGAGCAGAACTCTTACAGGTAGGGGGTTTTCCCATAATTTTCTTCTAAGTTGTTGCTTAAATCAGTGACTGCACAGGTATGCCTGGGGATACCTCAGTAGGTACCTAATTTTGATCTGCAAAAGTTTGCTTCTCTGAACCGATTTGAGAAATCAAGAAAATGAGACTTCTGTGAACATCAGTCCTTTCTGGGAGAAAGAGATGAGAAAGAGATGAAAAAGTAGTGGACTATGTAATCAGGCTTTCTGGTGGAGAACCATTACATAGGCAATTCGAAAAATTGCCACTCATCATGAGAGATGGTGATTAGTTTAGATTAGGAATAATTGGAATAATGTAATGTATGTTTACTTAAAACAGCTGCAAAATCTTAACCTTTATTTTGACGCCCTCTAGGAACACCTAATCCTTTTGACATGATTATATATTTTGTAGAGTTTGGAATCCTTCCAAGGACCTAAAACTTCTTTTCAAAGAATCCTTGAACTATACTTGCAGGCTTTATTAACTCATCCATGTGCACATGTTCCTGGATTTTTCTGGGCCTACATCCAGTCTGTGTGCACAGAGGCAGATGTGTGATGTTGATAGAAACTTTGAAGGCATGGGGGAACCTTTTTTTTTTCCTTTCTCTTGGTGGAAATAGATGTGTGTCTTGACTTTCTAGGATAACATAGTTTTTTAAAAAAGCATCTTTCTTTAAGCATTTTCTTCAAGGTGCGAGGGTTTTACTAGTTAACTTTCTAAGCTCCTTAGCATGTATCAAACTCTGTTCTTTAAGTCCTTTCTTGTGCAATGATTTCCAGTCTAGCTTTTTGCCATCCTTTCCTGCCCAGCTGCCTTAGACCTCTCTGCTGTGCGCACTTCACCTTCAGTCTGTACTAACTTGTACTAATCCTCTGCATTTCTTCAAAGAGCATTGTGCCAATGCAACCCCAGTGCCCTGTTGTGGTATGTACAGGATATTTCCACACCCCCAAATAATCCCACCAATTGTATTTACTTGGGCCAATGGACAGCCACATTTACCATCACATGCCAGGAGTCATTAGCAGAACAGTCCAAAGACAAGGAATGTTTCACTCACACTTGTACCACTGCTTCAGGCCTTTGAAAGTTGTCTGCAGCTCTACGAGGCTCGTTCCAGCTTTGAGGAGTTTAGAGTTCCTATCTGTGTGTTGCCTGCTACTATTAGCAACAATGTGCCAGGCACAGACTATAGCCTTGGTACTGACACTGCCTTGAATGCTATTATGGAGGTAAGACTGCGGATCTTTTAAAAGTTAAGATGATAAAATGCATAAGAGGAGGATACCTAAAGACCTTGAAATGTCTGGTTTTCTTAAATAACTCAGTTACTGTATTTTTTAATGGTTAATAGTTCAGATGTTTTCCAAGACTGATTAAAGATTAACCTTAGAAAAAGTATTATGTTGTATGCTTAATTTTTGGGTACTCTCTTTTGTTCTTCAAGACTGCTGCATTAGTACTTAGGGTATTTGCTTTTACTGAGAATAAAATATTTTGCTTTCTTTGATTTCATTTTCATCTTAGGTATTATGTAAAAGAAGAAAGCACATGTTTTATAAATAAATGCCCTATTTGCTGGATGAACTATTGACTGAGCTCAGTGCAGTAGAGCATTTTAAGTACATGATTAACACTAAACACATGAATAATCCCATAGACTCCATTAGGCTTAACGTATATTAAGTGCATATAAATGCATGGATAGTATAAGCAGTTAAGTCTGTCACTGATGTTCAACTAAACAGTGCAGGGTCAGAACAATCAGTGTTCTAGTTTCAGTCTGCCATAGTTTTTCCTTTGGGTACAACTGTTGCATGAGCTCTTTCAGTCCTATTTACTCTGCCTAAGACACAGCAAAGGGAACTGAGCCGAGATCTAATGCAAACAAATGAGTAAGTCTTACCAGCTCTGAGTTTTACCAAACCCATCATTAGCAAGCCCTGTAACCAATTATGAAGTAATTTGCCAAGGAAGTCAAGACTACAGATCCAGGGAGCTGGGAAAGGCAGGTTTGTTTTCCTGCTTTATACAGTGCTACTTACATAGAGAGTGAAAAAGCTCCAGTAGATAACTGGAAGAGCTGTGTCAGAAAAAAGGGTGGCCTGGTCTTTGGGAGCTGCAGTGCAGCATCCCTGGGGTGAGATGTCCTAAGGTGTCGTGTGGGCACATCATGTAGCAACATTCATAGACAGGACATGGGTACTTTACCACTCCTTTAGCTGTTTCCCCCTTGGCCGGACATTTATAGCAGTAGGCAAGTCTGCCAGTTGTGATTGATTGATTCACCTTCAAAAGTGGTAACTTTGAAAACACAATGGGGCAACAAATGATCACATATAGTGCTGCTTTCTCCTATTTAATTGTTTTTGGTTCTAATTTAATTACAGTTTGTACAGATTTCAGTAATGCTCTCAGTAAAAAAAAAAATATGGTTGCATCTTTTGAATTTTATTGTCATTAGAATGTTTAGTTAATGCTAATAGTAGAACAGTTGATCTGGTGAAGTTTTGAATATTAGGATTTTTCATTAAGCTGGATCAGTTCATATGAAAGCTCAACTGGTAATGGAATTCTGAAAAGAGTCCACGTGCCTTGTTTAAGATGTCTGAAACCTGCACCAGGTGTTTTGAGGTTTGGCTTTTCCAGCCTCTAGTGTAGTGTATGAATTAATGATCCATTAAAGTCCGTCAGTGCCAATTTCATGTTTGGGTATTTCTGTCACAGTCATTCTGAGAAAGCAAGAATAGTAGAAAGTTTCTACTCCATCTCGTAGTACAGTCAAGGATAGAAACCCTTCTAAGTAGATTTCAGGTGATTAGTTCCGTAGGCAATGACTGATTTACCTCCTTGCTTAGTAACTGGAGATTCTTAAAAGGCAGAAAATTTCATTCTCCTACCAGCAGATGGAAAACTTTTTTAGAAATCTTGGGGTTTACAAATATTTCACGTCTCAAAATGCTGGAAATCTTCACTCATGTATTTATTATCTAAAGACAAGGTTTTTTTACAACATAAGTTAAACACATAGTACCTATCCAGTTTCAGGCAGCTTTTAAAAAAATGAGTTAAAATTGCTGCAGTGCTGCAGTATTTTGCAAAAATTTCCATGAAACAATGTTTGGAAGGAGAAAGTAAAGTGCTTGGGGACACTGTAAAACCCATAACATGTAAAAGTGTCATTTTGAAAAACTGATAGAAAGTCATAATAGGCTCTTGTGACGTAGCTTCTTACGGAGATGCTTTTCTGCTTAGGATAACAGAATGTCCCTATTCTGAATAAATTCATGTGAATGATGCACTTTTGTGTGTAAGCACATAATATGCATATATGCAAATACATAAATAAAATAGGTGTAAATTAAATTACATGTTTCTTTTGCTAGCTTGACCTAAATACATGCATACACTGGTCTTAGTCTTTAAATGCATTAAACTGTATTATGTTAGAAGTTCTGGAGTTTTTACATTAAGTTTTCTCATGTATCAGTTATTTATTTGTTCTGTGATCTATTAGGTATGGTTTTAAGGATCACATTGCTCACAATCTGAATTTCAGCCTGAAGTAGTATTTTCAGTTAGCTGAATGAAGTTCTGGTTTGAAAAAAACTGAAATAGAAATACCTCAAGTATTACAGTACCTACAGTTACTCATTCAAAAGATGGCATGGGGATTTTTTAATGTTACCATAATTCAGGTTGCAAGATGACAAACTTCCCAGTTACTTTCATTTCTGTTTCTACTAAACAGAACTGGTATTGAGACACTACATCAGTTTCACAAAATTCTTCCTGTCCCAAAGTGTGGTAAATCCTATTTATTTATTTGTTTCTACGACAAAGAAAATAGGCTCTCTTTATTTCTCTTACTTGATTTCTGAAAGGAAAATACATTAATCAACAACTTTAAAATAACTGAACGGTAGAAAAATTCTATTTTTCTATATGCCAGGAGATGAGCTTGTCAAATAGATTTTTGAGTATTATTAAAATCTAGAGGTGCATAGTAACCTACTTCTAGGTTTCTGCATTTTCCTGAGTTACTGTGTTTTCCTAAGATTCCTATGTCTTGCCACACTGGCGATTGCCTCTGTCTTTGTTACTTTCCACATCTCTTAGGCAGCTCTAATAAATATTGGTGTTAATTGGTTTCACATAAGCAACAGATCTCCTTGTAGAGAACATTCCTAATGCTGGTCAGAATAAGGTGCAAGTGGGGATTGCAGTCTTCTTACAGTAAGTATGTACCTGTTAGTCAAAAACCAAAAACATTTTAAACCATTCACCAGTAGTGCTTGAAAGAATTATATTTATGTAGAAATCATTACTGGAAAGTAATTGGGCAGTGCATGCTCAGGACTTGGGAAGTTCAGTATAGATGGGAATGTCGTAGATTTTAATATCAATATGAAGAAGAAGTAAACTTAAGTAATCAATAGAGTTAAAGAAGAGAAGTTTATTCATACCACAATTCATGAAAAAGCTTCCTAATATCTACTTGTATCTGTGTTAGAAAACACAGATACACAACTGATTAATGCCACTACAAACCAAAATGAATTCTTTCAGTATTTGCAGGAAGCAAAAAGATGCTAAGAGTTGCTAGTAGAAAAACATTTTATTTTTACTCTGGTGTTCAGTATATGATTTATAAGAAATCCTTTATTTGGTAATTATTATAGTTACATCGGTTATGCCGTTTTGGAATTCTTTAAAGATTTATTTTTTACAAATGCTTTTAATTTTTTTGTTATCAGTAGGTGACACAAAGTTGAGTGACATACAGAAATGTAAAAAACCAGGGGTTTTAGTGCATACTCAGGCTCTCGTGTCTCTGAGCAGACGTGTGACCGCATCAAGCAGTCGGCCAGCGGCACCAAGCGCCGCGTGTTCATCATCGAGACCATGGGCGGCTACTGTGGCTACCTGGCCAACATGGGGGCCCTGGCAGCAGGAGCTGATGCTGCTTACATCTTCGAAGAGCAGTTTGATATCAGAGAGCTCCAGGTATTCAGCACCTTTTGTTCTTTTTTAAGTAGATCCTAAAGTTGTTGTACGTGTATATCATAATGTGTATACTTGAAGTAGATGGCTCATGGAAGAGAAAACCAGCTGAGGTTGGACCTAAAAGCTGCACTTGCCATGCCAGTTCCTGTGCCATAACATTATATAAAGGAACGTAGACACAGTTACTGTTGACACCCAAGTTCAGTAAAATGACAAAAATAATCGTGTCAGCCATTAAGCACTACTAGATGAATTGTTTCATTTTTAGTGTTCTGATTGAAATTGAAATTCAAATTAAATTAACAGACCTGGGTAGTTTTAAAATAAAGCCAAAACCAAGAGAAGAATATTTTTTCATTATGGTAGAATTGTCTTTAAAGGCTGTTCAGGACAGGAACTGACCAGTCTGTCAGGTTTATTAGATACTGACTCTGTTACCACAACTATTCAGAGCATGTCTGGAGGTGTTACTAAAATAAAGCCCTCAGGCTTTAAGGATTAGGGATTATAGTGTAGTACGTACACAAGGTGATATGGAACTTGTCTACTGTGAGGATTTTACACTTCTGAGTTGGTTAGTGCTAGCTGCACTCATGGACAAACACAAAGCTAAAAGGATAGAAATTTCCTGAGAAGCACAGAGATGTGAAATGAATCAGAACTTACCCCATGCAGTTGTTGGCAGGACTGGAAATAAGGGCAGGCTGTGAACTTCACTGGCAATTTCTGTATTTTTGTGTGTATCAAGCTTGATGCTGTACCAGTATAGCATATAGAAACCACCTTAAGGTTAATAAAATCTGTTTTTACTGATGTAGAGAAAGATGTTAGTTTTAACCCAGGATGAATAGCTGTGCACAGTATGCTACCCTGAATCTCCAAAAAGAGATTAATTTTAATTTTAATTTGCACATAATGCTTTATGTGGAATATTTGTCAGAAGTTCTCTGGAAATGTAGGCTCATTAAGGTTGTTTCAGATTTAGAGTTCTGTATGGAGCTTTAAAAATACTTCTTGTTTCTAGGCTAATGTGGAACACTTGACTGAAAAAATGAAAACCAGTATCCAGCGTGGTCTAGTGCTGAGGTAGGTAAAAGTAGTTGTAATAGATTGCATTATGCATACTGAGCATTCCCAGCCAGGTAGGCGGCTTGCCACTTGGAGTGACACTCCAAGTGTGTATTCCTTGATTATTCCTTTGAGATTTTTAGTAAAGCTGTGGCACCAGAAGGCAATTCTGGCACCTGTCTGGAAGTTCAAGTCCAAAACTTCCTTCTTTCTCTGTAAATATATTTGCTCTGTAATCTAATACTTTATCGTATTTTCAGTCTATTTTCTCATCGGGTTTGTCTTTTATTTTAGATTCTTTCTTACTAGAAGTAGTGTGTCACATACACTATGGCCTTTACTACAAAAATCCTAAAAATCGTGAGCTAGTTACATGGAAGTGAATGTATGTAATCAGATGAAAATGTCCAAGCTATGGTTATTGCTATCAAGAAAAGGGAAAAGACGTGTCAGTCAGGAGCTGTAAAGACATCCAGTGCTTTAGAGTAAATTTGTTAACTATCTGACCTTAATTGTTGCAGAAATGAGAACTGCAATGAGAACTACACAACTGATTTTATTTATCAGCTGTATTCTGAAGAAGGAAAAGGAGTGTTTGACTGTCGAAAAAATGTATTGGGCCATATGCAGCAGGTAAATAAAACCGTGAAGTTACAGACAAGACTAACTTTGTATGCAGCAAGTACGTACACTATTAAAGCATTTCAAACAAGTCTGACTCAAGATTAAGGGAAAAAAAAGTATGGATTTTTGTTTGTAGGCAGCTCAGAAGGTTTCTTTAGCATTAGATTTTATTGCAAACCCTTTTTAAAAATCTAGGGAAAAATGCACTAGATTCTTTGATTTTCATTTTTATTCCTCTCCTGTCTATATTAGTAAATAATTCCACTTTTTGTCTTATAATTGTAATACCTTCTTCATAATACATTGATCTGCCCATCCGTAATGTATGTGCCTCTTGAGCCCTGGAAGAGCAGAGATTTCATTAAGAAAATCTGTGCAGAAGGGTGTTTTTGAGGAAGAGACACGAGTGAACTGCTCCTTTGGCCTGTGTTACCTGCATTGCTTTATCTCACTATGCAGCTTGTTGGTGGGCAAAGGGAGTTCCTGATTTGGCTACACTCATCACCGAGGGTGAGGTGGAGGAAACGGCACAGTCCCCTCCATTCTTCTGAGTGAGAAGTAGTATTGGTTCTATGGAAATTCTGAATGCTGAACACAAATTTTAAACACCTTAGGTTGATTTATGGGGCGGGGCTTTTGGTTTGTTTTTCCAAGTGGGGGAAATGGAAATAAGAGGTAGAGCAGGCCATCAGCAGAGATAACTGATAAAACAGAAACCAATCCTGGTTTGATAAGCTAACCCAGAATTCAATTTTTGCACAGGGTGGAGCACCTTCGCCATTTGATAGAAATTTTGGGACAAAAATTTCGGCAAAAGCTATGCAGTGGATCTCCAAAAAACTGAAAGAAACCTACCGGAAAGGTGCAGAAATGTTTGGTGCAGTCTCTTGTTACTGTCTTTGATTGTCTGTCACTATGTAAGGCTACTCCGCTTTGCAAACATATGAATGTTTGTTAGTCAACATACTTCTTCCCCTCTTGGTGTTTTTATTATTCAGTAGTGCCTTGCTGTGCTTCCTGCTGTGTGAGCATTTCCACTTGAGTGAGGTCAATAATTCAGATAGCTGTTTTATCATCCTCTTAAACAAAATAGCCAGTGTGATTGCAGGTTTTCATGCGTGTAGGACTTTATGCTTGTGTAGTTACATCTGTTCTTTTTTGTTTCATGCTGCCTTCATGGGAGACAGAAGGAGGTAATATGTCTTCTTTGGGAATTTTTGTAAAGCACTACTTCCTAAAATATAATCTAAAACTGGATGCTGAAATTCAGTCCTTTTGTTGTTTAATTGCACTGTAAATTCACTGCTAATAACCAAAGTTAAGCTAAAAAGTGAAGAGCTAACCCTATTAAAGCACTAACTTGATGTTTTATCTTTCTATTAAATAATCAGTAGCTGAAATTAAGCTGCTGTAAGTTTTTTATTCAGTTTGATTACAGAAAAATGGTTATTTGCCCTTATACGTGTAAGAAGGGTGCTGAATTACTTCATTCTTTTTAGGAAAAGTATTTGCCAACACCGAAGACTCAGTCTGTTTGCTGGGAATACGGAGACGCAACCTTGTTTTCCAACCCGTGGCTGAGCTCAAGAATGAAACAGACTTTGTGTACGTATGCACTGCCTGGTGGTGAACACCTCACCAGAGCCTGCCTTCCACCACTTCAGTCAAACACTTCCCAACACCTTACTGCTTTTGCCTTGGGTCTGCATTCTCCCAGACCCACTTGGATTGTTCGCTTCTCTCTTCCCTTTGTACTTTTACTTCACCCTCCTTACACTTGAGAGTCTCATGGTGAAGTCTGGGACGCTGCTGTCCTGTTAAGTAACCTTCATGTGATTGCCTTTGCCTTAATGCCTAGAATTACTTTACTTCTGTTTCAGTTCAGTGGGGCAGCATTTTTGTGCCAAATTTGGTGTTAAGCTTAACATCTTCCAGTAAGATCTGTTCATTCCTTTGGGACTCTGTCCTTGATTCTCCTCATTTTGGGTCAGTGTTTTACATCTGCCCATGAAGGTCAATGCCTGATCCCATTTATAAGGAAGGTGTTTGCCTTACCTGCCGTGTATTTCACCTCCCTTTTTCCCCCCCAGACACAGGATTCCCAAGGAGCAGTGGTGGCTGAAGCTGCGACCGCTGATGAAGATCCTGGCCAAGTACAAGACCAGCTATGATGTGTCAGACTCAGGCCAGCTGGAACACGTGGCCATGCTCCCAAAGGAAGCTGAGACAGGAGCCATCTAAACACACCACAGTTAGATTGTTGTCATAGATGCACATTGTGAGTAACAATGCTTTAGAATCGTTACAGCTTTGTTTTGTAACATTTAAATTATTGTTCCAGCACTTTATGTGAAACAAGACGTTCAGCTGTCACACAGATTTTGTCCTGTTTGTGTGTTATATTTGAAACAAACCCTTGCATCTAATGGAAAACACCAGTTACTGATACTGCCCTTTAACAAGCAAGTGCAACACCGTTCTATGCACTCCGTAAGTTACTCATCTACTGCACTTTGTTTCAGAGTACTTACACCCCAAAAATAAGTGTAGATGGCTAGTTCTTGTGTTGAGTTACAGGATGTGCTTAATGTTTCTGAAGTGAAATAAAATACTGTTGCAAACATCACACCTGTGTTCACTTGCTTTTAAACAACTGGGAGAATAGCACTTGAAGGATTCTCTACACACACCAGTAAAGGAAAAAAAGAAACTCCCCTTTTCCTTCTCTAACCCTGCAGGAAGTAGTCAGTCACACCAGGGCCAGTGTTTTTCATTGCTGCTTCAGGATTAGGCTAGGAGTTGGAATCCTTTCTCCTTGTGCAGGAAAGATAAAACTACTTCTTGGGGTTGGGAGTGGGGAGGAGCAGCTCTAGCAACTTGAGAGTCAGAAGGGTGTAACCTGCCCCTTGCTTCATGTTTCCTTTTTCTCACAGCTTCTTTAAGATTACTAACACCCCCCGATACTGATCAAAAAGGGTACGGAGGCAAACAGCCAAGAATGTTTTCTCGTGCCAGTTTATGTTAACTGTACCTTGACACGGTAAATACTAAATCATGGCATCTGACTGAATGTTGCCCAAACTGTCAAGCTAAACTGAACTTTATATAAAATAGACTCCCTGATTAGAGATTCACCCACTGCACTGCAGTCTCAGCTTGGTGGAATATACTGTCACAGACTGCTCAGGCTGGAGGTGGCTTATGCAAAGGCAGCTGGAATTACCACACAACAGAATGACCTCTGTCAGTATGAGAGACAGTTCTTTATATATCCAACAGCAGACATGATTTCAAACAAAACACCATTTAAAACTAGAGTTTTACATATACAAAAATATTTCATTTATATAGTGTTCATATATGACTGGAGGAGTGAGGCTTCAGTAAAAGATTAAGGTCTGTCTTTGCCATACTGAACATGTAATTCTTGCTCTCAAATACTCTATGGTTAGAAATTTTTTCACATAGTTACTTCAGGAAGGGGAGCTTCTAAATGGTTTGGTGAACACTGTTAAAAACCAGCAATGAATAGTTCAGCTGGACCATAGCACTGCTGAAAGTTACTAAAAAATCCCTAATGCTGTAGTCACACAGATTGGCTTGTTTTCTGTGGATGTTCAGCTGCAAAGTCATCGTTTGACCCATGAGGGATCTTTGGTGATATCTGCATTTTCTGGGCCAAGTACAGCTTGACCACGAGTGCTCTTTCCAACTGCAAGGTACCTTGAAAAAAAACAAAAGAAAAACAACCCATAAACAAGTTAGAATCTGCTACATTCAGTTAACCATAGCTCTGCTATACAAGTTAAAAATACTCCCATCGTAGGAAGTGTCCTTTGCTACATACAACTTGTGTTTTGCCCAATCATCACAACAGTCTCTCCTTAACCCTGTACTTGGCCGTTGTGGAATTCTTACATCTACAGTGGAATTCAGAAGTCAGACACAAAATGCTACAAGTGGAGTAGAACCAGCTCATATAGTCTACTCATGCTCCAGACAGTTTCTGGACCTTTCAAAAGTAAATCAAACCCAATCTCCCACAAATTCAGAGTGCAGGAGGGAGTTACATCTGCTACAGATGCAATAAGCAGGATATAAATAACATATCCATTTCTAGGTTACAGAAGAAAATAGTGAAAGTAACAGAAAGACCAAGGGAAGAAATCCAGTAACTTAATTAGGACAACTGAGGACAGGCTTACTTGTTTGACACATCAACCAGGTTATCACTGCTGACAGCAAAAAGTTGTTCTCTGTGTGACTGCTTCATTTCATCTGAAATCCCGTATAAGAAATGACCCATTCCTAAGGAAAAGAAAACAAAATGACACACTGCTCTGGTGCACTGGAATCTGTCACAGCCACGTGCAGGAATGAGAGCAAACTACGATAGGAACGTATGCTGGAAAGGAATAGAGACTACCATCAAAACCATTGTTCTGAGAGAACATCTAACTGAATCAGGCATCATAAGTTAAAACCAGGGTGAGGTAGTAACAGTTTCCTATTTAGGAACAAAACAATTCTATTTTGGCAAATGATTTAGTTTGTTAAAAATCTGAACACAACGGTGGTCCAGGAAACTCAGACGTAATTAATTCTGAAGAGTGTTGGTTCTTTCTAACAAACTGCATTTCATGAAACCTCTATTTTTAGAACTATTTTTTTTTTATTTCCAGTCAGTTGTGATGTATCTGCAATGTGAAGGTTTGCTCACATTTTTGTACTAAACACAGAAATCTGCATACAAACGCTTTAATATTTAGTTGGAGTACTTGCCCACAGCGTTTTAATACTAAATATGGCTCCTCGATCAACCAGAGAACTCCAAAATAATCATAGAAAAGCTTTTTGTCAGGCAAACAACTATAGGGAGATAAAGGTGGCTGGGAGGACGTGGGTCAACTAGTCCAATCTCCTGGCCAAGGCAGGGCTGACTTCCCAGCCAGGTAGGGTTTTCACATCCATATGCAGGGCCCAGTGACTCAAAAGCATGAAGGGACAGGCATCACTTGCACCAGTTCCCAGGCCTCTGGAACAGAGCTCTCCTATTCAGTGCTCTGTTAAGATCTGTGTTCAAATGCCAAACAATGTTCGTCATCCCTCACTGACACCAACACCCAACATGCAGGCACTGCACTCATGTGCACCTCGCACCAATTGCTTTTTAATTGCCCAGACCAAAACCAGATTCTGTCAGGTAAAAGTCAGCTTAATTTGAAGTGTTCTTGTTTAAAAAATTAGTGTAAATACAAGCACATTTTAGAATAACACTAAACTTAACCCTGTAATTCCTTTGTGTATAGGAAGGGAACGTATTTTAACTGGGCAAGTTTTGGACTGAAATTCAGCTGAGAATGAGGGAGGGAGGTAAGTGAGGAAAGCAAAGCTACATATCAGTAAACTGAAAAGATGTGAAGATACTACCAAGGCATCATGAGTGTGCAGATCTGCAAAGAAGGTAACACCCTCCACCCCAGCAGACAGCCTTCTGTGCTTTAACTTCTTCAGAGAGCATATGCACAAAAGGCTAGTGACATTCACAGTCAATATGCTTGCTTGAGTCAGGAAAATAATCCTTCAGCTCTTTTTGAATCAGAGGACCAGCATTTCTTTTCATTTGTCTGCATTTAATGCCCTCCAAATCTAAAGTAACTTCCTCAATCTACCTCCATCTGACACAGAGGAGCAGTATTAACACAAAACTTCAGCAGAGCTTGAGTGCATGAAGTGTTTCTGAAAGGGAGCAACAGGAACCAACTGAGTCACTGAAACTGCCGTCTTCTCTCACCTGCCAAACAAAAATTTTATCATCTGACACAGTTTAGCAAACTATTTTCTTCCCTTTAAACCTAAACTCAAAACTAAATAAACACTGACAGCCCTGGGAGGATCATGAGAATGTACCTTTGTCTGAAGGAGCTATTGGTGCATCCACAGCAGCAAACACTGCTAGTTTAGCTTCATCAATATCTTGCTGTGTGAATTCTCCAGATTTGGCCCATTCAACTGCTTTTTCAAATGTTTTCAAGGTGGCTAACGAATTTGGGTCTCTTAGAAGAAAAAGAAAACATAAATATTAATTACTTCGTCTTCCAAAATGAAAAACTGAAATTCCTTTGTTCTCACTTCATAATTTGCTATGCATCACACAACCATACATGGGGAAAAACAAATTATAAACTTCCTTTCTTTTGTACAAAAAGAGGTTTTGGGGTTTGATTTTGTGTTTCTTTTCCAGAAGAAAGCAGTGTTACAAACCAAGCTTTGGAATTTTACTTCCAAGCTTTGGAATTTTAGATACACAGGTTCAGAAGTTCGGCTGCCTAGAAGTAGGTCCAAGATGGTGTAGAGAGAAGGGGTGTAGTAAGAGCGAGCAGGCCAGGTAAGCCAGTGCTGTAACAGTGGGCTCCAAAAGCACCACTGCCATTACTGCCCACACCAGGAATATTTATGATATGCCCTATCTTCTCTGAGTTGCTTTTCTTGCCACACCTGTTTTTACTCTCTGTAAAACAGGTGTCACAGGTTAACTGCTACTGGCAAGTTAAGGACTATTGCCAGGACAAGTCCTACCATGTTGAAGCTTCACAGAAAGGCCAGGCTGCTCAAACCTCAGTTAGGAACCCTGACCAAGCACTGTGCCAGGCTGCCTTTGGGCTAGGAAAACAACTGAAGCCAGGACTCCATCCACACGACATTTCTAGTGGGGATTACAACTATAACACCTCCAGTTCAAATTTCATCTGCAAGTGCCTTGGCAAGCCAAGTACGAGGTAACTGTTCTGGACTAGCAAAAGAGAGGAATAGAAAAGAAGGAGTAAGCAGTTCTAGCTCACCACCAGCAATGCTTTCTGCTGAATCTCTGATGATTTCAGCCAGTTGCTGAAGGAAGATGCATATTTTCAAACTCAGGACCTTAAGGAACATCACCATTCTACTTCATGGTCTCAAATTTAGAGCAGTCTAGAATTTTCTTTTTTAGGGCCTTCTTAACCCAGAAACAAACAAGTGAAAGCCAGTTTTACATAAATCTGATACTGAGATAGTAAACACCAAAGTGCAGAGGTGCAGCAGTGGTTGCTACCAGCAGAGATGAATTAAGCTTTCCCAAAGACAAACAAGAGAAAGCAAGGATGGGTTTATTAGGTAATCTAACTTCATCAGCACTGAATCACTTAATTTCATCCCTTTTATTTTGCTTTTTCTTGAAAGACTGCTACAATGAAGTCAAAAATAAGACACAGCCAAATGCAAGTCAGTGGTCCCCCTCAGCCATCAAGAGGAAAGAACAAACCCACTGTTACCTGTAGGAGTAGAATGAGAATATGCCATTGTGACTAAGTTTAGCACCTCCGCCATAAGCCCCTCCTTTCTCTCTGATTTCTGTATGTAGGAATTTAGCTGTCATCAACCGTGCGAGAATTCGAAGGCTGGAATGAGAGAAAGAGAAGCAGCGAAGATGTGAAGTGAACTGGGCAACACTAGAAGTCTCAACTGCCTCTAAAGCTCACCCAGATCCCCATCTGCAATGCACTGCTTCTTGTAATCTATGACAGTTACAACAGTAATACCAGTATTTAATAATAGCTGAATAATGTCACATCACTGTAAGGTGGCACTGAACTTTGTTACATGCAATAGGACTGTCAACTCAGGACACGTCCACGTAGGCAGGGCTGTTTATTCCAAGGTAGGGGATAGCAGCCCCTCATCACTTCAGCATTTACAGGGCTTCTCTGGGCCCAGCCATGCAACAGTTGCTTCATAAAGATTTTGTGACAAATGCACTGCGAATCATTTTCTGTCGACACTCCATTTTCTGCAGCTGGCCCAACCCTTTCCATTTTGTTTTGTGCTGTGCAGTGCACAGAGAAGCTCCCTGATGTTCTGCTTCCCACCTGGCATAGTCTGCAGCCGTGTAGGGAACTGTTCGAATGCACTCCCCAATATAGTTCACTGGGAAGGGAAGTACAAAATGAGTCTTCATCTGGCATGGCTTGAAGGTAGGATCCTAGGAGAAGAACACAGTATTGTCACAGTTAGCAGAGGAGACTATTTATCCATCTGAGAACTCTCACTTTTTTGACTGCTAGGAAATTCTGCCAAATATACAGACACACAAATGCTAAAGCTGCCACTTATCTTACCCTGCAACCAGTGACATTTTGCTTGTGCCTGTATCAGCAATCCAGTACAAAGAATTGCCTTGGAAAACTGAAGGAGAGGGACACCATACCTCAGCTACCCATCCTTGCACCCCGCTTCTCAGTTCTGCAGATTTTGAATCACTACCAAGGAGTTTGGATTTGGCCACAGATTTACTTTGATTGAAACACGTGTTCATAACTCTCCATTTGTGTCACACATGTACCTGTCACCACACTGTACCCCAATCCATCCACTAAATTCTAGACATTGAAAACAGAGTCAAAAACTGTAACCCACAAAACAAGTAAACTATTTATGACAGCAGCTGTAGTATAAATTCGTGCTCAAACATGCCCTGTAACAGACTGAATTCTTCCTTACAACCCCACTTCCAAACTTCCAGTCCTCTTCATGTCTCTGGGCTTCTGCAGAGCTCACTTCTTTGCCTCTTTCACACATACATCTGCTTGCGTGCTCACTTAAGCACAAGCAGACCCTTACACACCTCCAGTGCTGCTGTTTCAGAACTCCCCGTCCTTTCTTAAATTCAGAAACCCCATTCCCAGACCCTCACATAACTCTAGCTGGCTGGGCCAAGCAGAGCAGTGTATTTACAGCACTGGCCAGGCAAAACCTGGGCTGAGCTCTCCCTGCCCCTCTCTTCTAAAACGGGAGCTCAGGGTATGCTTTCCTCTACTGCAGCCAAATACAGATCTTCATTGTCACCTATTTTTCATTAATTCTCTTCTGTCAGGTGTCATTCACATTCAGAATCATTTAGGGAGGAGACCAAGGAGAGGAAGGGACTAACTGGAAGTGATTAAGTTTGATGGTCAGTTGTGGAATTGAAGAGCATGAATTATGTTTCAGTGCTGTGCTTCTCTAACAGCTTAAGATGGACCATTACCATCAGTAACAGCCCTGTAATACCAATATTCCCCACCAATAACGTACTTACATTAACTAATTTCCTTGTGATCTGCAAACCAGTAACCATTTCACTTCCAACAGGTTTCACTTCTGAAGATTTCTACAAGAGAGCCAGTCCTCATATTAAATGATTTAACAATTTAGTGCAAGACTACTACAAATGCAATCCCTTCCACTCAAACCTGTTTAAGACAATCATCAAGTCATGCCTTCACAAACATAAGCAAGGTACTCGATTATTTCTTTTATTTCCTAAACAAATACCAAATTAATTTCCTTCCGAAAGTAATCTGGTACTGAGAGACACCAAGACCTAGATTAAATGAGAATCATAAAGTTACAAACTATCATTTCACTCATGGGTAGGGAACTGGGAGCTTATTCCAGTCTCATCAGAAATTAAGACAGATCTGCATAGTGACAGAGCAGATCCTTTGTCAACGCCACTGAATCAAGCGTATTTTGTGCCAAATGTCCTGAACACCCTGGTAACAAAACAAATTCCAATGCAACTGAGGAACCGCACATCATGCCCTATTTGCTTTTGGCCAACATTTCAAGTAACACTCAGCTAAAAAAGAAATTACAGTTTTATGCAACAGGGAAAGGAAGAAATTCTTTTTCGACATCTCACGCCAAAGCAGTAACCCCAGGGTAAGGCTTCACTGGTCTACAGCATTTCTGTTGTCCACTGTACTGCAGTGAAGACACTCCATGGCAAAACACAGAGCAGCTGATCACAGAGATGACTGGCAGATTTCTCCAGACATCTTTACATGGACACAATATCTGAGTTCCAACTTCTTCTGATTGCACAATGGTGCATATGATCAAGTCAACTGTATTTGATGCCCTAATCGCAAATGACAATTTCTCACCTCAATCATATGGGGACGAACAGGTTTCCTCTCTTTTTTACTTCTGGCTATGCCCTTTAGAAATTTCTCCACTTCTTTAGATGCTTCTGGTATCTGCTGAGGTGCTGCATTCACTGAACATCTGTCAAAAATACATATCAAGTTTTTAAATATGGTTTTGTGCTTTCAGAGAGTCTTTTATAATTTGTACCACTTTTATCTTTCTAAACATTTTCTATTGAATCACCAGAATGTTAGGTGAGTGATCTCAGGTAATCATTAACAGAGAGAAAAGCAAAATACTCAGTCTAGCATCTGATGTGAAAAAAAAAAAAAATTACAGTCCAATTGCTGTTCTTTTGCTTGACTTAGAACACGTTCAGACCAAAAGTTGAGCAGTAGCTGTCAAACCACTTCTGTGCACAAGACGGGACTAGCTCAGTTTTGCAAATAAAAATGTCTCTGAAGGAAAATAATGCCCTCTGCATCCTCTCTATAGGCAGCCCTACCATGGTTTTGAGCACTACAGATATTTACGTTATTTTATTTATCATTTCATGCTTCAAAAAACAAAACTTTGCAACTTATGTCACTTCAAACAGACCCATTTTTGGAACTAATGCATCTGACATTAAACACCTTAATGTGCTCTCTTTACTTTTTCCAATATATGCATAAAGCAAGTTTCAGAATGTCACTGCTTTCCTTTTAGGAGCAAAACAAAAAACCAAACTATATTCAACTGTTACAACATAATATAACAGTATTTGTCTAATGGGCACCTTGAAGGGAAGAAAAAAGATGCAGATTTTTTGACTACTTCTGTAAAATCGCACAAGTCACTTACAAGCTTTGGGTACAACAGTTACTTATGAAACTTGCTGTAAGTTTCTCACACCATTTAAAAACTGAACAACATGAGCTACCATAGCTACCACTCTGAAAGCAAGGAGAATTTAAATTAACATTTCTGTAGTTTTTCCACAGATGTCCCATTTCATAAAACCCCAGTACAACATGAGGTGCACTGAGAAAAACACATTCAGAGGCCATGGCCTCTCTTTAACCAAAATGCCCCTTTTCTTTTTAGCTGGAACTCACCTGATGTTGTCACTATTTAATAAATACTTCTTAATGCGTGGTAGTTTGCGTAGTATTGGTTTAATATCAGACATTTCTGCTATTCTCTTCATCAGCTTCACCTGTGCAGGAACAGAAGGCAGAAAGACCACAGATTAAATCAACAGGAAGAATTAACAAAAAGCAGCCTGCAACTCCACAGTCAAGCATTTGGGCCTTGCTGAAGGGCATGATTAACTTCTCACCTGATCCATCCCACTGAACATTTCCTGCAGCTCTCCAGAAGGTGTAAGGTTTTTGCTGGCTCTAATAGAGGCATATAAATGCCCACAGTCTGGAATGCCATTTGACAGCTCCTGGGCAGTCTTCTTAACCAGCACTCTGAAATGTTCTTCCTCTTCGAATCTTGGGCTGGAAAAGAAAAGAAGCACGTCTCATGCAAAAGGACACCAGTGAAATTTATTGTACTGAATCATTCATCATCTCAAGTTCAACAAAGTGCTTTTAAATCGTTGGCTGTCCATTTAATCCACTATTTAGTCATGCTCTTGATGCAGTATGTAAGTTTAGAAAGACATTAGAGATAGAATTATGAAAATAAATCCCAAAGCAGGATCTCTAAGAAGAGGAGAATAGTTGGGGGAAAAGTGAAAAAGGGAACCCCAAAACACATGCAAACCCACAAACAAACAAAACCCAATGTACTGTACTTGTTAAATATTTCACTCCATAAATTCATCATGTCTGGCAGATTTCTATCCAAGCACAGAGATGAAAAGAGCACACCCTGAAGGAAAAAATAAACAAAACACAAAAAGCCCTTCACACAAGACAACCACAGCAATGGCCCAAGAAATGCACAGTAACTTTTCACGGAGGTGATGCAATGATGCCAACCTAATGCTACACATCACAGAATCACTCTAATGCAGGCTGCGCTACTGAAATCAGAGCAGACATGAAATGTGACTGCTCTTCTCACAAAGCAAGCCTGGCAATTCCTCCTTCTCAACAGCAAGCAGCAGTTCAGACACAAAATTTCACATTTTCTCCCATAAAGTACAAGTTCTGTTCTGGAGTGCACCTTTCTCCAAGGGAATTCCCTTAATTTAACTCCAGGATCCATAGGGAGCAGACCTCCAGCAAGTTTAAAAAAAATCTCAAGAAATATTGCCAGAACACTTATGCCCAACACACAGATCTAATGATGCTGCTAACAGTGACATAACAGGTTAACAGCCATCTCTGTGTGTAACACCACACCATTCTGTCCCCTACCCTCTGCTTCCAAAATATTTTAGAGCACTCAAAAATATGGTGACAGATCTCGTGAAGCACTGCCTTAGACAGAACATCCACATCAAGCACTCCCCTTAACACAAAATACTAAGTTACTGTAATTATCTAATTTATATCTTACAAAAAAGGCAGGAGTCCTTTCATACACAAAATTTTCAATGCACGTTAGCTTGACCCTCTCCCTGGAAGCCCTGGCTGACCCTTAACTACAGAACTGTTACTGCAAGTGTAACATCTGCAAGGTTATGATTAATTTACCTGTTCATACACATCCAGGTGTGAATCATCTGGAATGATATGTGGGCTGACAGACATACCACCTGTTTTTAGTTCTATTTTCTGGGCTTGTTCCCTGTAATCAAGGGCTCCACATCCCATCCTGTGAAAAACAAGAGAGATTTGTTTCTCTTTTCAGTGTATGCCAAAATCAAAATCCATATAGCATTTGTAAAGTAGTCTGTTTAGGACAACACTAATTTAGCAACTAAACAATTTGGAGCATTATCAAGCAAACATAATACTTCAAACCTTATAAATGGTCCCCACCAAGCTTTTCAATTAAAGCATCCTGTTAATTTAAAATGCTGTATTAAAAAGCATGCTTTTTGTGCAGGCTTGCTCCCAACATTCGTAAGAACTACATTAATAACATCACATAAGCTGTTTTCATGAATAAAAACATATTCCCCCCAGCCCAGGTCACTTGTTCTGCTCTGTGCTCCTCTTTCCCCTGTGATGGGGTCACTCTTTCTGTCTCCACATAGCAAAATTGGACCAAAAGTCTATTCAAGTGAAAACTTTAATCTCCACTAGGCTTTTTTTCATTTATAGAAATTTTCCAATCTGTTGAGGGAACGCTTGTGTTGATGCTGGAGAAAAAGGCAGAGAGTGGTGGAGAAGGGGAAACAATTTAGCAACTCTGGGCAATAAGACAATTTTCTGCAGGAAACCAACTTATCAGCCTTTCCCTTTTGTAGTAAGAGCAGATGCTGGCATTATTAAAGGTAGTATTAGTATTTTGGCAAGCAGTATTACAGTCTGTTGCTTCAGTTCATAACAAAGTAAACCTCTCACTTGGTAATGACATTGCAGAAGAGCGGCACATACGGCTTGAGCTCCTCAGGAAGTGTGTTCAGGCTGGAAAGAGCTCGGAAATAAACCACTCCATTGGTTGGCTGAGCACAGTACTGGACAGGAATTTCATCAGCTAGGGATAAAAAAACAAAAGCAAAGAATAACCAGCAGCTTCCTACTACAAACACACAAAAGCAAAACGATTTCTTACAAGAACATCTCATTAAGAGTAATTTTCTGTTGGTGTTTCAGAGCCACTTCTTGTTTAAATTTTGCACATTATACTGAAAGCTGGACCAAAGGGGTTTTATTGTTTCTGTCCATGGTAAGGTAACAGACACCTGGACAATCTGAAAAGAGAATTCTTCTGAAAGAGGTCGTATTTTAGGGATAACATTCAAATGAAAGAAGTAGTAATTTGTTTCTGAACAAGTCAAGAAGGTTTTCTCCCTTATTTTTGCCTTCATCGGGTCAAAAGTTGAGGAAAGCAGCTTCTTGCACTGTACACTCTTCCTAAGCTAGGCCATTAGAAGACAGACATTAGAATTTTCACAAAACCAGGTCGTTTTTTGCATCAAAATTATACAGTCTTGACACTTGCTGGTAATTTCTGAAGAAAAATGTCTGTTAGAAATATACTACAGAACAGTATTTACCTGCAAAATTTTGACAGAACTGTAACAAAACTCAGATCTACCATCTCCTATCAGTCCACGGGGAAACCACTAGCAAAGCAGGGAAAAACTCACACTGAAGTTATGAGGAACGACAGTAACTTATTTTTGCCCATGGCTCTTTTATGTCATATTCTGTAAAAAATGGGTAGGGAGGGACCGCAGTGAGGAAGGCTGGCTGCTCCAGCTGCCAGGAGTTCTGCAACCTGGGTAAGCCTTTGGGAAGTGGGGAGGTTGCTCAAGAGCACTGAATGTGCCAGCCAGAGACTGCTCTGACTGCAGGGCAAGGTGGGAATACGGCTGCAGCAGGGAGCTGCCATCAGGAGCTCCTGCCAGCCCTGGCAAGGCCGGGAGGCTGTTCCATGTTGCCCCTCAAAGGCAACGGCTCTGCAGATCCACTGCTGTGTCTGCTCACAGGTGCTGGGCTGGAGGAAAAGGAGCACAACTACGGGCCACAAAGCCAGTCCATGTGCTGGGCAAGGGGCCACAGCTGGGCCAGCAGCCAGGGAACAACCCAACAGTGCTGCTCTCTGGGACATGAGACAGTGGTGACACCCACCTGTGAGTGTTGTCTCCAGCACAGTGAAAGGGATTTTGGGCTCGATGTCAGACACTTTTAAAGCTGGGAGACAAGAGGTATCCTGAGGTTTGCTTTGAAGAGCAATTAATTCCAAACCTGGTAAGGAGAGAATACCAAATTGTCATTTTCAGCTTGTAGTGGAAGTGCTGTCAAGACCTAAAACCTACTGAGATAATGCAGACCAGAAAAACTCAAGAGCCAAGTTTGGAATCTTCTATCCACAATTTTGCAAATATTTTACTAAAGCAAATTCTGCAGATTAACAACAGCAAACAGAACACTCTTGTTAAGACTCTCTTTCCAATCCCCTCTTCACAACCTGTTTACAGTAACATGTAATTTAATCTTTGAAGAAGTGACACCTGCCAGTCTGTCCTGTCACTCACTTCTGCAAGCATCGACCCAGACTTGGCAGATAAGAAGCTTCTTTCTAACCCAATCCGCTCCAGTTCTTACTCAACGGCTCTGTCAGAACACTGATGCAGCTAAATTGTTGCGATTACTTTCACATTTCAGGCGTTCAGATACTAGCTGGTCACCTCTGAGTACTCTCCAATTTATCTCTCTAAGTAGAAAGCCTCCTCTGATTTCGTGCTCACCTATCTCCTGTCACATACTAAAGCTTCAGAAGATTAACACCACATTTTTGGAGGATTTCTGTGACTAGACACTGCTTTAACAAAATTACATGACTGCCCATGGTTTTCAAGCGTAAGTTATTCTCCAAAATAAGTTAAACACAGCATTACTTTTATGGCTTTCTAACTGGAAAATGTGAGAAATACAGTTACAAAATATAAGTTTTACAAGAGCATGGATCAGACCTCACGCTCATAAATAAACAGCTTCAAGGTACACGAGATGTATGTATCTGAAGTGAAGATCCAAGAGGATGGAGCCAGGCTCTGCTTAGTGGTGCTGAGCAAAAGGACAGGAGGCAATGGGCAGAAACTGATGCACAAAAAATCTCCAACTGAACACAAAGAAGAACTTTGTTACTGTACAGTGACCAAGCATGGAACAGACTGGCCACAGAGAATGTGGAATCTCCCTCACTGGAGATCTTCCAGAACCCTCTGGATGCAATCCTGTGCCATGTGCTCTGGGATGTCCTTGCCTCAGCAGGGAGGTTGGCCCGGATGACCCACTGCGGTCCCTTCCAACCCGACCCATTCTGGGATTCTGTGAATTCATCTTCCACTCAGTGCAAGTTAACACAGGAAAGAATAAACACATTAGTACTTTAAAACTATTTCATTTCTTCTGGCCTAATGGAGACATTGATCATTCTATTTTTGAGTATCAAAACTAATGGAATATACCAACCATACACTGTAGTGTAAGCACTGCATCGCATAGCCCTGTAACGCACACACACAAATTTTCAACAAAAAAACCCCATCCCTTTCAGAGCAAACGCTAGAGAGAGTGCCTGAGAATTTCAGATATTCTACAGAACACCAGCTAAAAAACTGTTATACAAATAAAAATGTGAAAAAAGCAAGTTAACCTTTTTCAAAGATTTGTGTTTTTTCTTCTTCAGAAAGTGCATTGACCTTTTTTCCCAGCTTTTCTGCTTCCATTTTAGCTTGTTTATCATGATAGTCTTCCTCCGGACTCATTGACAGAGTCAATTTGTGCGGATTATCCTGCAGAAATACATCCCAAAACAAAGCATTATTAATTCTGAGGGCAACTTCTTTGCCTCAGACTATTGCTCCATCAGCACTAGTTAAAACAGCCTGTGCATCATTTGGCTTGCATGTTATCAAAAGTATCCCGACCACACAGACTGAATCCTTGGTTTCATACAGAATAAGCTGCTGTGGGGAAGAGGCAGCTCACCACAAGAACAAGCACCAACAGCCTTCTGCGAAGTTTCAGACTAGAGTCAGAATCCCTCAACAGCACACAGCACTCATTAGTTTAATTAAATCAAGGTTAAACAACTGTACATAATGCTACAAAGCTACATGCCTTAAGTTTTATCTGCAGAGTGTTCTAAGATAGGCAGTTCTGTTAAATGCAGGAGAGTTTGATTAAAAACCTCTTTCAACCTGCCCAAGCTTGAGTGCACAGAGATCCCATATGATGTAAAATGTGCATGCCTTATCCTGCTCAGAAATACTTTACACATCAGCTTTGCTGCCACAGAACTCCAGGCATTATGCAAGCATCACAACTGCTGTTGAATTCTTCTTTGTTTATACCAGACTGTGGAATTTTAATATTAAAATTACTCAAACAGCTTCCATTTTCCATAATAGGAAAGGGAGGCCAGTCAAAAGACATCGACCTCAAAAACTGTCCATTTCAATGCAGGAATCAAACAGCAACATCTGGTACTGACAGACACCATCAGTAATTTGGGACAATGTAAACAGATTCTGTTTTATGAGTTTATCTCCCCCACGCCTGTGTGAAAAAACTACAGAAACCTGACTACAGAGTTAAAGGGGGAAATGCAAAATTAACCAGCCATAGTAAAATGGACAGGATGAATGGCATTCTCTCCCTTGCTCCCTGACTGCCTGCTTTAGGAATTTCCCAGCACAAGGTACAACAGTGCGTAATCTTATGCTGTAAGAACATCCAACTATTCTCATCATTTCCTACCGGGTCATGCCTTTGCCTCAGCCCCCTCAACAGAACTGTACAGTAAAGGACATTCGCAAAAATACTGCACCTGCATTTCTTCCCTACAGCAGCCAAAACTTTAACAGCTCCCTACTACCTCCAGACACTAGTAAATGCCCTTAGGAAAACTGAGATCAACTGATGTCACTGTCTCTTGTTGCTTTTGACTATATTAGAACCAAGATTTACTCCAATCAGGATGACGGTTACTCATAATAAATTTGCCTTTCAAAACAACTTAAACAAATTGGCTAGTGGAAAAAATACAAAAACAAACAAAAACCCACCAAAAAAAGCAAACAAACAAAACATAGCCAACAACGCAAACAAAACCCAGAAAAAGTCCACATCACTTTTGCATTGCTATCACTGGCTTTCTCCTTCCGGCATTAATTAATTCAGGGCCTCAGAACTATTCAGTGTTATAACGCCTTTACTGGTTTTATTTTATTTCTGAAAAAAATCCAGAAGAACATAGGGAGAGGAAAAGAAGAAAAAGAGCAGAAAGTAATTGGCACTGACAGCAAAATTCAGGCAGCAGTTCAATGAACACGAGGAGAACCAAGACAACCTTACTTGTAACCAAATCCTTTGCGAGGAAAAGGAGATACACCTTGCTATGTCAATACTAAGAAACACATAAATAGGCCCATAATTCTCTGTTCACATCTGAACTTCGCATCAGGAAAGAGATGTGCCCTTCTATACGAATCACAGTTTGGCAAAACATCAGCATTTTATTAGTCTTCTATTAAGTGTGGTTCCAAATGACCAACCAGATAATTTTTTTTTTCCACTTTGAAAAGTTTTCACTTAAACCATTTAAAATTAACATGCTTCATTCAAATGTGCTGCTGTTCAATCTACACCTAGAAACAGGCAACACGGTGATAAAAAATTAGTCTTCAGTTTAACTTCAAATACAAAATTGAGATTTAAAAATTAATACAAGATAACTTTCCATAAGTTTGCCTACCTTGAAGTATGTTTTAACTTTTTCCTGAAGAAATCTGGGATTTTCTTTAAGACACTGCCTGAACCGAGAGACTTTATCTGTAATCTTCAGAAGTTCCACTGGATCCCCATCTTGATTCCAGCATGAGGCTATGTACTGAATGGGAAAGCAGAATTAGGTAAGCAGGACAATCCATCTGCATTGCTCTAACTGACAGCATCTGTGTTCCAAAACCACCTAAACACTTATACTTGAATAGCAGACACAAAGTGAGTAGTCCCAACGTACCTGTAAGGGGAAAAATATTCTTCAGATTGAGGTTCTATTTCATCATCACCTATCCCCTGTTCTCTCCATTCTTGCCTCTAATTTAATCATAACAAACCACCATTTCTTAAAATTTTTACTCTATTTTTTTGCATAGCTGTGCATATCTGGAAATATACTGTAATATTCTTTACTCCCTCACATTAAAATTAATTTTTCAGCTCAAGAAAGAAGGAAAACAGAAACAGATGGTAGAGACAAAGTAGTGCATATATACAACAGTTTTGTATCAGCTAGATGAAATGATTTATAGGAAGGTGACTCCAACACATAAAGTATGTAAAATAGATGGGACTTTGGAGAAAGAAAATACGAAATAACCAGAAATATCCCCAGGATATTTCTTTTATTCTCTAATCTGAGTTTGCTCAAGTTGCTATTGAAACTTTTCCAAAAACACTACAAGTGCAAGATACCAAAAGCTTCTCCATTTCTACTCTATGTGAATGGGGGAAAAAATCAAAACCAAAGCAAAGTATAAAAATCCCAAGACATATAAAAAAACCCCAAACCTTTAAAAGGCTTTATATAGAGAACAAATGCATCGTAACTGCCAAATCCACCTTCTCTTTTCTTACCTCTTTAATTATAAGCAGTTTCATAAGCCTTCAGCATTTTCCAGTAATAACTATTTTTATCTATTCTGTGGGAATTCCCTAATACGATACAAAGCACAGTATTCTTTTAGAACGTGTTTGAGCTAATTCTCTTGAAATATAAGTAGTCACTCCTTATTTGAGGCTTCTGTGGGGTCATTACAACAGTTCAGTCCTGGTTCTCAGTAGGCAGCCCAGAAGTTTAACCATGTATCTTATCTAAGAGCATTGTCTAAGCAGTTTTTGAACTCTGACAGGCTTGGGGCCATGACCACTTCCTCTGTGTCACAGTTCATCCCTGGCTGGCAGCTCAGCTCCACACAGCCACTCACTCCCTGCCCTCACAGCAGGATATGGGGGGATCAGAAGGGTGAAAGTAAAGGAACTCATGTTGAAATAAATGCAGTTTAATAGGTAAAGCAAAAGCTGTGTGCAAGCAGAGCAAACTAAGGAATTCATTCCCTGCTTCCCACAGGCAGGCACATGTTCAGCCATCCTCAGGCCAGCAGAGCTCCATCACATATACTGGTGACTCAGAAAGACGAACACTGTCACTCCAAACATCCCCTCCCTTCTTCTTCCCTCAGCTCTTACTGCTGAGCACGGTGTGGAACATCCCTTGGGTCATTTGGGGTCAGCTGTCCCCTGGTGTCCTCTCCCAGCTCCTTGCTCCTGGCTGGTGGGGTGGGGTGAGAAGCAGAGAAGGCCTTGACACTGCGCCAACACTGAGCAATAATGGAAACACCCCTGTGCTATCAGCACAAACCCAGAACACAGCGCCCTTCCAGCCACTGGGAAGAGATTTAACTCTGTCCCAGCCACCTGGGAGAGCTAGTTCCAATGTTTGACCACCCTCTCATGAACAGCTTTTTCCTAATATCAAAACTAACGTCACTCATCTTGACTATCACAGGACCTTTGACAGTCTCTCACAACGTCCTTCATCGTTAGATTGCAAAGATATGGATTTGATGGATGGACAAGGAACTGGCTGGATGGTGACATGCAAGCAGTCACATTCCAATGGCCAGCATCCACAGGGAGATCAGTAACAAGTGCTGCCTGTCCCTCAAGGGACTGTAGTGGGTCCAGTAGTATTCAACACCTTTATTAATTACACAGCCAGTGGCACTGGGGGCATGTCCAGCAGGTTTGCAGATGACACCAAGCTGAGAGGTGGACACTCTGGAGGGAAGAGATGCCATCCAGAGGGACGTGGACAGGCTTGAGGAGCACACCCACGTGAACATCATGAACTTCAACAAGGCCAAGTGCAAGGTCCTGCACCGGGGCCAGGGCAATGACCGATAATCAGCACAAGTTTAGTGACTGAAGGTTTGAAAGCAGACCTGCAGAGAAGGGCTTGGCGATATGGGTAGATGAGAAACTGGAAATGAGACTACAATGTGTGCTCCCAGCTCAGAGAGCTGACTGTATCCTGGGATGCACCAAAAGAATCAGAGCTAGCAGGGTGACGGAGGTGATTCTGCCCCTCTACCCCACTCCCATTAGACCCCACCTGAAGTACCACATCCAGCTCTGGGGCCTGCAGTGCAAGACAGACATGGACCTGTTGGAGTACATCCAGAGGAAGACCACAGAAAGGATCAAAGGGCTGGAACAACTTTCCTACAAGGGCTGAGAGACTTGGGGTTGTTCAGCCCGGAGAAGGAAGGGGCTTTGGAGAGACCTTACTGTGGCCTTTCAATATATGAAGAGGGCTTATATGAAGAGAGACTTTTTACACATCCTGTACAGACAGGACAAGCAGCAATGGTTTTAAACTGAAAGAGGGCAGATTTAGATCAGAAATAAAGAAGAAATTCTTTACTATGAAGGTGGTGAGACCGTGGAATAGGTTGCTGACAGAAGCTGTGGGTGCCCCATTCCCTGGAAGTGTTTGAGGACATGTCAAAAGTGCTCTGACTAACTGGATCTAGTGAATGATGGCCCTGCTTATGTCAGGGAGGTTAGAACTGAATGATCTTCAAAGGTCCCTTCCAACCCAAACCATTCTGTGTTTCTATGATCACTTTAGTTATAACTAGCCCCCTTTCAGGCCCTCTTCAAAGTCAACTTCTAAAACATGACTTCAGGGAAACAAACTGAAACATAACTCTCCTCTATGGGAGTATTAACACTAAATGCTGCAAGACTAGTCTTTAAAAGCAAGAAATATTCAAGAGCTTTCTTTTCTAGAATGAAGGCACAGCAGTTGAATCAACTTCAAGACTTAAAAATGTTGAAAGATAAAGTTACGTGCATAAATATTTCATCAGACAGAATTACTCACAACATCTGAAGACATGCCAGAAAGTACTGACTATTAAAGTCAGACATATTTTGCCAGATTTACCATGAAACATGACAGGCACTTAAATATCCACAATTTGCCTATTTGGCTGCATGGCAACCTGATTTGAAGCAGCTTTCGTTTGTGCTCTCCCATTTACAAATCTGTTAATCCAGGGCTCTGTTTCTTTGCCTAACTGTATGTATCAAGGAAAGAAATCCTGCTCATGTGAAGAATATACATCACCTGAGAGACAGAAAGCAAAAGAGCCACTGAGGAACTGAAGCTGCTGCAGAGCGGAAAGGAACAGAGGAGATTAAAGCATGAGTGGCTGCAGGAGACCCTGATTTCCACAGTGACTGTAAATACCGCACCTCACTCATTCCAAATACAGGATGACTTGTAGACTTCAAGACACAACATTCTGCTGTGGAACGGGTTTTCTGTAATGGTTTGGTATTAAAATTTGAGGCCAAGAATTGCATTAGTGTACATTTTCCCCTGTGAATGCAGAAATTAACTTACAGCAGTACAATCCTAAAGTCCATAGAAAAATACAGTCCTTCTATTTGGCTTTTAGAAACTACACAGGCATCTAGCCAAAACATACAGTTCCCAGAGCCAGTATGATATGCACCTCACACAAGTAACCAGTGCTACTGCAATCAAAGCTGCTATTCAGGCAAAGACAACAGGCTCACTGCCTGATTAACTCATACAGTGAGAAGTCCACAGACAGTCTGACAGCTACTGAAAAGAAAGAAGAAAGATGTACACAATATGACAAAGGGAAAGCCCTTAAGTGAAAAGTTTTACATATCAGGAGCTGACAAAAAGACTCTGTATTTTATGAAGACGTAGGTAGCAGATTTTTTTTAACCATTGTTAAAAAAAGCACACACAGACTTACAGATGTGAGGGCAAGCCCAAAACTCGTAGACTGATGCTTCAACTGTATTTCAATTTTGTGAAGTAGAGCTTCAATCCTTTCTTCCTCAAATCCTTTCCTTTGGGAAGGGGTTATGAGAGAAGGAAATCATATCCATTAACACTGATCGTTTTAAGTGAAGTTATGAAAATGAAATATTATATCACTAAAGGAAGCATTACAACAATGTCTTTCACACTGAATTAAAATTGGTATGAAATAATCTTATCATGTTGTGTCATTCAGAGAAACTGAACTAATATCATTAAACTTCTGAAGGCTATGCTGATGAGAATAAGCTACAAAAAGGAAGTAGCACAAACAAGTTTTAAGAGTATTGAACAATATTACTTCTGCTTTGGTGCCTTTATTGCAATATAACTAGATTTTTAAGGCACGTTATTATATACAAGCCTGTATTATTATATGTCTACATATTATTATATTAACTAAGAGTATTCTTAAAAATTTAGCATTACTCACACAATAACTTCATCGACTGTTCTATCAATTATCTGTTTCACAGTATCAATGTCTCTCTCAGCAATACCCTGCAGACCCACACTGAAATAAGCTTCTCTTGTTGAGCCATTAAACCTAGAATAAAACATAACCAACTCAGTAACAAGTACTAGAATTTAAGCATTAAACCTGCCAACAAAGGCAGGAGAAGGAGAAAAACACCCATCATTTCCACATACACACACACAAAAGATTTTAAAAGCTAGACAGAAAGTAAAATAATTACCAAAGAGGCAAGAAATGGAACTTAAAATCTTTTTTTTTGTTCAATTTCAGTAGTAGTAGCCACTGTTAAGAAAATATATAGCATATGGTATGAGAGAAGGAAAACAGCTACAGAAGTAAAGCTGGTATTTTCTGTTCATCTTCCCATTCATCTGTAATTTCTTTCAGGCAAAGAAGCCTCCCCTTTTAAGGTGAAAATTTTAGAGCATATAACATCAAAAAACATATATTCTACTTAAGAATGTCGAGTGGAACAGTACTTCTAATGCAGTATTTGTAAAGTAAGTGGTGAAAGTGAAGCTTTCCATGTTTGCTGTAATTATTATCAACTGTATTAAAAAAAAAAAAAATTACAACAGTAAACACAACTTTGTCCAAGCTGTCAGGCAGGCTTAATCACAGAGCTCATCTTTAGAGAGACAAATTGGCACTTGCAGAAATACAGAACACCTAGCAGCTCAAACCAAACCAACAAAAAAGCAACAGATGCTCATCCACTCGTAAACAACCACTATTCCACGTCTAAAAACCACAGAAGAAATTCAATGGCAGGCTCAGGCATTGGATTCTGCAATACTCATCTCTGGACTTAAACGCGTAGATCCATCAATTAGTAGGCACTAAGACACATTAAAGACAGCTAACTGAACAGTTCAACCCCATATCAATCCAGCTAACCTGGAAAAGGCCCAGCTGACAAAAATTACAACATAATCCCTACTTCCGTATCTAAAGATGGATTTCTACCGCCATGCTCTGGAATATTAAGTTGTCTATATGGCACTGGCATGCACGACAGGACTTGCAGGAAGCCAACTACTTCATGTAAAGACATGTCAAGCCAGGCAGAGTAAGATTAAAATCACAGGTGAGCATGATAAGGTTTCCCACTCAAACACCTGAGAGAGTCACTGGAGAAAAAGGCATGATTTTTGTCATCCTCAAGTCTAAAAATCAGCTTTCCATGCCTGGAAAGTACTTCTTTCTTTGCACTGACAAAAAATGAAAAACGTGATGAGCAGCTGAGCCTGAGTTTGGTGCAGGTAATGCGCCCACCCCCAGCCTGCAGCGCAAAGGTGCTCAGGAGATGGGCTGGGAGCTCCAGCTGGAGCAAGTGACAGCTCAAATACCCTTTTGTACTGAGGTGATGGCAAGTTAACAGCACATTCGTGACAAACCTATCTACCACTAAACCACAGAATTAAAGGAACACGGTACAGAGAAGGGCTCGCAAACTCTTCAGGATAATAGTGAAACGTCCAGGATGAAAAACCCAAGTAAATGAAGGCACTGAAGGTACTCCATGTTTTGTTCCATCTATCCATTTTTATCGTTCACAAGCTGTACACAACACAACTTTGATTAAACCAACTTAGCCTGTATCCAAGTATTCTGATGAGCCAAAAGTTACATTTGAGAACACTTCACGGTTCACCAGGAGAAACTCTTATGTTTTAATATTAAAATAAGATCACTCTGGTGTAAATTGCCTGTATGACAGATGAGTTATTCCCACTTAAAAGTGCTTTTCAGCTCTTCTAATATTGGTTATAGCGATGAATATGAATTGCCACACTTACCCAACATCAGGAGAAAAATCTGTACCAACACCAGACTCAATTAAGGCTTTGTAAAAAGGAGAATTCGGCCCATCAACCAGCAGTGAAGACAAGAGGCTTAGGGTGAACGTTTCAAAAGTGTCTGTAATACTGAAGAAAAACTATTAGTTCTTAAAAACCATATGTGACACCCAGTATCACTGAGTCCACTTCAAAAGAACTAGAAAACAAAGGCAGAAGGAGCAAGGGAGAAATAGTTGTCAGCTACAAATCCTGCATCAGACCTTAGGGAACTAGGGAGGGCTCTGCGTTCTCTGCGTCTTTCACTTGTTATAACTACCAGGAAAGCAATTTAAATTGGACTGCAAGGGGAGGTAAGTTAGTAGTAGGGCCGTACAGAAGAGCTTGCACATGGCAGGGAATTGAAAGGAAGACAGTGTTCAAATATCTCATTCACTGAACAGTTCTGTAAAGTAACACCTGTTTTTGCTTGTGTCTATCTGTTAAAGCAAACTGTTCAGCAATTAAACTTTTATTGACTAAAGCAGGATTTGTCTATTTTCCCATGGCATTATTTCCCTAAAGATGACATTTATCAAGAGGGACTGGTGACAAGAAACATGCCTGCACCTTGCTTAAAGATCTAAGCGAGCCTTTGATTCAGAATTTTATTTTGATATACTTACTCTGTCAACAAGTAGCTGACGCTGACAGTGGTCTGCTTGGAAGGATCAGCAGCAAAGGAGTCTAAGCCACATGTTACCCTGTGTTCTCTCTGTAAAGTAGAATAAATGATACACACTAAACTCAGAGCAGAAGCTACAAACAGAAAATGACTGCATCTTCATAGCATCATCTTTCCAATGATTTAAAATAACTTTACGGATGCTCATGAGTAAATTCAAGATCCATGAGCAAATACACAAACACACATTATCTTGAAAAATGTGAGTGGAATCTCAGTTTTTAAAAGTGGACAATACAGGAGAAGTTGAAGAACATCTGGCCACAAATAACATTCTGAGATGTTTTTCAAAGAAATGTTTACACTTCTGGACAAGCCAGGGAGGAAAAGTAGGAGGGTGGAGGGAGAGAACACGAAAATTATTTTTGACACCGATGTTTTGAAGACTAGATACCATTAGAAAGCATATTTCCTGACACTAAGTATCAGTATTTCTTTCATTAGCCCTAAATGCTTTCCATTAATAAGTGCTTCACTGCTTCAAACGACAAGGGACTTGAAAACTGGAAATAAGAAAAACAAATCACTGCAGGCAATCATTACATTACTGAAACTCCAAAGTAACTGTAGTTTGTCCCCACTGTAACCAAAAATAAAAATATTTCATCTCATTTACACAATGCTAAACGAAAGAGTAACTCCAGCAGGTTGGATATTAAAATATTAAAATTACAATATTAACCTGGGGGGATTTGGGGTTTAGTGTTTTTTGCTTGTTTGTTTTACTTACAGGCTTTTCCCAGAGTTTCTGTTTTGGGATGTCAGTATGTGATTCAATTCTTTCAAATTTTACCAATGCTTCCTCATGTATTTGCTTCAGATGTTGCTCCAGTGGAAAATTACCGTAAGTGAAAAATCTGCATTTCAAATAAAATATGGGGATTAAGCATCTGATTTAATAAGAAGTTTACAGCAGCTACTTATATTATACTCTGAATTTCATGTGCTTTCCAGTAATTCTGTTACATCTGGAGTGGAACATAGTTTGGTGGGTCTTCAACCTAAGGGCCTTACAATCTGCAACATATATAAAACTCACAGATCTCTTGATAAAAATCCGCATTTCTCAGCTTGTGGGTCACAAAACACCTTATTATTTTCATTACGTTCAGTTTTATTATGTTCAAATTTGTTCAGCTGCAGGAATATACAATGTTCCAGAAAAAAAAAAGTTAGTAATCGAAGCCAGAAACACAGTGCTCCTAAGCTTCAGAAGACAAAATTCTTACGGTCCTCACACTTTAAGTATAAAATACAATGATCCACGCCCTAGGTTTTGTATGTCTGTAAAACACAGCTGGGTTCCGTCGGTCACTCCACCAAACACATTCCCACACCTAAAAGACTTCCACTGGACCAAATACGAGCACAAGGTACGCCTCAGGCAAATCTCATCCCCTGATTAAAATCTCAGCACAAGTACAGCAGAACACTTGGGACGATGAGAAAAATCAACGGATTGTAAATTCACTGTCATGACACAAACTGACATTCCACAAGTGAATTAATCAGAATAACAAAATTAGTGAAGAAACAATTATTTCCCTGACTGTAACTCTCAAATTGACTTCCAGTTTAAATACGTTATTAGCACCAACCAAATCAGTACCTGAAACAAACGACTATCCGTTATTTAGAAGCCACTGAAGTAATATGTGATGCAGGAGGAAATGAAATCATTCATTTGTAACTTCTAACTTAATCTGTGTTACTTCAAGAGGATAGCAACCCTTAGATTCATCTATGCTACTTATATCTTAACTCCCTTACATTATTGCTAAATACTTATTAGTATGCTCCCTTTCCCCCCAGCTCATTTGGGTTCAGAGCAATCAATCCCCAAAGCACATCCTCATGATCAAGCAGACACACCTGAGAAAATCAGCCACCTTTCTTTCCTGCCTTCCATTCACTCTTCACTGCTCTTTCTAGAAAAAATTCCTTGCTTCCATGCCATTCTATCTGCTGAGGGCACAGGTTATCTTTGCTGCTGGCCATGTGGATAAAAACACTGTGCTGCTGGTTCTCCCCTCAGAAGGATACACACAAAGCGCTCACTCAATAACCTAGGAAGTTAGTCACCAATCTCACACACCTGGAATTGCTTGGATGGTAATGTGTGGAGTGGAACTGCTTAAGCTGCTCCCATGTAAGGTCAGGAATACATAATGGATCTCCACCAGAAATTACACCGTAAGTGTGATCAGGAAGGATTTTGTTCTGCAGGTGCTGTGCAAATATCCTCTCATTATCTGTCTTAATAGGAAAACACCACATTTCAGTGAAAGCCATCAAAACACATTTGAAAGACAAAAGGTGCTCAATAATAAGACCTCAGAGCTCTAACTTACACAACCTCCTCACATAAGCATGCAGTCCCACATACTTTAATAAAACTAGCTGTGTTTCCATGCTAATGTAAAAGAGTATTGTACAATAAAATCCATTACCAAGGTGCTTTTTTATACGTAAACAAACTTTTGACAGACTAACTTTAAAAAAAAAAAAAATCTATGCAACAATGTTGACTTTACTGAGGACTTAAATTTTCAAAGGAGGAACAGGAATCTCTGGTGCAATAATGCTATTGATAACCTACAGCTGAAGCTACTTCACCATCTGTAAGATCTTAAACCAAACATCCACAAAACTTACAAATGCCCCTTTCATTTCATTAAAAACAATTCCTTTGAAGACTAGAGGTGTCTGAGGATCAGCTGGGTTCTCATGTTCTAACCGCCAACCTTCCTGCCTGAAAAAATAATAACAGCAAGTGTTGAGAGTCTGAAGGTTTCGTTGATTTTGGGG
>VZTF01001314.1:614185-929186 GCA_013397755.1 Cnemophilus loriae
AGGTAGGAAGTTTTGTTTATTTTGGGGGGGGGGGGTGTTGTTTTTTTTTTTTTTAAATTTAAGGTTTGCATACATCTCAAACTGTCTTACCAGAAATCTAGCTGACGTAGGCATGGAAAGAAAGCTGCATCCAAGTATACCGACAGGAGATTCTGAAAGTCCTTGGGATTTTGTGTTGAAAATGGATAGAGTGTGTAATCACTAGCTGCGTATAAATAAATGCAAAAATAAAAAGAATTTTAGAAAGTCTAAGACACGCTTTGCCCTCACTGATTTTTAATTCCTCATCCATATAAATAACTGGAAGAGAAGAAATGTACTGAATGAAAAATATTTTTGCTGAGGAATACACAGATATTTAACACTGCAGCTGTTTTACCATGAAAACTTTGCTTTAGCCATATAACCATATAAATAATTAAACGTATTGCTGTATACTATAAAGCTCCAGCTCTATTGGGACTTTGTAACTGACAAATGAACAAGATTTATTTTGTTGTCTTGCCTTGTTAGCTTTTTAATATCTCACTCACAACATTCACACCTAATAATAATGGCTCTCCAAAGCCAAATTAAGGAGAGCCAACAGACAGCTCTACTGCAATAAAACCTCATGCATTTTAAGTGGCATTATTCCCTTTGGGCCTACCTGTGAATGCATTCATAAAAGTGGACAGTGACCTGTTTAACATTTTAAAGAAAGGATCTCTGCAGGGATACTTTTGGGAACCACATAGCACCGTGTGCTCCAGAATATGTGGGACCCCGGTGCTGTCCATCGGAGTGGTTCGGAACTGGATACTGCAAGAGAGAGCACGGAGAGGGATGCAGTCATTTGTGAGAAGTCCACCCAGTCCTACCTGCACCTGTGATTTATGGGAGCACCACCCCTGGCTAATAGCTAACGTGGCACACACCAGGATGCAGAGTTTGAGTGTTTCAGACTCCTGAGTGCTCAGCCATCTTTTCCACAGGGTGTACAGCCTCTGCACTTCTATTTCTGGAGTTAGTACAGAAGTTTCCAGCACACGAGTAAACACATTTATTTTTACCCAAAAGGCTCAAGTAAAAAATTTCATGGAAGGTTATGGTTCCATAATCTCTGTCTTTGAAAGTTCTCAATACAGGAACCCGACTTGAATTAAATACTGACCCTGTTTGGAGCAGCAGACTGTACAACAGACTTCATGACATCTGTTCCAACCTGAAAAATTCTAAGTCCCCACAAAGGAAGTACTGTCCTCCCTGTTACCACAGAATAATCCAGTCGTGATGCTAGATAACAACTGAAAAAACACAAGGTAATGTTGAGATTGAATGTGTAACACCTATATTAATGTCTTACCTGAACAGATTATTGGAGTCCTCCCGAGCCACATGTAAATACCTGGCTCCTGTACCATCGTGACTGAGCTTCACTGCAGTCAGGAACAGCTCAGGAACAGCTGTCACCTGCATTGGAAGAAAACATCTGTGTGACTTGCAGTGTGACTTCAACTAGGTCAAATAAATCGTGCATGATATAGGAATTTCAGTTTGTTGATCCTGTATATAATCCTGGCTTATACAGCACTAAGTAAGTTTTTGCTCCTATGGTTTGAGCGGAAAAAAATAATTACACAAATCGAAAATAAAATTTAAACGAAATCTATAGCCCAATGAAAGTATACTACCACCAAAGAACCATACTCTTCTGGTACAGATAAAAATTCAATCAGAAATACAAAGAGAAAAGGCATATATTAAACGTCAGTGGCTAGGGCAGCAAAAGAAAAAGCAAGGACACTGTTCTACCACTAGCTCTGTCACTAGCAATCACTTCTCACAAATAACCTTTACTCTCTGCTCTACTCTCTTTTTTCCTTAAAAAGTAAAAAACAATTCAACATATTTCTATAGCTGGTTTTGGATAAAGGTATTAAAAGCAGCTTAGGAGATAAAATATTACTTGAATGTGTTCAATAAAACACATTCACACAGTGAAGTTCCGTTATCTGTCAGGACTTTTGGAAGGCCACACAGAATGGTCACATTTGCAGCAGACACACAAGCTCCTGGGGTGCATTATTTACTCTAGAATTAGCTCTCTATAAGAATATGTATAAACGGCACCTAAAGTATTTGTTTGAAGAGAAGTACCTACAAGGAACTCCTGCATCATTTTCATGACTGACCTCCCAAAGCAAGTATTTAATGTGCAGCCACCTGGTTTCACCTAGGTGCCTTCCAACCACGGTGAAGTCTATGCACACAAACAGAAAAACGCCAGCGGCGGGCGACGCTCACCTGCTCCACGGTGAAGCCGTGGATCCGCTCGCCCACCCGGTACTGCAGAGCTCTCTCATTCGCGGCAACGCTCTTGCACCTCCACGCCCTCCAACTCAGGGACCTGAAACGACACAATTCCTTCTAAACAAACGCGCTCCTGCCGGCGGTGCCACAGCCGCGACCGACACCGGCCCCGGCGCTCCGGCGAGGGCTTCCCCGGGGAGCAGGGCCCTGTGCCCCGGGCAGGGGCTCGGGGTTCCGCGTCCCTCGGCCGAGCGCCGGGCAGCGCAGGGCGAGGGCCCCTGCCCGCTCCCCGCTCGCTCACCGGCCGCGGCCCAGCAGCCCCCGGTAGCGGCTCCACATGGCTGCGCGGGGCCAGCAGGGCCGGGCCGCACCGCGGAGCGCAGCGGGGACCGGCGCAGGCGCCGCCGCCCCGCCCGCATTGGCGGCAGCGCCGCAGCTCCGCCCTGCCCGCCCCGAGCCGCCCCGGGCCCGAGCGCTCGGTTGTGGTCAGCTCGGCACGGCGCTGTATTTGCCATTTTGTGGACGGTTGGCCCGGGATAGCAGGGGAATCTCTTGGAAATGCCTTTGCGTTGTTCACGAAGTTCTCAGGAAAATCGAAAGCTCCGTTGGTTGTGAAGGGAGCGACCTTTGAGCAGAGCTTATTGTTTTCTTTTCCAAATTAAAGCAAACAACAAAACAAAACACAATACCCGAGATCAGTGTGTTGCAAGGGCTGCGTCGCTGCTCGCCCGTGCCATGCCAGTGCATGGATATATTAATGCAAAGACTTGGTGCGGAAGATGGGCAAGGTCAGCAGCAGTAAGCGGGGAACAAAAGCCGCTTCAGTGACCTGCGGCCGCGCCTGTGTGCGCGGAGCCCTTGGGTGTGCAGAGCCCTTGCAGCCGCACACAGCCTCTGCACAGGGGCTGCACGGTCCGGATAAGCTCGGAAACATCCATGTCAGTGTCGGACGGGACCTCACTGAGGCTTCACAGGATGTCGTGCCCGCCAGGAAAGTGCTTTTGCATGCCTAGGCGTCTATTCCTTCCGTTTTGTAAATGAATAGGATTTTGAGACAGTAACTTGAAATTAGATTTCATACTACATGTTCATGAGGTTGCCCAGAAGGACAGCACCTGTGAGGCATGGCCACCAAATTGCCAATCCCTTGTTCTTGGTTGTAAGAGCCCGCTTATTTATTTAGACATGAGAAGCCTGGTGCCAAATGAGAGTACATGGGATTTTAAATGTAGTAAAGGGCAGGTGGTCGGCATATCTCACGCCGCTTGTCCTCAATTCTTTGCCTGTGATGTTAACAAAAAAACAAAAAAAAAAAAGGAATTTAAAGTATCCCGGGAATTTTTCTGTCCACCGTCTCTGATCTGTTCCTCCTCTTTCCTGGCAGGCAGTTGCCTGCCTCCAGCCGCTGCTGCGGTCAGTCACTGTAGGGATTTTATCACCCTCCCGTGACTCTGGATGCACTTTTGCCCTCCTGCCCCTGCTGCCGGCTCGCTGTCCTAGGGCACACCCGCCACCTCCGCGGTGGCCACATGGCTCCTGATTGCTCCAACACCCTTCGTCTTCTCTGGCTGCTTCATTTGTGTTTTCCATGTAATTTTCCCATTTCATTAATTTTTAAATTAAATAAAAAAGCCAATAACTTGCTGTAGTTAAAGCCTGGATGTTGTGCATTAACCCGTTTAACCTGTCATCTATCTTAATTACTTATCTTTCTCATTCTTCTTTAAGGTTAGTGAAAAGATCCAGTAGCTCATGTAAAGCTTAGATCCTGGATACTAGCAAATCCAATTTGTTTGCTACTTGTTTTCGTTATACCTGATTTCTTCCCTGCCTTCTACCAATTCACCTCCTCTCTTTGTCCTATTTTTCTGTATTTGTTTCAGATTAGGTTCAAATCACACCCCTTTCACAGGACCTGCTTCCAGTATATGTTTCTTTTTGGTACATGTTTTAGGGTATATTTCCAGAAATTATGTCTAACACCGTGAAGAACCAGTCATGATAGGAACTTCAACATTTTTTCAAATTAAAACCAAACAATGATGTAAACATATAATGAACAATGTTCTGAAAAGAATGAACATATTAAAAAAAGTATTTCTGAGCTTGTGCAGAACCATGAGTTTACACTGCATGGTTCAGTTTTCAAATATTTCTGAATGTTTTGATATGCTTATGGTTTATTATTGGTCACAACAAGGTTAAGTGCAGCAATTTTTGTATTCAAGGGTATACTTTGTTTGTGTTGACTGTTCAGTTCCTTCGGTTTACTAACAGTTTCCTAATCTGACCATAAGCTACTGTCTCTCTTTACAGATTTCTTGTCATCAATATTTAGTTTTCTTCATGGCTTATAACATTCATCTTAATGGAACATCAGGCTGGCATTCTGCTGCAGACATTTATTTATTTTTAGTTGATGTTTATATTGGAAGGATGATTTTCTGGCTGTCTGTTTTCATATCACTGACATAGCGTTTGACAGGCAACCTTTCACAAACTTAACCAGTCTGAGCAAGCAGAGTTTCAAAATACATCAAACATCATTTCTAAACTTAATCACAAGATGGAAGTCTTTTGTACTATCCCTTAGACAACTTTAAAATATTTTTTCTTTCTTCTGCTATTGTCTCTGATATGTTTCGTACATCAAAGCTTTTCTTCTGTGAAACAAAACAGCAACTGGTATGTCACACTACTTTTTTTTCATTTTCTTGCTGTGTAAGATTTCTGGTGCACTGATAATGTAAGAGTAGTAAATTCTATTCTTTTTGAAGTATTATATGTGTATATATATATACATATATATATGTGTGTGTAACAGGACTTTTGCATCTTAAGAAAAGAGTAATTCAGAAAAACCACTGGCGTTGAAAATATAACAGATAGAAAACAGATAAAGTTTTGTTGACTTGTCTTGATAAATGGCATAAAACCATTTTGATTACCATCACCAGATTTTGCTTTCAGTTATTTAGCGGCAAATTCTATGTAAGTGCAGTTGTGGCAAATGAGCTTTTCCAATGGTGAGAATGAAATGATAATTTAATCCTCAGTGTTTGATTAGAGAGATACTTTTACTTAGTGTTATTTTCCTTCAAAAGATTTTGTTTTCAATCACAAGTTTATCTAGATTAGATATTTGATCTAAAAAGTCCCATGCCTACACAAGCTGTTTCTTTCAAAAAAATTCAACATAATCTGTTCAGGAATGGAAATGCTATTTTGTGTTTAACTGGGAAGTTCCTTTCTTTATCCTCTGCAGCAGATGTTGGTCCCTCCCACTTGACAAGCGCATCTTATCTTCATAGACAAGAAGACCCAAAGCTTACCAAGTTAAAATCTCTGAAAAATACTTAGTAGATGCTTGTTATAGTAGGAATATTATATTTGCTGTGGTGTCTGCTACCAAGCATGCTTGGATCACAACAGTTCTCCCTGCATAGAGTGTAGACTGCGTCAACCTTTCTTCTAGGATTTTCTCAGGGCTAAAGTTAATAAAAATTTCCTCTGTGGCTGTTTCACCCTCCCATGGCTGAACCTTCGCGTGTCAGTGAACAAACTAATGAAGAGACTCTCTGCCTATCAGCCCTTTTCTGAAGGCCATGAGGAAAGGCTCTGTGAAGGGAGTTCATGACAATGGTGTTAGCTGGTGAGTTGACAAGAATGAACCTTAGCATCTCAGATGCCAGCCCTTCTCTACCCCAGTTCCCTGCAATCACCACCCATCACCTTCCTGAGAGAGGGTCTGCTAATAATAAGTCTTTGAGAGGATGAGAACATGATCCCAGCTTCAGCTGTACCTTGAGCATCACGGAACCCTACTAGTACCCTTTGCTTATGTTTCAATTTTGTTTCCAGAATTTATCGTAGAATTATAGAACAGTTTGGGTTGGAAGAGACTTTAATGATCATCTAATTCCAACACCCTTGCCAAGGGCAGCGACACCTTCTACTAGGCCCAAAGCCTCATCCAACTTGGCCTTGAACACTTCCAGGGATGGGGCATCCACAGCTTCACTGGGCAATTCACATCAGTGCCTCCCCACCCTCACAGTTAAGAAATTTTTCCTAGCATCTAACCTAAACTTGCCCTCTTTCAGTTTAAGGCCATTACCCTTTATCCTACCCCTACATGCCTTTATAAAAAGTCCCTCTCTAGCTTTCTTGTAGACTCCCTTTAGGAATGTTCATTTCTGTCTTTAAGTGCATTCTCTTCAATAACAAAACTTCATCAAGCCAAGGATCTTGTATCACAATTGTCAGACAACATTCAGTAGGGCACTGAAATCAGTATTTTGCAAAGACACATGGAGAGGAATGTCTCCATGCCTCAGCACACCTTCTCATTTACCCTGTCTATAATTTTTTTCAGTCAAGTTTGCAAGAGGCAGAAGCCTTCCGTCTGGAGACAAGCTGATGGTTGTACTGCTGATGCTTTTCTGCTTTCTTCCTAACTTCACAAATGTCTCTTTAACCTGAAACTTCAGATTTGGGGCTTTCCCAGGGACTGTCTGCCTGCTGGCAGCCTCCTGTCTGTAGCATTTGGAAGATTATGAAACAAATACGTGTTAAAGAGAGGGGAATGTTCCCCACAAAGATTTTGCAGTAGAAAACAGAATGAAAACAAAGCCCAATGTTTAGGGTGGTGATTTTTGGCTTTGCTGGCTAGGTGGCCCCATGCAGGAGTGCAGCTGGCATGTGCAGCCCCTGCTTTGTACTGTCCTGTCAGAGAACGGGATACTGCCATTGCTACAGTGCCAGGAGTAGGTTTGTTCCCAAACAATGATTTGAAAGAAGGAAAAAAGGAAATTCGTGTGCCTTGCTAAAAGCCTGGATGATGTAGTGTATCAAAAGTGCTTCTGTGTTTTAGGGTTATTGTAAGCAGACCAGAACACTTGGTTAGGGTCATAACAAAAACCTTACTTAATAGTTTACATTTCAAATAATTTTCCTACCCTCTTCAAAAACCTCAAGATATTAATACTTTGCTTCTTCTGCTAACAGATAGTGTGACAGTGAGGAATTCCGGGACAGGAAGGTAAAGGGGAAATAAGGGTTTGACAAAAATTACAAGGTGGACAAAAATTACATGGTCCTGTAATTTTATGTATATGTATAAGTAAGGTCACATAAAGTCATATCAGTGTTACTTGCACAAAGCAGGATATTAAAAAGGAATATCACTAACTAAAAAAATGTTGCTGTAGAGTGTCACAAATGTAGAAGTGGAAAGTTTCTCAGCACTTCAGGAGTTGAGCAGAACTTTATGCACAACTTGAATGCTGCCTCCAAGTTGCAATTTAATGCTATATTCAAACTCTGTATGTATGAGTCACTTGTTAACAAAGGCAGCTGAAAGAGTGTTATTCTGTTTGGAAGGACCTTCCTTGGCTGGTTGCTTATATTATCCAGAAATATTTGGCTTTGTGGCTTACCTATTCTTACCAGACTTTTCATTCATCCTTTTAGAAGTGTTTTGGGAATATCTCCACTTCAACCATTAGTAGTGTTACTTGCTTTAGGAACATATCTGTAACCTAGATTATCATGAGTTACATCCAAGTCCATTTTTTTCAGTGGAAAAAAAAACCAAAAGCCTCACTGCTGACAAATTTCACTGTTGTTGTCACAGACCTGTTAATAAACTATGATCCACAACACCAAGAAGAGGATAAACATGCATTTGTTGATACTGCAGAGCGATCTAGATTTTATGAATTTTCATTTAACCTTAGTTGGCTAACTTTAGTTGGATTATATTTCATTTCTCAACTTCTTTGTTGAACCACACTGAGACAAGCCAGGGTAGAGATTAATGCTGTGCAGATGTGGTCTCTCACATAATTCTAACAAGGTTCATCAGTCTTGCTGCTGTCACTCTGCTGACAGAGAGCCTTTATTAAGTCCTTAGCAGTGCAGATACACAAATAGCACACCTACAGGCCAAAGCAAACTCTTTGTGTGTGGGAATAACGCTGTCTGCATAAAGGAGTTGTGGAGTTTATGCTAAAATTTTTATTTTCAAAGGGAGCTCACTGCCTATACCTGCAAAACCACACTCTAGATCCTGTGGAAGTGCAGTAATGGAAAAAACATGAAATACTTGCCTGGGTTTACTATAAGTGAAACATATATTGAGGACAGGTGAGATCTAGTCTGTATCCGATGCTGTCCAGAGTAGGTGGAAAATTGCTCTGCACCTATTTATGTTTCAACTGCCACACTCTGGAAGTAATTTTTTCATGTTATCTTTTACCTGTCATTTTTGGAGGAGGACTGAAAGGAGAGAAAAAATATTTAACCCTCCCATTTCTTGCAATTTTTGCATACTTAAGTGTCAGTGTTACAGGACATCCCCATGATGAAAAGCATCTTCAACTGCAAAGCCAGAGAAGATTGTGTAAATTAAGATACTTGGCCCTTGTTCTCCTCAGGTCACTATGTATCCGTACAATATAACTGAGGAGAGGGGAATTTCATTTTAAATTACCTGAAATAGTGAGAAAGCTGTAATACAGCTTACTGGGGCAGTGTTTTTATGATATGAAACTGTGCTGTGTCCCTCTGTGTGTGGAAAAAGGGCCTTGAGGAAATCTGAAGTGCAAAACCCTGGCATTGAGGTGATGGGTTATGTAAGGTGATGGCAGCCTAACCCAGTAAAGTCCTGTTCCAGTTGCATTTTAGAAAAGGTTTTTGAGCAACTTATCTACATAATTTTACCAAGTTTCATTTCAGGTCTAGGTTATTTACTTCAAAAGTCTGAGAATGAATTAATGTTTATATGATCTGAACCACCAGGGGATGGTATTGCCAGAGTCTGTACTCCAATAGCCAGAGGAGCAATTCTTTACTGATCTTCAGCTTTCTTTATAATGTTTGAATACATAGTGTACTCAGTTGGGTGAATTCTGACATGCTGAAGTAGCAGTGACAGTAAAAATGCCATATTTGCATCTGTGACTACTTAAGGTATCAAAAGTTTGTTATGTGAAGAGACAGGTGCTTACATAAGTTGTGTACATTACATTGGAATAAAGCCATTCCCCATTATCTGTCCCTGTATTGTAATGCTGTCAAAGCTTCTCATCCCTACTCTGATTTTTCATTTCCTGTGCTAGCAGTGTAAAATCACAGAATAATTTAGTTTGGAAAAGACCTTTAAGATTATCAAGTCCAACCATTAACCTACCAGTTAGTGGTCTAGTCTGCCACTAAACCATGTCCTAAAGCAGCGCATCTGCATGTCTTCTAAATTCCTCCAGGACGGGTGACTCAACCACTTCTCTGTTCCAGTGATTGACAACCCTTTCCCTGAAGACTTTTTTCCTAATACCCAATCTAAACTTCCTAGTGCAACTTAAGGCGATTTCCTCTCATCTCTTGTCCCTGGGAGAAGAGGCTGATCCCCCCCTGGCTGCACCCTCCTTTCAGGGAGTTGCTGAGAGCGATGAGGTCTCCCCTGAGCCTCCTTTTCTCCAGGCTGAGCCCCCCAGCTCCCTCAGCTGCTCCTCACAGGATTTGTGCTCCAGACCCTTCACCAGCTCCGTTGCCCTCCTTTGGACACTTTTCCATCACCTCAATGTCTCTCTTGTCGGGAGAGGCCCAAACTGAACACAGGATTCGAGGTGCAGCCTCACCAGTGCGGAGCAAAGGGCAATGATAACTTCCTCAGTCTTGCTGGCCACACAAGTTGTGCTGGGCTTGACTGAGGTTGGATTACTGTCTTCATAGTGGTGGATATGGGGTTGGATTTTGGATTTGGCTGAACGCAAGGTTGATAATTTAGTGATGTTGAGCAGAGCTTAACACAGAGCCAAGGCTTTTTCTGCTTTTCATACGGCCACAGCAGCCAGGAGGCTGGGGGTGCCTGAGAGGAAACACAGCCAGAACAGGTGACCCAAACTGACCAAAGGGATATTCCAGACCAAATGACGTTATGCTTAGTATATAGAGCGGGGGAAGAAGGAGGAAGGGGGGAGTTTTGGAGTGATGGGGTTTGTCTTCCCAAGTCACCATTATGTGCGATGGGGCTCAGCTCTCCTGGAGATGGCTGAACACCTGCCTGCCCGTGGGTAGTACTGAATTAATTCCTTGTTTTTCTTTCCTTTGTTTTTGCTTTCCCTGGGTCTTTATCTCAACCTACAAGTTTTTCAGCTTTTACCCTTTGATTTGCTCCCCCATCCCACTGGTGGGGCACTGAGCAAGTAGCTGTGTGGGGCTTGTTGGCTAGGGTAAAACCACAGCACAAACTGTGATACCATTGCCCTTCTTGGCTACCTGAGCACCATGTAGGCCACCTGAGCAATCGTGTGCTGTAGTTGATTTGGAGTGATGCACGGGCAGATTGCTCAGTAAACCGAGCATGTAATGGATAGGCTCTTCCTGCTTTTCCCTCATCTGAACACTCAGCTTTTCTGTTGCTCATCTTGTCTCTTTTAACAAAACATTGAATCTAATATCCCTAGGACTTCTGTTCTCATCAGGTTTCGTTGCAATTAGTTGGCAGAGGAGAAGGGAACTCAGTGATAGGCAGGAAAAGCATGAGCTGCAAGTCTAATTTTCTTAGCAAACCAAGATGTACAAATGATATCCAGTTAAAGTAATCAAAACATTCTCCAGTTCACTGACTCTTTCTGAGAAAAGCAAGGCATTTTATATTCTAAGTAGTACTTGGTTTTAGATTTTGTACTGGGTCTTAAACAGCTGTTAAAAATGCAGCACAGAATGCAACTTGACTTACACTTTATTATTGCAAACAAATGCTAAGCAGAAACCATCTGTATCTTCTGCTGCTAATGTCTACATGGTGCTGCAGTTGGCCAGCTCTTATAAACACATTGTAGACATGAGACACAATTTCAAGTCTTGTTAAATGTCTTTTTTGTGTCAGCATTTTGTACCATTGAAATTAAACTTTAAAATGCAGGTCATTGTTCTGAAGATTTGGAGTCAAAACACTTCAGAAATGTTGAAGATCGTGCATATTTTTTTTTTTTAATTTGCTCAAAACCCTAGTTTTCAGTTAATCTTCAAGTCTCATGGGTCAGACAATTTCTGCAAACTTACATATGGCGCAGTCAGTCACATACTGAAATAAACAGCATTTCATGAAGCACGAACCAGTGCAATATTGTGCCATGGCTTTTGTTCTTTACGGTGCTTTCTCCGTAGCTGTAGTTATAATGGCAGCTGGCTGGAAGGAGAGGAGCACAAGTACTGCTACCACCAGAAAAGCATCCTTCTGACAGACAGCTGCAGCTTCTGCAGTCCTTGCGTTTAAGGCGGGGTACAGGCATTCCTGTGAATCTCCCGGGAGCTACACCTAAGTAAGGTTGCAGAACTGAGGCAGGGTTTTTATCACGCACATTTCACTTCTACTTACAGTTTTCAGGACATGTAAGTCTCTCTCCTTTGAATAATCCATAAAGTCTTCAAATAGGCAATGTGACCTAATCTGCTGAATGATCTCATGCTTTGTCAGATGTAAAATATTATCCAAAGTGAATGAAATGAGATGATTTGAAGTTCTGAAAAGATGTCTCTGGAATGTATGAACATATTTGTTTCATCTTCCACATGTAACCCAAATAAAGAGCCCATTATGATGTACTCCACATAGTATACAGTTCATTATGTTCAGCAACACGTCTCTCCGTTCGTGTATTAAAGCAAAGTATTCTCTTTCATCTCTGTTCCTGATAAAGACCTGCCACCTTTTACTGCTTAATAATTGAAGGCAGCCTACTACAGAAGCTTAGTGTTGGATGACTGCCTGCACCAATAATATGAAAATTGAGTTAGTATTTTTGATGGCTTTAGTAGTTATTAAAACTGAAGAGTGTATGTCATGACTCCAGGAATCTTTTAACTTTGCCACTGACTTACAAAAAGAAACCCTGACCTTGCTAAGGTTAGTGGTGACTTCTGCATCACTATAATCTCTAGTTCAGTCGTCAAGTCTCTTCGTCTCACTGTTTCTCAAAGGAATCATGAGTTAAGGTTGCTATTCTTATCTGTTTTATATAAAATAGAATTACATTAATTGATTAGTAGGACTCAGGAACAATATTAATTTCCTTGTCAGAATCATATAACACCTATGTGTTGACATATATAGGTAAAACTTCTGGAGTTCTGGTATAGTTGGCACACTTTCTACAGAAATGCAAATTTATTTGTATATATATGAAATTCAAATATGTGTTGGTCTTAATCCTTCATTATGACTTTCAAAACAAGGCAATTTTCTGAAATATTTATTTTGCATAAATGGATTTCCTAAACTAATGGATCTAGTTTGAATACAGACTTCTAAGTCAGCTGTGTGGTGATTTTATACATTTTGACAATTTTGGGGGGTTTTGTGTTAGTTTTCTTGGCAACATGAAAAGTATTTCAGTAGTGAATCTTTCTCAAGAGCAGCAAATTCTCTAAAGCTTGCTTTTTGCCCATTTTGACCAAAATCATAGCAAAACCAGTGTTAAAAGAACTCATGATGTTAGCTTTGTAGCTACAGCCTCCTGCATTGTTAAAACAAACAAACAAGGAGCATTTCAGTGTGGATTGCATCCATATGTATGTGGAATGTATATGTCACTTGATTTCTATCTGTTTGCAATGTCATCTCTCATGTCTTTCACAAACAAGTTGAGAATGAAGAGGATGTGAAAAAATGCTGATCAAATCAAGGACCACTCTGCAAATAGGGTCAGCACAGCAAGGTTTCAGTTATGGATTTGTCCTTTCATTTTATCAGGAGAAACTGGACTGAACTATGACTAATGGAGTATGTAGTCACAAACAGAAAAATTCCAGCATGAAGTTGTGAGGCTGTGACAAAGGAGAAATAAAAAGAAATTGGAAGACTCTAATTAAAAATGTGTAGCTAGAAATATTGAATCCTTGGAGCCTCCAAATCTTACTGTCAATAAAATATATATAATATTTTTCACTTTACCCATTCTGTAGTCTTCACGTTTCTGTTCTTAGCAAATTTGAAAAAGGCATTCTGTTTCTGGAGCATCAAATATAATTTTAAAATTTTCCCTTAAAAGATGAATACCCAATAAAAACATTAAGGCCAGGCAGCGTGTAAGTGTCAGTGGACTATGTCCCTAGAGTGACAACTGAGCACAAAATTGAACGTGATAATAACTGTGACTTATTCAAGTCTTAAACATGACTTAGGGTGCAATTGTGTTCAGATGAGGCAATGTCTAACCTTGGCATACAGCAGTGCTGCTATGGGCCAAAGCTTCTGCCCTCTTGCAGTTTGTGTGCCATTATTATGATAAGCTTTTCTATTGTGGTTAACTCAAGCACATGCAGTTTGCCGTTCAAAACAGAACCAACAGAGCTTTCAGTAAATGGAATAGTGTGTATCCTGAATGTCAGATACAACATCAACCATTAGAAAAACCACCATACATGGAAAAATCATTGAATATACATGCCCCAGGCCTGCTTACAGATACCCTTCTTTCGGTAATTTATCTATTAAAAATAGAGCTCACCAAACTCACATTTTGCCCTCAGATAACTGTTTGGCTAAAATAAACTATGTAACTGTGTGCTATGTAATGTATCAAACACCCATGTATATGTCATACATGTGCAAACTAGTTAAATAAATTAGCAAACATGCCAAGAATACATCCAGTTTGAGATTATAGATTATAGATTCTGCTTTCTTAATGTTGGCCCCAAACCTTCTTCTGGTACATCAACAGTTTTCAGAGGAAGGTTTGATGTCATTAAATCACGAGAAGGGCTGTATTTATTTGCAAAACTGAACAGTTACAGTTTCTGATCCTGCTTAACACATTGTTCAAAAATAGAAGATATTAAGTCCAGCTAGAAATTCAAATACATTTTCATTTTCAAAAATAACAATTTTGCACAAATAGGCTTTGAAATAATATCTCATGGGTAAGCTTGTTTTGAGAGAAGATTAATTGGAGAATTACATAATGTTGTTAGTAAGCAATTAAAATTCAACAGAGCCTTAAAATTTACACCTTAGGGAACACTGGTCAAATTTACACATCTTTCAAAAATAAAAGTACAAACTGCTTCTGAAGTGCTATTACATGCCATGCATATTTAAGAGTTTTCTGCTAAATGATCCGTTTAGCATTGCTTAAATAATCTTGGGAATACTCTTTTAGTTTGGTGACTTTGGAACTATCAAAAAATTATTTGTCCTCCACAACCAAACAGGTTTTGTTATACACAATATGACAATTTTGCTTTCTTCACATAGATTAATGGTTCATTTTTTAAGGAACCAATAGTGACAGTGGGGAATTTTAGGTTGCTGTGATAGTAGGTGTTGGATTAGTGAAAAGTTTAAAAACTTCCTCATCTTCCACACCTTTGGAGACTGTGGAGAAGGTAGAAGGAAAACTAATAGAATACAAGAGAAAGCTGGTGGATGCTTTGCCACACTTAGGGAAATTAAAGCTGGCCAGAGAACAGGGAAGGAGAGGAAAGCTAAACTGAGGCTATGCCATGGGAAGGGGTGATACCAGTTTTAGGTGAGATTGAGGATCATGGCAGATAACGCTCAAGAAATGGTACTGGAAAGTGTCACCTGCTCTGACTTGTTCCAAGAAGGTCACAATTTGCAAGTTTGTAGCTTCAGAAGCTCCTGAGTCATCTTACAGATAGCTTTAGTGTTTAGACCGATAGCAGTTTTTGCAGTGAGTTTTATGGTTTAACCTGAGACAGCAATAAAGCCCCACACGGCTGCTCACACGCCCTCCCCCAGTGGGATAGAAGAGAGAATTGGGAGGGTAAAAGTGAGGAAACTCATGGGTTAAGAGAAAAACAGTTTATAGGGGGCACAAAAGCTGCATGTGCAAAGGAAAACAAGGAATTCATTCCCTGCTTCCCGTGGGCAGGCAGGTGTTCAGCCGTGCCCAGGAAAGCAGAGTTCCATCATGTGTCATGGTGACTTGGCATGACAAACTCCATCACCCCCAATGTCCCCCCCACCACCTTCTTCCCCCAGCTTTGTGCACTGAGCGTGGTGTCACATGGTGTGGGACATCCCTTGGGTCAGCTGGGGTCAGCTGTCCCCTCCAGCTGTCCCCTTTCTCTGCACCCCCAGCTGCCTCGCTGGTGGGGCAGAGTGAGAAGCAGAAAAGGCTTTGACTATAAGCACTGCTCGGCCACAGCTAAAACACCTGTGTGCTATCAGCGCTGTTTGCAGCTCAAATGCAAAGCACAGCCACATACCAGCTGTTGGGAAGAAAATCAACTCTGTCCCAGCCGAAACCAGCACAGACAGCTCCCAGGACCGCACACAGCCCCGTCCTGCCAGCATCCCTGCAGCCCGGGAATTTCCATGACCTGAGCCTTTTCACACGTGAGCTGCAGCGAAGGATTTGTGAGCCCAAGAGGGCCAGGGTTGGCTGTTGGTCACCAAGCCTCTGGAGGATGAGAGCTCCCTCTCATATCTTAAAGCCTCCTGGATACAGGATTGAGTCCTGTTTTGCTTGGTAGAAGTATTACTTCTACCCCAGTCTTATTTAAAGCTGATGTTATTACCCTTTTTTTATGGCAAAGCCTTGGCTTGACCTCCACTTTCTTGTCGGTCACCCTGCTGGTTTTAGCTTCCCTCCTTTTGCTGCTCCAATTGCATTATCGATTGGGCTGCCTCCAGGAGGAGCTTTTGTTTGACACAGTTGGCAGTGAGACAAGCCGAGCACTTAGGGCTCATTAGGTGGGTGGGATTAGATTCTAAAGCTAAAATCTGACACTGCAGCAGTGATAAAATTCTTCCAGTGCTATTCACAACCTTCTCTGAAAATTGAAGGCAGTTATTGCATGTGCAATTTATGATTTGCTGTTTTAAAAGATCTCAGTAGAGATGTGGATTTCCACTGAAATTATACAAAATTTCTAATATGTGGTCTAGGCTGGGTTTTTGTAGTTCATCTTTCTAGAAAACTGGCCGTGCCATGACAGAGCTTTGCAATGCAATTATTTTAACTTGAAACTGACAGCAAAATCTAGGTTTGCAACTGGAGCAAAAAAGAAGTGTATTTTAAATTGCCATAAAAGTGCTGCCATAACTAAGAAATCAAGCTGAAGGTATTTCATAATAGGAGCAAAAACAGATAGTCTTTTTTCCCAAACCAAGAAGAACAATATCTCCTTTTTCACAGCGTAGTGAAGATAAGGCTGTGTTTGTGTGATACAAGACAACACCGTGTTCCAGATCCCTCTGCCAGCTTCAAGTTGTTTGGTATGGCTGAAGGGCAGAGCACATTCCCATGCAGAGACACTTGTCTGAGTTACAGAAACAGTCTGATTCTCATTCCATGGCAAAAACATCTCCTTAAGACAAGGTGCAATGTGACACTGGTACATTTGTAATGCTTTTAGTTTTGTGACTGGCCTATGCATCACTCCACAGGTAAGTGCACACATATCTGGACTTAATGAATACTTGTGAAAGATGGAGCTGTGGTATGGCATGCAAAGGCCATGAGGAGATGAAGCATCCTATGTGCACATTTGGCTTTAAACAGCACATAGTAAAAAAAATCACAACACTGAGTGTCCTGAGAGTTACCAGGAATATCAGTTTATGGTGTAGTAGCTATTATCAGCACTAAATAACATTGTGGAAAAAACAGTGCATGATCAAAGACAGTATTCGTTAATTAACAATTAGTTAATAATCTTCAGTCTTATATTTTCTGTGCGCTGGGTTTTGTGTACCACTTGAAGTTTCTTAACTTAGTTTTGTGAAATAAAATGCAGAGATTGATACCTAATGAGTATTTCTCTAAAGGAAGCAGGAGAAACGAGAAATGCCCCACTCAGCAAGGGTAATCTAGAAGGAAGATAACTGAATTATGAAGAAACAACCTGAAGAGTCAAAGCCAAGACTGCAGAATCTCTGTAAAACTTCCTAGCTGTTACTGCTCCAAAGGGAACCACAAACAAGAAAAGAGTGGAGGCCTCTCAGCTTCAGATGTAAGAAAACAAAGTTTGAGCACTCACTGATCAGTGAATACTGCCCTGTGCAAAACATCATTCTTTAATTAAAACTCTTCCTGTCCGCCAAGGCAGAGGACACCATGTGGTTTTGCTGGCAGCTCACTTTAACAAATAGATTGTAGGATTCTCTATATACAATATTTTCTTAAAGAACCGGAAGATTGTGGTTGAAAGGAATGAATGTTTCTGCCCTTTGCACCTTTGAACAGAGGGAAACACTAATTGTCCATGAGGAAACAGCCAGCTAGGTTTTCCCATGGCCACTCAAGCTGTTGCACAGCTGCACAGAATTAAAAGTTATAATTTACAGCTAAATATGCATACCTGTGTAAAACATGCAGTTATTAATCGTGATTGTGTTTAAAGGCCATGATTAAAGATCACAATCTTCTTGCCTAAAGGACTTCACATGAAAATGAAAGGACAGTTTCTGTTCCCAGGCTGGCCGAGGGAAATCCAGTAGAAATATTTCCCCATTATGAACTATGATTAAGCAGCGCCTTGAAAAAAATGTAATGAAAACGTTCGCCATCATTTTCAATTGCAGTTTTCCGATTAAATCAGAGCATAACCTGTTTGACAATTAGCACACGATGTCTGTCCCTAGTGGTAAAAAAATATCAGTTTGGCTTTGCTATGACGAAAGATTTTACTTTTTGAGGGTTGATGCACGCACGTGTTTGGAACTAGGCTGATATCAAATATGTCCAACTGCGATATACATCCCACTCCCTGATGGAATCTAGTGAGGGGTGTTTTCTGTGGGCGAAGTTCAACAGAAAGGAAATGGAAAAGGGGCCAATATCGTAAGGGATTTTGAGCTGCACGGAAAGTACTCCATATGTTAGCAACTGAAATCACCAGGCAGAGTGCTGAATGACACAGGGTGGCAGCACAGATCAACAATACTGCCTTCTGCCCATAGAAAGCATAATAAATCCATGTGTCCTTGCAGAAATTTCAGATTTTTATTGGGGCTATTTTGTTCATGGCTTATTGTCGCTGTGTGATAGTTTTCCGTAAAGATTGTTCACCTCGGGTTGGATTGAAGTCAAGGTAATTACTCTGGCTTGGTCTAATGCTGAGTGAAATCATTACTGGGTAAAGAAACAAGCTCCTAGGACGGGTAAAGTTAGACATTCCAGGTGAAATCTGGGAGCATTGTTGAAATCAAATGAGTTGTTTTTTATGGACTTTAATGGGACCTGGATTGCAATGCCAGACTAAGATCAAAGGAAAGGACAGTAAGATTCGGGCATTTAAGTCATTTAAGTCACTTGGGTTTGAGGACAGTGTTGCAGAGGAGGGATCTAACTTGTTTGAAAATTCTAATCCCAAATCCACATTCAGTCACTTGCCTCACTGACCTGGTTCCGAGGAGTTTTGCATGTTCACACTCCCTGTTGTCTGAATGCAAATATGTTGAGGAAGTGTGTGATGTTACCTTTAGGCAGCACTATTCCTGGAATTTCTGTACTTTAAAGGGGTTCAGCTTGAAAATTAAATACATTTTTTTAATCTCCATGTATTCCTGTTGTTTAATGATATCCAAAAGGTAAAATTAACCTATAACTTCCAGCAGAAGTAAACTTAAGATCTAATTCTCCTTATCTAGTATGCAGAAATTTGGGTTAATTTTTGTACTCATATCATCTGCCTTGTCCATCTGGGTTTCCAGCCCACAAAGGCATATGCAGCTTCCTAACTTTAAGCATACTAGTTTTGCCATTGCAATCACATGAAATTACTCCCATGTTTTAAGGGCACGTTAGCAGAATCAAGGACCTTAAGTAATACACTGTGAGGTAGTGCTCATTCTCTAAATTCTGTGACTCAGTGGGAAGTAATAAGTGAATAATGCCCTTGCATTTTCCAGTCACAATGTCAGCATTGCTTTAATTTAATCCATGGTATTTATTTTCTCAGGAACAAAAGTCTCATTTATTAGTAATTTTGAAAAAGAAAAAAAAAGGTTTTTCTTCCATTTGCTTAGTCATTTATTATTCTTTAATGAGCTTTCAGCTCTCGTCCAGCCTGAAAAACACTATAGTAACTGGAGATACAATGAAATTATGACATCTCAGGAGAAAAGAGACTGAAATCTGAACAAATGAGAGAAGAAAGGATTTTTAGCCACTGGTCATAGCTCTTTTCATTCATTTTGAGTGATATCTACTAAGCAGCTCTGTCTACTAAACATTATATGAGAAAATAGGTTTTCCTTTTTTGTATAGTAAACACTGATAATAGGTGCTTTTTTCACATTTGATTTCTTGTCTTTTGAATTAAAAACCAAAATACTTCACCCATCCTTTAAATGCTGCAGTGAAGATAAAGCTCAAGTGCTTTATCTTCATATAAAGATGATTACAATAATCTCCTTACGCATTCTCTTCAAGAAGCTGACTTTTCAGTGCCCTCCATATCTTTCTTGCAGTCCTTCTTTGCTTCTGGACATCCTTGTTTCATTCGCATTTACTGGGTATGAATATAAGAACACTGCTTTGGTCCAAATGACTGCACATCGCACCCACTATCATTAGGTACAGGGGAGATAATAAACAGAAAAGAAGTTAGCTGTAAGCGGGGAGAATTCTGCGACGAGTTGAGGCAATCTGTGTCAATGTCAAAGGGAGGAAGGACATTTTCACGGCATATATTATGCAGCTCTAAACACTTCCTTGAATGTACATTCTGAGCACATAGTCCCTATGATAGAGGTTGTAAGGGGATTTTTAACTTTTATTCCTCAGGGCTTCATCCTGCAATCTGGTGTTGAAAGGCTGCAACTCCTTCTGAAATCATGAAAGTGGTGGCAAAACATTGGCTGATTTAAATTCTAGATCCATTGAAGATGGATCTTTCTCCTTTTTTCAGTAACAGTTTACCCCAGCAAAAATCCTAGTCCTCAGAAGAATTTAACAGTTCCAGAAGCTGTTCATTTGTTACAGGATCAGATCAGGAGGCATCAACAGCACCATGGAACATATTCCCAAGGGACAGCTGGGATTTCATACATCCTGGGTATCTGTCAGAATTCTGGTGCTAAGAAAGTAAGCACAATTCAAAGAGGCAGAAAAACCTGAGCAGTAGCTACTTTATTACTAATATTAAGGTGGCATCTGATATTTGAAGGCCTAATCCTGTCATATTCTGGTATACTCAGATTAGACAGTAAATGGATTTTTAAAATAGCCAAAATGGCTAGGGATAATTACAACCAAAGTGTCCTCAGTATTTTTTAAAGAATCATTAAGATAATAAAGATCGTTAAAAAATTGCCCAAAACAGCCCCAGCTATGTTATCTCACCTCCAAGTAAAAGTACCCAAGATGATTCCATCAGCGCATCAGAGCACTGAGAATTTCTATGGAGATGTGAGGTGTAATGGATAATCTGACAAATGTAACTATTATGGTTTGAGCACATCACCAAGATAGCTCCCTGCCTTCTGGAGAGTAACAGTACGTTTTAGAATAGCTGGGACTCAATTCATATTGATCCACATAAAGAATAATGACCAACCACACTGTTTCAGTAGAATTAATCCAATCTCTTTCCCTACTTCTCTTGTTGAAGCCTCAAGAGAGAATTATTGATTTCTTATACTGTTATGCTCATTCACTTACTATGTGGCAATGACCTACTTTCTGTTTAACACAGTAAACGCAGAGCTCTGACTGCACGAACATACAGCATTAGGCTTATGCATATAGAGTTGTGATTGTCAGAGATAAAATCTGACATCCAGTAAGTCTTTGATCTTGAAAGGAAATGGTGCTTATTTGCATCTAAGTGCTTGCAAGCAATTGCAGGTAATCCAAATGGAGAATCAAAGCCAGAGGAGCTTTTTGTGAGTAATTCACATTTTAAAATTCTAGGCAAAAAGCAGCTTGGTTTTGATTTGCTCGGAGAAGCATGGGCACTAAATTTGTTGAAATTTATAAAAGCAGCTTCTTTCCCAGTCCCTGTGACCTTGCCTTTGGCCATTGCAAAAGAAATGCTAATTAATGGAGCATAAAGTGATATTTATTTATTCCTTGTAAGTTTCTTACTTGAGAAGGATGCAGCCTGGAGGGGATGTTGATATTGATTATTATAAAAAGAAAATAGGATGTTTCCTCAAATGCTACAATCTTGCACATGCACTGGAGAGAATGGAAAGCCAGGTAATGAATAACAGAAAGGTTTGGCTCAAAGGCTTGTGAAGTGCAAGTCAGCATACCACAGGATTGCGGGCAATAAGCAGTGTGAGTGACACATGGCTTTATGGCAGGACTGCTTTGGTACTGGGCAAAGCTGTAATAATCCTGCGTGTTTTGTGCCAAGAAGAAAATTGATTTGCTTGAAATGTGGAAAATTGGATAATCCCACTGTCAATGAGTGATGTCCTTCATGTGAAGGCAGGAGGAAGGCTCCAAAAATCAAAAAAGAACTGGGAGATTTGAAAATTTGGGTTGAGTAGAACAAAACTTCCACTGCAAAAATCCTCTGTAAATTGAATTTTCATTGGTGATTTTTGTCTTGTTTGGTTTTGTTGGTGTTTTGTGTTGGGGGGGGGGGGGGGTGTAATTTTTTTTTACAGAAGGGCCATGTAAAAATAAAATGCATCATTTTGCTCAGAAGTACTGGGCAATACTTTGTGACACAAATAAGACTTACTTTCAGTTTTCGTCTAACTTATATTCCTCAAAATGAATGCAGGCTGTGGTACATACAAGTTTTGATTGAATTCATATTGCAAGGCAGATTTTCATATTTTTCTTTTCAGTCAGCATTCCTCCAGTGTCTTCATAAGATTCCTGGTGAAGCTGGGCGTTGCTCACTATAGATAAAGTTATCAGGCAAGCTCTAAGTGAGTAATTAGGACTTATCTACATGAGAACCTTTAGCCAAATACAGAGTTTAGCTCCTTGTCCTGGTGTGCATGTCCTAGTTTGCTACTGTTATAAGATCGTGAATCATGGCTACATGGATAATATATAAATATATGTGTCAGAAGTTTCTTTATTTTCTACTGCATTTGTTAGAGAAAAATAACATTTTCATCTAAACAAAAATAAAGGAACTTTGAAAAATTTTAGAAAAGTGCTTTGGTTTTTTATATAGTCTAGTGATAAAATATCAAAAAATTACATTTTTGCAGTTTCTAGAATCTTTTAAAAATTATTTTCTTTAAATTGCTCTCTTTCTTGTGTTTAACAAAATGAAGCTTTTTCTTGAAAATGAGAAAAACCTCCATAATAAATGAAAAGCAGTACTGCTATAAGACATTTTCAGTGACGGATCCTTAGATTGACTTTTAATGTGCATATATGACAACATATTTTTAGAAGTTCAGAGCTATGCCTCTGTAGCTGCGAGTTGCCCTGTGTTACTTGACAACCAAGTCTTTTACAGTGCATCAAAGAACAGGATCACTAGCCATTTTTCACATGCCAAGTTTCAAATACAAGTTTATCTGGTTTTTGAGAGATATTTCTGGGGGCAAAAGTGCTCGTATCACTTTTTTTCACAGTTCAGAAGCAGCATGGCTTTTCACCGTCTCAGAATTCAAAATACCTTACCAACTTTACTCATGCTGTAAAAGTTAATTAGCAGCTATTATAACATTCCTTTTACTTTCTGACAAGACATATAGGTGTGTGTATATATACATATATAATTATAGTTTTACATCCTTTCATTCAGCATGTTGCATCATCTGAACCTGCCTGGTAAATGAGAATTATTGTCTCTGTTTTCTAGAGGTATTAATGTTCAAAGTCACAGCAAAGCATCCTTCATATAAAGACGTTTAATCCTAGAATAATTAGGTTCTTCTTTCATCTTCTCTCACAAGATGGAAAAGGGGGAAAAAAAATCCAAACCACTAAAAACATGCAGTCATTGAATAAGTCTTTCCATGATGACTGTAAGCGAACAGATAGACCACAAACTTTCTGAAACAGTCAGAAGAAATCCTTTCATGTGGTCTGGATCTCAGAAACCCTGTTTGCAAGTGTCATGTATGAAATGGGTTATGCTGGTAGTGAGGCTGCTCCGCTGCAGCAGCTTCGTTCACTGGCGCTTCCTAGGTTGATTGAAAACAATCAGCTGGAAAGACCTGTGTACACGGGGAAATGGCACAAGTGGCCCTTACTGAGATATGTAATTTCCCTCTTATTATACTAATTAAAGAAAATTGCCTTCGATAGTACGAAATGATACATCTATATTGGTTCAATTTAACTAATGTTCCATAGCTGCATGGGCAGTCCATGAAAGCAAATAAAAAGATATTCACCTAGAATTTATGGAGAGTGTTCAAGCAACTCTCCAAAAGGAGGGCTGAGGTTTACTGTTTCCACACTACAGATCCTGCTTTATGCTGTTCAGGGGATTTTCTACATTGTTTTTCTGATTTTATTGTATAACAATTGCTGACTCTCCTGATAAATCTGATTCAGTGAAGACAGTATTACAAGGTGAAAAATGCTGTCTCCTTTGACAAAGAGAAAGCCCATATTTTTTTGTCTGAATTATGTAATTTCACTTCCCAAGAACAAGAACAAATAAAATAAAAATCTCTTTTAGGTTTGTCCCAGGCTACTGAAGATTCAATGGGCGTCTTTTAAGTTGACATTAATAAAACTTCAATCTAAGCTGCCTTAACTCTGATTTAAAGGGAGTAAAACAAGTTATGCAGCAACTACATCATGCAGTGTGGAAAATATAATGGCTGTTGTCAGAACTATAGTTTTGTATTCCCTGATTAATTTCCAAACCATCATTATATCTTTGGGATACACTTTCATGTAACTTCCATTTGTTTTAGGAGACTAGAAAGCAGAGCAAAATGTATGGTTATTGAAGTGTTCCAATTTATTTTGAGAAAAAAAACATTGTATAAATAAAATGTAACTTGATTGACTGTAATAATCATGATTTATATTCCAGCAGCAACCATGAGAATGGATCTTTTTGGATGTTTTTCTGGATGCTACTGTAAAGCACTATCCTTTTTTCTCTAAATGTGGGGAGTCATGAACTTATATAAAAAGGGGTGCAGCACTTTATTGTAGCTCTATGGTGACTTGATAACTATTGTGGTGCAATTTGACTGTCCATGGGTGTGTTAAGTAAAGGTGTTAGGTTTGGCAACCATAAAGTTTGTGTCCTTTGTGGGAGGATCCATTTCTTTACAACCTGTTAGTGCTTTCCTAGAACTATGGGCAGGAGCCTTGAAACACACCCACCACCAGCAAATGAGCTACAGTGATAAAGTAATGACACTGTCATTGCTAACAGCCGCAGAGAAAGTGCCAAGAAAAGTTAAAGCTGGGCTTTAACCTGTGAGCTTAAGCCCATGTGGGAAGTGGAAGGACTCCCAGCAATTCCAGCTTGGGAGCACACCCTGTCACCTACAGCAGCAGCAGGACCTTGCACACTCTTCAACTATTGGAAAAAGATTCAATTTCGAAATCTCTTCAATCTTAAAACTTGTTCTGCTTGGATTGCCAACAAGTCACCCAGTAAGTGCCAGTTAGAAAGTGGTTTCCTCATTCCTCAAAGAATGAGGTGCAAGGTGTCGATGAATTTCATAACCAGCCCCTGAGAGGTTACACTTTGATTAGGTTTTAATTGGTAATCAAAGTTGAAAGATTCTGCCCAGTTGCTGGTTTCTGAAATCATTAAAATTCCCACCTCTGGTCAAAACTTATCGTCTTCAGCTCATATTTTAAGTTAAATGAATATTTGGAAACCTCATTTAAAGCAAAGTGACAGCAGGATGAATGAATTCATTTATTTTGTAGCATTGGCAGAAAAAAGGAAATGGACAAAGTGAAATATTTCAGCTTTGCTGGCAAGAGATTCATAAAAGAAGACCGGTAGTTTGGCTTTTAAATAATGCATGTAAACTGTACACTGGGTTCTAGTCAGATCACCTAGTTTTTCAAGTAACTGGGGTTTTTTTTTAAGGTCTCCTATTTCTCAGAAGTAGATGGAATTCACACTTTGTTTTCTGTCTGTGCTCTCATTGAAGTTTTATCTGTCTACATTTTTTTGTGGATTGTTTTTTCGTTTGTGTTTTGTTGGGTTTTTTAAAATTTGATTTGGTTTGGTTTGGGTTTTTTGCGGCCATATCATCTAAGCACCTCACAAGATTTGTTTTTTACACTTAGACCATTCCTGTTAGGATTTTTTTGAGTAATGGGGCAAATAAATTAACACAATACAAAATGGAAATTCTCCAAGGTCCTCCTTGGAGAACTGTATCACTTGCCACTTCCTGCCTATGTCATTCCTATGCCAAATCATTTATATATTGCGATTATTTTTTTTTTCCTGCACAAATGGCAGCCACTGAATTGCTGTGTAGCTCTCTTGGAGAGCAAGCCAAGCACTGGGGACAGGTAGAACATGCACAATTCTGCAAAGCCTCAAAAGAGAGTGTTTTTGGATGTGTATTTGTCTGGGGCATGTCTTGGTCTCTGCACATGGTCACCAGTGTAAGGCACAAACAGACCTGGGGATCTGAACCACACTATGAACGTGCAGCATTCCCTACTTCAAATTGGAGAGAATCTGTTAGGGAAAAAAGAGCTACAGCATAGTAATACCATTTATCCATTGTCTGTCCAGTTGATTCTACTCCTCATATTGTCAATTTTGCCAAAAATCAAACTGCTCTGATGTGAGAAAAAAAAAAAAATTAGGTATATGGAAACTAAAAGCAAGGCTTCAAGTATTTGCAAGAGGTCGTTTTGTGCTGACAGGAGTAAATGATCTTACAGTGAGCTCTAGGTAAAATTGTGCAAACTTACAGATGTTTCCCTTGGAAGAGACCTCCTAATCTCTTACAAAATCTATTTTCAAGATTTCTTATGTTACCTTTCTTGAACTTCATTTGGTGTAAAAACTAGTTCTAATAATACCATGAAGACAAAGAGATATCAAGAGAGACAAACCTGAGCTCTTTAGTGAGATGATAGAAATTTATTATTCACAGCTGCATACACACAATTTTGAGTTCTAACAGCCAGCAATTAGTTTAAACAGTAATACTACCAAGGGAAGCATAACTTAGTTAAAATTTACATTTAAATGAGATCATTTGGAGAAATCAAATGCAGAACAATCTGTTATTTTTATATAACATTTCATAGTAGATTTTCTTAGCAAGGTATTCCTCACAATATAGTTTTATTACTTGCTGGTTGGAAATTACTGTGATTCATTTGTACGTGTAGCGGAAAAAAAATTCTCACTTACCATTTGTTCATTAACAACCTGATGCAGAAAATTATCTCTGTTCAGGAAAGCATATTAGCCACGTTTAACTTAACTTTAGCTTGGCCCTGCTGAAAGCTAAGCACGTCCTTAAGTGTTTTTTTTGAACATGAATTGAAATTCCAAATGCATTTGCTTGCTCTCTTCAATCATCTTCTTAACTTACAGTGGTAGAAACTGTTTCTGTTATGAAGCTTTTTGAGTTTGTCAGCTATTTTGAATGCTTGTAACCAGTTAAAAGACAATGATACATCATCCTTGACTAAGACTGTGGGGACTTTTATGCCAGATAGGAATCTCTTGGGATTTAATTGTGAATTTTAGAATTAGAACAAAATGGAAATTGGATCTTCCATATTCTGGGAAGCCCCTTCATTTCAGTGCTTTCTTAAAAATCTGAAGTTTTGGCCATTATTAGAATTAAAATGTTCCGCAGAATAAAAAGTTTATAAATAGAGATTATTGACATTCTCAAGTGAAAATAAGTCTGTTCAATTTTGGCTTGATGTTAAGCATTAAACTGCGTCTTCCAATGAAGGAAGAGTATTTGTAGGGTTTCAGGAATATTTTTTTTCTAATTTCCCTGCATAGCTGGGCTTTCTGTCTGGATTTGTAACATAGAATACGTAATTTTTAAGGACTCTGGAAAGTAACTGTCTTTCCTCTGTTACAAAGCAAAATTTCCAGCTATTAGCTTAAACAAGATCCAGACAATGAACAGGGGAAAGCTTTTGGGGCATAGCACTCTGGAAAAATACCTTGCAAAGAGATTGGCAGAGTAGGACCCTTAACCCCGAGCTCCCTGGGGAGCACTGCCATCCAGCCTGGGGAAATACACAGGATTCTGTACTGGGAACTGATTCCTGGAGTGCCTGTGTCATTCTTTGCCTGAGCTGGCAGGTAGCAGGCCTGCAGGCAGCATGCAAAGGCACCTACAGGAATGTGGCTTGTGGAGTTTATCAACAAAAATACTGTCAGCCAGGACTGTGTCTCCTGCTGCAAGGACTGCGAGAGTGTGCCTGTATCCGTGAGACACTTCTCTGCTGAATAAACTGAGTATGACAGAGTAGACCACAGCCTGTAATGGATGACTTCATTATCCCTTCTGCACCTAGAATGAGCAAGTGTTTCCTAGAGGACACAGAGTAAGATGGGTTCATGACAGAAAGCATTTATATAAAGACTTGATGGAACAGCTAATAATGAAAACCAGTTACATACACAGAATAAGAAGGTCCAGGACACAAAGGTAGCTGAATTGAATTTATATTAATAGTGAAGAGCTCTGTGATCTATTAATTATGGAAGAATCTACTCTTTCAATTCTTATTTTTATCACTATTATTTCTTATTTTTCTCCCTTTTTTCTTCCTCTGACTTACTGCAGCGGTTTTAATACATCAGTGGCATGGCATTTTCTGACTAAAAGCTAAACTGGGCTCTTTGAGCTTTCCTCTCACCACTAGACAATGCTAATAAAACCTCTCTTGAAAAGCATGAGGTAAACCTATTTTGAGATGGGTAGTTGGATGGGATCAATAAGGCCTGTGCCAGCAAAAAAAGTTAAAAAAACATAAAAGCGAGTGGTCAAGGCCAAAAATGATGTAACTTAATGAAAACTTGGCCATCCTCAAACCCGAAACCCAGACTCATCACTCATTCCTGATCACTGCTGCAAGCTCCAGTGTAATAAAACAGAGTTTTAAACAGTCTCGTTTTGACATGTTTATGCATTTGTGATGCACTCTTGTCTCTATCTGAAAACGACCCTCTGGCAATGTCAGCAGACAGAGAGACCAGGATGGGACAGGCTTGGAGGCACTCATTTCTAATGGTCAGCTGTCTGCCTGGTCAAGAGGGAGCAGGGCACTGGAGGCAGCCAGCTCCCATATCCCTTGTGCTGGCCTCGTGCCTTGGTCTTCAGTATACTCAGCTGCCACTTACAGAAAACACTAAAATTCATGGCTAAAAATGTCCCTATGAGGAATTTTAATAGCTGGCAACAAAGCTCTAAGTGGTATCATTTGTTCAATTGAGAAGTTTCTTTTAATTATCAAGTCAGTTTTCATTGCAACCTCTTAAATGTGTGGTTTCAATGTTTGTTTTCTTTCATTTGGACAGGTCGTTGCATAAAACCACAGCTTTTCTCTCTTCACTGTAGGCAGAGTGACAGCTTGTCAGGTTTTATTACAACAGTTGCCAGCAGTTTTTGTTCGGAGTTACCGGAAACCTGAATTGGAATAACCTTTCAGGCTTTAGTATTTCCTTTGTGCACGTTATGCACCCAGGCGATCAGGCTGGGTAGAGTGGAGTGTGATAAATATTTGGCTACCTGACTTGATCAGCTGATACCGATTGGGCAAACTCATAAGTGTGAAAATGCTGCAGGATGGATGATTCATTTTGGTTTGGGGCAGCAACCTCCTGGCTTTACTGGGCTTTGGCTCAGACCTGAGCTTCCAGCAGACTTTCAGATATCCCTTCTGCTGAGCGTCTGGAGAAGGGAGTGGGTGACTTAAATTAGAATTAACTCTTTGCTATGAGTGAATTTTGCTGCAGGTTGTTCATATGGAAGAAAAAATTATCTGCAATGGCTACACCAGTAATGGCTCTTTAGAGTCAAGCTTTCTTCCTTATGTCATACACACAAGGAAAGGCTTTCTGCTGTGCTGGTGCTGCTGGCAAGCCCCTTGTCAGTGGATCCAAACAGGACTTGAATTTACCATCCCCAAATCTGCAAGCAAGGGCACATCTGCCTGCCTTCAGCTTTTGCTGTCCTGAAGTATATCGACAGAACGTGGCTTTGAGAGAAAACTGATCTTTATAGAAACATACGCTGTTTCCTTGCACACAAACCTGCCTTCCTCACACAAGCAGAATTAGTTGCCCTTATAAGAACTGTGGGTAAGGTAAATATATGCCAGACCTTTAATTTCAACAATTCATACCCATAAAAGTTGATGTGATACAAAGGTATATTTGAAACATTGCACCTGACTTCAGTAGCATGACCATTGTTGTCTGTAAGGAATAAATCAGTATGCACACCTCCAGAACTGGACTTGAATTTTTCAGCATTTAAAAGAAAAATAAAACTGACTCACTCTTAGGGTATATCTCATTTTGAAGAACTTTCAAAAATAAAACTATCCTGTTGTAAATATTTATAAACCAAAATTAAACAAACTGTCTTCAGTTGTTTAAGTGGAGAATGAAAATTGTGCAGCTGCTTGACTCCTAAAAATTGCCAGCATTCTGCTTTCTGTTCTGTAATGGAAAGAAAAATTTTCAGGTCTCATTTGTAAATCTTTAGAATTCATAGAGTATCGACTTATTTTTTTCCTTTCAGCATTCTCACTTCTTAGATATTCTGTAACCATGGAGTGAAACTCAGCACGCATTACATTAAAACAGCTGCAACCAGGACAATCTGTGTCAAGGAGGTGCCTCTGCAGTACAGAAAGGCATCAGTTTTCCACTGTTCTTTGCTTGCACTTTTAAGGAATTGGTCCTATCTCCACTGCATGAAAAGATTATGTTTGTCTTTTCGCAGTCAAAGATACTGTACTGCAGATGCTGGATAGACACTGCTGACTGATCCAACTGTGCTGACTGTGGTGCAGGTGAACAGAGCAGGAGAGAAAAGATTTTTCCTTCTCTGGGAAATCATGCCCTGACTTCAGCAGATTCCACAGATATTGATGCCCAGGTCGAGGTGGGGATGCCCAATGACTCATAAGTGAGCAGGGACAGCGGAAGCCATTGATCTGTCCTTTGGTTTAGGCAAGATGGTGAATAAATGCAAATATGGTCTTCACTTGTCTTCTTTAAGGGATCTTTCCTCCTCCTGAACTCTCTCAGGGTTGTGTGGAAGAACCAGAATCGATGCCAGGCTGTGTACTCACAGTGGTTCCTGAGCTCATTTCTGCTTCAGCAAATATGAACCCGGTGCGCAGACTGACACGGAGTGCATTGCTGAATGGTGATGGGAACTGAGACTAAACCACATGAGATTATGTTCCTCACGCCCAGCTTTGCTTCTATCTATTTGAAGTGCAAAATAAACTGGACATGTTCATAAAAAGTTTCAGCAAATGCTTGTTATATCTTGGCTCTCATTTTCTGTGTGTGTTGATCAAATAGAGACAGATGGAAGCTGGTGGTTATTTAAGACACTAATGTGGCCAAGGATTGTGCTGTAAACCATATTATAATCCATGTTTCATATGGAAGCTGAAATTCTAGACTGAATAACAGTTTTACTGTTCAAATACAGTGCATTCACTGTCATTTATAACATAAAAGGACAACTGCAGAGTAAGAAAATAAATAAATATATGGGGTTACTTGTAGGAAAGCAGAATATTTATCTATTTGAGCTCAAAAAGGTGTCTCAGGCTGTGATTTAAGAGGGTAATGATTGCAATAAATCAAATGAAGCAGGGGCCTAGATTAAAGATGAGAAAGCTAACATGGCCAAGATAAATGCATTTGAGTAAAGTTACTTATTTGTGATGATTGCAAGACTGGGTTCAGCAGCTGGTGTAAGACCCATCCTTAATTTTCCTGCTAACAGAACAGGTTTATAGGCACCGTGTTACTTGCTCTATAACACCGTGAATACTGTATTTTAACTAGAATTCTGTCATATTAATGTCTGTTCTATTAAAACAATCTGGCAAATAAATTTCAGTGTCTGGAACATGCTGAGGTGTATCATGAACTGTCAAATCTTTGTACCCACAGTTCTAATTCAATCATTTCATTGACTTGTGACCATAGGACTCATGATACCTGGAGTTAAGTCAAACATATTGTATGGACATGTGTACATTTATATATTTAGATCTCTGCGTATGAATAAGTAGGTTTGTATATTTATCTGTATTTTTATATGTAATAACAACAAGATTCATTTTCCTTATTGAGGCCATTGTCTGAACCAGAATACTTTGTTACTAATATTTTCTGTCTGTGGTATCATTGGAGACGGTTTTTTTAAGAAAAAACCCCACAAACACAAATGTTTATAATTTTATTATTTTGTATGCTTCAGCCATTTTATCTGATTTAAGTATTTTAAAATTATTTCATTTTTAATCTTCATTTATACAATGAATAGAGCAGTGGAGAAACTCATAACAGAAATTGAAAGCACTGGGATAAAAAAGACGAATAAGGGAATGCGATAAAAAAAAATGCAAAATAATAAAAAGTATAGAAAAAATAGATCAGGAGCATCTGTTCTCCCTGTCTCATAACACAAGAATATGGGGGCTTTTATGAAATTAAAAGGTGGTAAATTCAAAACAGATAAAAAGAAATATATTGTTGCACAGAACTGCTAAATATTAGAACTTCTTGCAAAGAATGCTGTTAAGGCTGAAGACTTAGTAAGATTAAAAGGTAGCTGGATGTTTATATAGTTCTCAGGAATATCCACATCTACAATAGTGAATGATCGTAAAAATTCTGAAAGATTTAATAAGGTTCATGCCACAGGTTTGTTGCAGTCTTTATTTGTCATAGCTCTGGACTCTGTCTGGCAGGCATTATGTTGTTTGTGTTATGTGATCACCTACTTCTAGAGATTCCCTGGGAAAGGGCTGCAAGTGAGACTGATGTTCCTATGAGAGGAAATGGTCTTTTCCTATAATTCTGATATTCAAGGCGTTTCCTTGTATTCTTTGGATTCTCTTACTATAAAAATGTGTAATTTTGCACAGAACTCTGTAAAGAGCTCATTGGCTGAGGCTACAGGCAGGTACAGAGTCTGGTATCCCTCTAGGCCCCAAGTGCTTGTTCCTCACCACCGAGGAGCTGGATGGGTAATGAGCTAGAGCTTCCCAGGGCTGAGCCTTCACTCATCCCTCTTCCCAGGGAGGTGATTAAAGTTCATAACACCTGACTCATGGTCATGAGTCTTGTGGTGCAGCTGAGATCATGGGGACTTGTGGGCTGTAGAAGCATAGATTTACTTATGCATCTTTGAGGGAGAAAGACTGAAATGTAGAGTAAGTTGGGGTAGGACATAGAATTATTCTGAAATACACAGATCCTGAATCATGCGTTTTCAAGGATATGACCAAATTAAAAACAGTCCAGCCTCTGTGAATTAAAATTAAACAAAAAAAAAAAATTCAAGGAACATGATTTACAGATTTATAAAACTGTGAACGTTTGAAAGTGGGAGGAAATGGGAGGTTGGATTTACAAAGAAGTACAGAGGGATTAGTCAGTTCCTGTTCATTTTAATTAACAGGTGAATTATTTCACTCTCTCAAGAGCACTAAAACTTAGATGACATTTGAAATGGACAGTCTATACTATTCCAGCCCTGGCAGTGTTCCCTTTGTCTCTGGGCACTTGACTGACTGCTGTGCTTGGGCCTCACATGCTTGGCTCAGGTGCATCAAGCGCCTGGGATGGGATTTGTATGAGTAGATGTAAGCATCTACCTTGGACATGAACAATCTGGATACTGACAAGCAGAGGACATAAGGCATAACTCCTCTGAGTCTGCTCCTGTACTCGTTGGCCTTTTTGGCAGACAGCTTTGGCAAGTGCTCGTTGTCTTCTAATTCTCCACTAGGAGCAAGCACCATTCCCAGACCAGTCGTTCATACCTTTTGCTCAGAGCAATGAAACACTTCAAATCACTTTCTTGCCTTATTACTCTGAATTTTCTTTAAGCTTCTGAACAATAGGTAGAGACCTTCAGGAGCTCAGAAATTACTTCTAAGTATGCTTCTTCTTCAAAATTTTGTCTCTCCTTCTTTGTCCCTTCCTCTTTACTAAAAACTGAACTGCAACCTTGCATTCCACAATGTTTCACTCGCTTTGCTCCAGTGAATTCCTAAGCAGTTCTTACCACCACTTGTTCATCTTAGCCAAGTCTTCAGACTTGAAATATTGGCACATCCTTGTCTTAAAGCATTTGAGCACTGCCTTGTCCCAAAGTGTTTATTATAAACAGATGATAATTAAGATTCAGACGATAATTGAGGTTTAATGACCATTCATTATAATCCATGTGCCAGATGCAAATTTACTTCCAGTGGACTGAAGTCAATATAGAGTGAAAGGAAGCAGTGATGGTAAACAAGCATCACATTTATCATGGCATAGTGAAAAATTCCCAGTATCAAGTGGTACATAGTGAGATTCTGCAAACACACAGTTGGTCACGGGTCACATTATAGGTATGGATTAGTTGTCATTTATTACTCCTTTGTTTGACTACCCTGCAAGCAAATGAGTTCAGGTCTGACATTATACATAGAATAATTATTATTTTAAACCTTTCATCAATTCTCTGTGTTCGTGATTTTTCTCAACTTTTCTTGATTTTCAAAAGCTGTTGGTGTCTACCAAAGAGATACAATTCCAACGTTCAACTTGAGAACCTAGCAAAAAAGTTCTTCACTTTTAGAGTGACGGTCATCCTACAGAAGGACATATATCTCACAAATAACAAAATTAGTCTTCAAACCACTCATTTCTCCCATGCTAATATGTGGAATGCTAAGCATGTGAAGAATCGTTTTGGAGCGTCTCAGTTCAGTTTCAGTTTTCAGGTATTTAAGTGGAGAATTTACCTTAATTATTCAAACAAATTAACTCCTCGTTTAATCAATTCTTGGAGATCAAATCTCCAGATAGAATTCCAAATGTGGAGTTTTGGTGGTCCAATAGATTATGTGCTTTAAGACTGTGGGAAATTCTGTACCAGAGACAATTAAATAAGCCTACTTCAGTGTACATTTTGTGAAATTTAAATCCAAGAATGATACCCCAAGTGCTAAGAGTGTTCGTCCTACAAATCAAACGAAACTGCTGACCGCAACAGAAAGTGACTACAGCCTGAGAGAAAATGGGAAAAATCGTATGGGACTGAATAGCCTAGCATCAAGGAACATAAAAGAGATGGAAATGTTTGCAAAAAAAATAATATCACCCTTTGTAGAAGGATAAATGTTTACATGGGTGCTGGGTGCTTGCCTAAATCGCTGCAAGAATTCTTTTCCCACAGCATCTGTAATCAACAACCTGAATTAAAAGAAAAAATAAAAAGGGGTGTTTGATTTCAGAAAACATGTCTGGGAAAATTTTCCATATCTACAAATGTGGCAATGCATTTCAAGTAAAATGGTAATAAGCATAAGAATAATTCTGTTCTAGTGAATGACCTCTTCATTTTTAACCCTGCGTGTACTCCTAGGTTTAGTTGCAGTCTGTTTCCTTACAGCTGTAGGTGCCAGAAGCTCATATGTACTAAGAAGCAGATTAGTTAAATGATATTTATGGCTTTTTGATTTTTCTAACATGAAAGAATTTCATATCATAATGTGGTCAAGGGGCTTTGGAGTGGAAGAATTCACCCTTATTTCTCTGAGGAGCTAAGAACATGACTATGACTTTACAAGAATACAAATCTTCAACAAGGGAATGTTTTTTATGTAACCATCAGATGCCTTCTGGTTTATTCCAGTCTGTCTTGTACAGTTTCATTGAAATGAGTTACTTCCAACTTCCTGTTGTTTTCCTCAGGTATTTTACAGTGATGAGGCTATTTCTTGAAATGAGGCTATTTCTTGAAATGAGACTATTTCTTGCTCATTAGCATGCAAATGCTATGTTATGAATGATGATAAAAGTACTAAAATAATTATTCCATTTTACAAGCTTGGGTTCACGTTAATGAATATTTTAAAATAGTCAGAGAATGAGATAATATTTGGTTACCATCCAGACACTCTCTTGCCCTTCAGAATATGGCCACATGTTGTATACTGGTCGTGAGTCAGAAACGAAAGGTATTTGTATAGCTAATATGAAAGGCCATAATCTTTACGCAGTATTTCTCTTTTTAAGGCAATCTTTATGTGTTATTTGGTTTGATTTTAAAGGTAAGCATGCATGTCTGAGTAATAATTGTAAAAAAACCCACAAAGACATTCCCTTTCTTCTTTGTAAGTAGATGGTGGATGAGGGTTTAGCCTCAGATGAGCTGAGCTGGGAAATGCTGACTTACTGGGCTGTGCAATCATGCTTGTGGAAAAGTTCCAGGTTTGAGGAAATCTGGCAGTAGGAGGCAGACAGAGTTTTATGCTGATGATCAAACATGGCAAAGGTTCTGGTGCTTGAAAATTCCAGTCACATTATCTCTTCCTGAAAAATGATTACTTGTTTTGACAGTGTGTCGCTAAATACATGCCTCCTAAATTAGAAGCCTGGGCTCTGGAGGAATGAATACGGGATGGGGATTTGAGGAATGGTGAAATCTAAACTCTGCTCCACTACTGACCTATTCTGTGTCCAGAGGCAAGGTCATCAACTCTCAGTCTCAGTTTCCCCCTTGCAAATGCTCTCTAAACAAAACATTTATTATGTATAATTAAAATTGTCTCATTGCAAGGCATTGTGAGAATGGTTTCAGTGTTCTTCTACTGTTCAAAAAGTAAAATTTAGTATCAAATATTCATTTACTCCTGGCTTCTTTGAGTTCAATGAGTCTCAATTCCTGTTTATTCTTGTATTTACATCAAACTAAAGGCATCAATCTTTTTTTTTTTTTGTATTTGCATTCCAAATCTTTAGCTGCAGTTAAATAGTTAAACAGCCTGTTGAATGTATAAAGTTTCCAGCTATGATTTGTGATATACCAGTCATTCTTGTATGAAATTCTAGCCGCCTCTGTATTTTTCAAAGGTTTTAGGAGATTACTGGGTGGGATCCTCAGCTGGTTTCACCTGCCATAGCTCCGATGAAGTCAGTGACAGTGTCTTTTAAATCAGACCTGCAGGACCCAAGGATGACAGCGGCCAACTGCATCAAACTGTCATGTTTCACATCATTCTGTATCAAAGCTAAATGCAAATGCTGCATCGCACATTGCTCAGGAGTCAATCAAATCCAGCCAATTTACATCAGCAGATTAGCTTGCCCGATCCATATAACCAAACATCCAACACTCACAAAAACCTCCAAGAAATTAAAAAAAAAAATGTGTGGGACAGTGAAACCACAGAACAGAGGCACAGGCTGGCCCTACATGTGGCTGCAGTGGGGAGACAGAGATGCCTGGGGTTTAGCTCTGTTGCTGTCACTGATTTATTGAGTGACCTTGGAGATGTCTTTGTGCCTTAGTGACCATCTGTAGCACCACTTAAATACCTTGCCAGCTTAATTGCTGCTTCTAAAGCATTGTAAGAACCTTTGGTAAAAGACATCATGTCTGTTTAATGTCACACTGTTTTATTTGAAACCCAGAAATGTTCAGAATATGAAATGCTGAATGTAACGCTGTTCAAAACCATATGTCTTATTTCAATAATTCACTGTAAGTACCTAGGGAAAATGCTATGCAATAAAATCCCATGTTACCTTCCTCAGATACAGTAATTGTAAGTTATCTCTGATGTCTGTAGGTTTCAATCTGAGGGCTTGTCTCAAATTCCAGCTACTTTTGTAATTTATAAATTACGGATCTCATCCAGCTCCCACTGAAATCAAAGGAAGGACCTCCACTGATTTTGCAGGATGCTGGAACTGGCCTAAAAAGAATATTTGAGAACCACCATCATTAAGAGAAATTCACGCAGCACCATCGTGTTTCACAAAAGAGCAGAGATGCACAACCAGTCCTGAGATGATGATACTCAGTTTTTAGTGGCAATTAAAAGGTTTTTGTGTAGGTGGGCTAAAGTTAGAGTGAAATAAAATTAACTACACTATGTTGTGTGAGATAGACTGTTAATTTTCATATGAAATTATGCCTGTGATAGTGTAATTCAGCTGGTTATGACAGGAAACCTTCAGGTCTCAGTGGCTAATTTGTTACAGCAAGTCCATATTAGTGTGGATCCAATTTCTTAGTTTAAGTACAAAAAAACCTAATAAGTCTCTCACAAAGTGCCCCTGTCAAGTCTCAGAGAAGAATTCTGCTTTTTACAGTGTGTTTTATTTGCACTTGGGGGTATGTTCCTAATTACAGTTGTGGGAGTAATTTGTAGAGGGTATGCAATTTGAGGAATAGAGCTTTTCTTTCTGTTGACAGAAATATTTGCAAGTGGATGATGATGTCCTCCAGTGTCAGCTCTGAGGTTCACTTGGTGAATCTCTCTTCCAGGCACTTCACAGAAAGCAATTTTGAACTCTGGAATAAAATGTATCTTTGCCTCATGACCCCTCATTAGGGTCTTGCTGCATACTGAAAGAATGAGAGGAAAAGCTTGGCTGTGGCACACACCAAGCTGAAATTTGTGCAAGATGGCATAATTGGTAGATTTTTAAATTTATAGCACTTGTCTCTTTTTATCCCTTCATTTTGTCTAGTTTCATTCTTCTGGAAAAATAATATGTTCTGCTTCTCCTTGCTATGGCTGAGCTGCTGCTAAGAGCCTAGTTCTGTCAAGTTTGCCTAAACAATCGCAATAAACACCATGATTAATCACTACTTTATAAATCATTTCTAAAACATGAAAAAGAGTCTAGAAAACTCTACTTTGTTTTGTTTGCAGTGTACTGTCCTTCCTCAGTGCCTGAAGTTCTTTGCTGTACAGGAATTGTACCTACAAGACTCTGGAAAACACAGTGACCCAGTGCTCTTCTGTTCAGGTCACATCCAAAGGACCTCAGCACAGACTGACAAAGGACAGATAATCTGTCATAATAGTGCTTCTCTTCGCCATCCTTAAGGTATAAAAGGGCTCTAAGGAAGGCAAAAGTGATCTCCAGAGGATACTTTATGAGAGTTTGGGCACAAACAGTCCTACAGCCTGGCTGAACACTAGTGGGCATTTTAGGGTTTTTTGGGAACATTCTGAGCACTGAATAATGCAGCTCTTCTGTGCCCTTTGGGCACCAAGGAAAGCAAATCTGTCCTACTAAGAGCTGGGAGGATTCTTCTACAGCCCCTGCATTTGGGTAAAGAGAATAAAGCTGCAGTCTGTCCCTGTGCTCTCCCCTTGTCAAAAATTTCACAGATTAATCTCAAGAAATACTCAGCCAGATTCTTAGACAAAGGAACCTCATGTACCCATTGACAGCACTGGATCTAGCCAGGTATTGGACAGTCTGGTCCAAAGTACAGTGTCCTAATGTCCTAATTTTGCTACTGATTATTCTTGTTGCTGATTTATTAAATCAGAGGTTATTTTAGGCAAATCCATCTTGTAATCTGAGGTCTGTCGGAAGGCTCCTGTCTGGAAGAAGCAGAGGCTAGAAGTAAGTGCTACTTAAGACTACTTGTAGGAGTAATTTCCCTTTTAATATCATATTATCAATCAGGTGCCTGCTATGCGTCAGCAATATAAAAGCTGGAGTAATCAAATTTAAAATAAGATGAAAGCAAAGCATGTTACTTAGCTCAGTCACATGCTGTTTCTATACTGTGTACAATGGAAGCAGGCATTGAAAGTAGAAGTACATGACATTAAATTTTATTTAGCATTTGCCTGCAGTGGATTTTCATTTAGCGATCTAGAGAGAGACTCCTACCCATTCATGCATGTAGCTCTTATTTACAGTGCTGTGGATGACACGAGTTCCTGTGTAAGAGAACATATTTTTTCCAAACAGAACTATAGAAGTGATGCTTTTGGTTGCTTAGAGATAACAACAGTAACAGACAGCACCAGACTTTGCCTACTGGCTTTCTCCAGCTTGTCTGTGATTTTATTTATTTATTTAAGCAGTCTTTTATTTATACTGGGTGGGTTTTTTGCATATACAGAGGCCAGCACAGCACAGCAGCAGAGACTTGAGCTCCCGGGCAGCCCGGTTAGTAGGTGCCGGGCTGGCTGCAGGAGCATTCCACTAGGTGACAGTGTGGTCCTCGGAATCCACGCCGTGAAGTGATGGGAGGTATTGAACCTTGTTAGGACTGTAATCATCCTTTGAAGAAAAATGTCCCCCAGAATAATCACTAGGAAAACTGCATACAAATTACATTGTCTTTTCAGGAAAAAAAAAAATCAAAAATTCCCTCATGAGTTTAAAATGTGCTAAAAATGGAACTTGAATACGTACAAGTAACATGCTGATTATTATGTCCTCACCTCAAGAGAACCAAGCATTTAACTGAGGTTACAAACTGAATTCATATAAAAGAATATTAAACACCACCCACCTACACTACTCCCTCCCCCTTCCATCCCCACAGTATTTCCTTTTTTTTTTTTAAGTAGAAGATGTTTGAGATTAATGGAGAGAGTTGGCAAGGAAAATCCTCCCACCTCTCTTGGTGGAAGAAGCAGAGAATCAAACAAAATATATGTACATCTCTAGGGCGCAATATGAGAAGATGGATACAGGGGAGATGCACCTGAGTGCTGTCCTGCAAAATGAGTCAGCCAGACTGGAATGGGTTACTGGGGAGATGCAGGTTCTTGGAGATTTCCCTTCCCTTTTCCAGAGAAATGGGATGTGAAATTAGCCCATCATTCGGCAGAGTTCTCTGGCCTTTCTCTGCAAATCAGAACGAAACTGAGATTCAAAATGAGCAAGCTGATCATGCAAACCCACTTAGAAGGAAGCAGTGTGATGTGCTTGAGGATCAAGGTACAGGAAAATAAAATGCTGTGACTCCAAATCCGGAAGGCATTTTCACACTGACATGTTGGTGGAGATGAGTTGTGCTCTTGCTTTCAGCAAGACCACATGGTGTGTTTCCATTACATGCACTGAAATACCTGACTGAATTAGAGTGAGTGACAGAAGTAAGGTAACAGGACTGAGAGGAGTGTGAGATCCTGCAACCTTCTGAAACTCGTGGATCCTCTGGAAACTATTCATCACCTGAATGAAACATTTTGTGCCATAAAACAGCCTTTCTTTACATTAGTCTGCAGGGTGATTTCCTCTAAGGTGACTTAATAACATTACTAACATTTCAAGTCATCCTTTGGCTTCACCAACATCAGCATTTTCTCATCAGTAAATTTAGTCACAGCTTTTTATGCTGTGTTTTTTTTTTCCTCTGCCCCTTTTTTGGCTGCTGCCATGGATATTCTGGGTATGGAGGTGATATTCGGGAAGTTGTGTGTGTGCGGTGCGATTGCTGATATCGAGTGTGCTTCCCAAAAGCACCAGATGCGGTTCTAAATCAAGCTGAGCCTCCAGGCTTTGGGAAGTGGCTGATATCACAGAGCCTCAGGAAGACTGTAAAGAAGGATGTTGCCAAATGGCACAAATCCAATTAGCTTCCTCTGTGGCATATATAGGAGAATTAGGGGAGACTTGTGGATATGGGAGACTTGTGGATGAGGATTCTTTCATCTTTTTCTTTTTCTTTTTCTTTTTTTCTTTTTCTTTTTCTTTTTCTTTTTCTTTTTCTTTTTCTTTTTCTTTTTCTTTTTCTTTTTCTTTTTCTTTTTCTTTTTCTTGTTCTTGTTCTTTTTCTTTTTCTTTTTCTTTTTCTTTTTCTTTTTCTTTTTCTTTTTCTTTTTCTTTTTCTTGTTCTTGTTCTTGTTCTTGTTCTTTTTCTTTTTCTTTTTCGAATTTATTTTTTGTATCCAGGAAAGTGTACAACAGGCTATATATTCTGGTTAAGTTATATGTTCTGATGGCCATTGTGCCTCAAATGTCCTACTGTTGACTCTAGGTAATAATGGTGTTACATTCTTAAGAATCAAAGACACAATATAATTAGGAGAGGTATTATTTTGTGTTTAGCAGAGCACTAAATTAATGATATATGGGCATGATTCCGCTGGTGCACATCCCTGTTACTATGGCAACAATATTATGTCATGTGAGTCTGTCCTTGGTGTTACTTAGAGCAGCAAGGTTTCAGCAAGCTCCTCATTTATTTCAGAGACCTAAATAGCCGCTTTCTCTGTGTGCGGAATGAAATCAGTTTTATTAAAGCTACAAATGTTATATATTCCATTAATTGCTTCTTTTATGTTATCGTGTTAATTTACTTTACTTACATGGAGCATTAGCATTAACATAAAACAGATAATTAGTGAACTGCAAATGACTAATGCACCCATATTGTGCAAATTCCTCTTTTCATATTCAAAGCACTACCATGTGCTTCAACTTCTTCAACCCCAACCATTAACCTCAAGCGTTTGCAGACCAAAAAAGGAGATGGAGTCGGTCCAAGAGGAAACATTCCCAGCTCCAGAAGCACTATCTGCTGATTCACAAAGAAAGAATTTCAGAAATGCAGCCTCTCTCCTTCCCCCATCACTTCTCCTCCCAGCTTCTAAATAAAAAAAAAGAAACAGTTTTTAGAAGGATTCCTGCTCGGGGCACATGGTGTCAGGTTCGGTTCTCTGTTTTTCTGCATGGAAATCAAAGTTCTTTGATCAGGATCACTGTGATTACTGTCAATCTGACAGGGAATTGCAGTGTGAATAGGGGTGTATCCTAAAGACTGTTACCAGATTAGATTCTGATAATTTTGATTTATTGTTCTGTTTTTCCAAATGTACTTTGATTTGCAATAGTAAGCTCTGAAATGTCTGGATCGATGTCAGCGCACAGCCCCCTCTCCCAGGCTGAGGAATTGCCGGCAGATGGCAGCTGCCTGCTGCCGCTCCACATCATGCATTTTTCATAAAATATGCGAAAGTAAACCAAAGGTACATCTACTGTGTGTGTGCTGGGGGGAGGAGGAGAGGAAATGTTTTGCAAGTCAGAATCTACAATTAAAGGAAAATGCCTTTTTTTTCCTTCACAACCTAGATGTGTTAATCAGATTTGATCTCTCGGTCCTGTTTGTATGAAGAAATGCTGAATCCCGGTTAAAACAAAATGAATCCCTTCCCCCACTTCAAGCTTTGGATACTTTGGAGAAATACTGTATCTCCAAAGTACCAGCTGGTCAATCAATTTATCTTGACATTTACAGCTGGGAAGTTCATCTATTAATAAGAGAGGTATCGTGTACCAAAAGACGATTAATGATAACCATGAATCAACATAGATACTGTACATAAAGCCATCCTCCTCCTCCTCCTAAGAAAATAGAATAGAGTTATAACATTAGAACTATAATACAAATTTTTGAATCATCCACTGTGTGTTAATTCCTGGAAATACAGGGCAAGGTCCTCAGCCTGTGTAAATCAGTGTCTCTCTAATGAAGGCAGCTGGAACGACAGTGATTTAGATCAACAGAAAATGTGACTCACAGGCTTATCTGCAGTTTTTCTTACTGTTACATCTCTCTCCCTGGAGTACCTTGCTTTCCAAAAAATTCAGTATCACCCCCTGCTAAAATAGATCATGAAAGGCAAAATAAGGTAAAGAAAGAGATTCTTTATGCGCCTTAAAGAGTGACATTTATAATTTCTGAGAAGATCTGTTGCCTTTCTTAGTCATTTCCCCATTCTGGGTCACTGCAAAAGGTTAACACCTTCTGTGCAGGGAAATTTGTGCATATCACAGAGCTGTCCTTTGTCACAGGAAAAGGAAGATAGAGTATCATTGTGAATAAATTCTTGTTTTACCCATATTCTTTCACTTTGCCCCAGTCAGGTACAATAAAAATGGTCAAAAACCCCATGTGCAGAAATCAACATTATTCTGAGAAAGAGGCCCACTTACCCCTCCCCTGTCCCTCCTCATCCTTCAGTCATACTTCAGTCATCATTCAGCCTGATTTGATGCTAAGGTCAATGGGTAAAGACTGTTGTCTTGTGACTGAAAATTGGGATCTAAAAGAATGCTTTTTCCCAGCTCCTTTTCCTTCTTTCTTTCCTACTACAATATCCTCCGGTTTTCCATGATATAGCCACTGAGACTATCTCCATTTTGCTGGTGACTGAGTATCCCTTATTCCTCAGACATTAATTTAAACCAAGGAATAAGATTGTTTACATGAAGAATGTGCAGCTGCGTACAGTAGCCGTGCCACATAATGTAAGTTTAATTTATACAAATGGTCGTATTGATTTTATTTTGGTTGCTCAAGCTTTTGTAGTCCAGGCTTTCCAGTGCTAATGTAATAATGGCTGTATGGCAAATAAACCTTTCTGCTTCCTCCTCTCTAGTTCAATCTCCTTTCTTCTTATAAATCTCTCCTTAAAACTTTTCTTAGCCTGATGTCCATTAAATGACCCTGACAGAAACTATGTCACAATGGTTCCATCTTTCCGTTCCCATTTGCCTGATAGAAAGTGAAATATCTGTTCTGGCTGCATACACAGCATGAAAGGACCGTGCTGTTAGTCAACAAATAGAAAAATAAGGAGGTCTATATTCCTGTCCCACATTTATTTGTTTCCCCCGCCAATAAAATAGCTTGATGGATGAAATGGTAAAAGTGTTAAAGGACAAATTACCAATCCCGTAGGTATTTCTAAGGATAAAAAATAAATAGCGATAACATTCATGTTCCCTTGAGCAAGCTTCCTAAAATTAAATTCCTCAGTATGTCTGCCTTTCTTCTTTCCTATTCTCACTGAGGAAAGTTAAACATTGTATTATTTAGTTAAATCATTTTAGTTAGGTCATTACTGCAGGCTACGTAGGTTAGATGGTTATGAGTTTCCTTTCGTAGATTTGCTGTTCCTTTTTAGCTGCTACTGACAGTTTCCCCATTACCACAGGGCACATTCTCATTGGAAGGTTGGTTGTGCAGTGGATTTTATTAATGGTCTTAATCTGCTGTCGTGTCAGTCAGTGCATTTGCCAAGCGGTGTTACAAGGGTTGACTGAATCTTGCAGTGAATATGAGAGTGAGAAATGTGTGGGGGGGAACCACTTCCTATAAAGACTGGGGTTTTTGACAGAGATATTGGGAAGACCACACAAAAAATAGGGAGGAGTGGGAGCCTCTGTAAATTTCCTGTAGCTTTTTGAATCTGTGAACTTTGAGAGACTCTTTCAGTTTTTGTTAGTAAGCCACTTCCCATTTTATTGTCCTTATTTTAAATATAACCTAAGACAGAGAAAGCCTAATATGGCAGAGCAGGTACTTTGATAAAAAGTTAACAGGGGAGATACTTTAAAAATTAATGAGATACATAACTTGGCATTAGTTGACTAATACCTCTTAAAATATTCACCCTTTATACAACTTAACAGAGAGTTCATGGAAATAAAAAATATCTGGACTTTGAATTCCCAAGGGCCAAGGCAGTTCTTTAGTTTGCAGATCTTCCTGTGCTGATTTTTCTATTTAAATAAAACATAAAGGCTGACTGTTAAGAGGTAAAGTGCTAGTCAGATTATATTACTGTGGCTCAGAAACAGTGTATGCAGCCTGATCTTCTCATGTATATAGCTCTATTGACTTCAAAGTTTCAAAGGCCAAAAAGAACTGCCTGTTTTAAAGGGTAGGATATGGGGCAGATTATTCTAGGGCAGGCCAGTGTGATTGTCTGGAAGCCAGCAAGAAGAATATTCGAGGCTATAAAGCAAATTCTGAACTGGAAGCTGTCTACCTCTGCAGAGCTATGCTTGAGTAGGAAGTTCCTAACATGCATCTTCATGAAGTTTTGCTGCAAAAGATTGATTGCATCAATCTCTTCAAAGGAATTGTATTTTATCCGAAATATCGTCAACATTTTTTGGTTAAAAAAAAGGGGTATTCTTTATGTAACTCCAAAAAAAGCAGTGGGTCAAATGAATCACAGCATTTTAGACTGAAGCTGTGAGCTATATATGTGTCTTTTAGGTGAGGAGATTTACTGTAGAAGGGCTGGACATAAATAAAAAAAAAAAGAAATTGGAATTAGAGTAGAAAATAATATCAACCCTCCTGTTGTGAAAACAGAGCACAAGTATTTAAAAGCAAGATCATGATTTCTTGAAGTCCAGAAAATTCCTGATTCAGAGGACTGGGACCTTTCTCATCTAAATGAAAGCACATATATTTTATGTTCAGTCAGTTGTTGACATCTACTACAACATAAAAAAAAAAAAAAGGATGCACTATAACTGTGAACACAGTTGTTTCAGTAGGGATACCTGTTTTTGTATGAACTGATCACCAAATTCACCTCTGGGTGGCCGCCCTGACAATAATAAAAATACTTTGTTAGCAAGCACTAACTCCCACTGCTGGATGCAGCAGGGTCCTCGAGATATTTTTAAGCAATCTAGTCACTTAGTGTTTTATTGTTCTTCATAATCGTTTAAATTCCACTGGTTTTGAGTCCTTATTATTCTTTTGCCAGAGAGTCTCCCTTGCTGCTCTGCCAAAGACTCGAGAGGTTTCTGGACTGTTGTACAGCAGGCATGACAGACGGTTAATAATAAAAATAACCCGCCTTGGCGAAGCATCGAATTAGATGAAAGGAACCGCCTAATTCTATGCATTTGCCAAGTAACCTGGCGCAAAACCAGCATGAATAGTTACAACTTGTATTAGTGTTTCTTGAAAAAAAGATCTCAGCTGAAAATTCAGAGCTGCTTTGAGCCCCGAGAATACGTATCTAGGATTTACAATCCATTTCAAAAAGGAAATGAAGGAGATTTAACTGATGATGAATGAACAGAATTAAAACAGCAAATCTGGGATACTGTTGACTTTATCAAGTCTTTCTTCCTTGCATCAAATACACCACAAGATGTTGTGACTGCTCAAGTAGATGTTCCTCCACCATCCCTTTCAAAGCCTAGGACAAAGGAAAAGTTTTCTTTGCCTGCTCTTGACACTGGTGTTAGCAGTCACAGAGCAATGTTAGTATTAAAGAAATCCGAACCAGACCCTGAGTCTCCAATACCTCTCACACCTGACAGCATTCACATTTGGACTTGTTCATCCTTGTGGGCCCTTCTAACTCAGAGCATTCTGTGGTTCTGATTATTTATTTATTTAATTAATTAATTTCACCCAGAGGATGGCTGAGCACTGGAACAGCCTGCCCAGGGAAGTGGTCACAGCATCAGCCTGACAGAGTTCAAGAAGCATTTGGACAATGCTCTCAGGCACACAGTGATTCTTGGGGTTGTCCCATGCAGGGACAGGGGCAGGTCGTGCCATGATGATCCTTGTGGGTCCCTTTCAGCTCAGGATGTTCTATGATTTTCTGTTGGACCTTGCTTTTCCTTAGAAAATAGAGAATGATCACTCACGATCTGCAAGGTTTTCAGGTTCAAGCTACCCAGCATTTCTTATAGAAATTCTGAATAGAAATAGTCAGTGGCCACATGTTAGACAACCTCAGTATTTGTGTAAATTACTTCAGCCTCTGAAGGGTATCAGTGGATTATTATGCTGCCCATCATCTAAATAATCCTTCCCACATGACCCTACACAAGGGTTTGTAATGGCAGCTTTTTCTGGAAGTCATAGTGCTTTCACTAAATACTTTCTTGGAGAAGGAAGAGAGGGATTTAGATATTGTGAGAAAGGTTTAAATATTGTGTGTTTGGAATCGCTCTGTGGCCAACAGGTTGAGGAAGGTGATTCTTCCCCTCTATCCTGCTCTGGTGAGCCCCCATCTGCAGTGCTGTTTGCAGTTCTGGTGCTCCCAACATAAGAAGGTCATGGACATGTTAGAGCAAGTCCAGAGGAGGCCACAAAAATGATCAGAGGACTGGAGCACCTCTCCTGTGAAGACAGGCTGAGACAGTTGGGGTTGTTCAGCCTGGAGAAGGCTCCAGGAAGACCTTATAGCACCCTCCAGAACCTAAAGATACTACAAGGGCATTTAATGATTGGACAAGGGGGAAATCTCTTCAAAATAAAGAGAGTAGGGTTAGATTAGATATATGGAAGAAATTCTTTACTGTGAGGGTGGTGGGCACAATTTGCCCAGAGACAGTGAGGATGCCGCATCCCTGGAAGTGTTCAAAATCAGGTTGGATAGGGATCTTAGTAACCTGGTTTAGTGGAAGGTGTCCCTGCACATGGAAGGGGCTTTGGAACTAGAGGATCTTTAAGGTCTCTTCCAATCCAGACTGTTCTGTGATTCTGTGATCTTTCTAGGAAAGTACCACTTTCCTTTTTGCCATGTAGAGCATATCGCATGGTTTGAGAGATCAAATGGACTGAGTTCATCACCATCCCAGTATTAAAAACTCATTTATTCCACTTTGCACTTTTCAGTTTTTCTCTAAAAGCTACCTGTTTTTGCTGATTGTTTACCAGCACGGGGCAGTGTGAATGTTTTGTGTCACATGGCTATTTTGAACTAATAAAAATATCTAGAACCCTTTTTCTGAATCTGATATGGTCCATTAAGCATGAGGTAACATGCTCTATTTTTATATCAGTGACACTATTCAGTAAGTATTAAATTTGTTTTACCACTTAACACATGGTCTGTATTTATGAATTCAACCTCCTTTTAAGGACAACTTGCTTTTTTGGCTGAGCTCCTCTCCTTCTATTATTATTACTGGCTTTTACAGTTTCACCTACATCTTTTGCATTAGGAACACTGTACAAAAACACAGTAAGAAATTAAAAATCAAGTTGTGAAAAGCTGTATTCCCATCTATTTAATGCTGACTTTGGGTTATCTGTGTTTGGCTGAGCTACCTTACTTATATAAGTTGTTTCCACAGCATGGTTCACCTGGTGCTGCTCACACGTGAAATGGCAAGTTTTGGTAGTTTCTACTGCCATTTTTTTTTTTTTTTGCCCTCTGTGACAGATTATGTGAGAGCAGTTAGAAGTGGAGGTGAGGCAGAGTCCGGACAAGAAAATTGTGGTATATTCCCTGCAGCACAAAAACATAACACTGTTTAACATTTTTACCAATGACCTGGACAAAGGGATGAAGCATAACCCCAACAAAGTTTTCATTTGGCATCAAAACAAGGAGACAAGCTGATAGTACAGAAAAGAGATATCAACCAGCAGGAGAATTAGAAAATTCATAAAGTCCAACAAAGAACAGTGCAAAACACTCAACCTGGAATGGAACAACTCCATGAAGTAGTCCAGGCTGGGAAATGACTGTCCAGGTGGCTGCTCTGCCAAAAGGGCCTGGGAGTCCTCATAAATAAACACCTGGACATGAATTAGTAGTGAGTCCTTGCAGCCATGAGGGCTAACTGTATGATGGGCTGTATCGGCAAAAGAACAACCAGCAGGTTGAAGGAAAATATTTTATGTCCTTTACACATCTTGGAAGGGCACCTCGGGAGCGGAGTGTTCCTGTAGGAGTGAGTTCAGCAGAGTGTCCCCACAGTGGATCCAGGCTGGAGCATTTGCTGTGTGCTCAACTGGACATGGCCTTGAGAAGTCCAGGCTAATTTTTAAGTTACCTCTGCTTTGAGTCCGAGTCTGGATGAGGTGACTTTCAGAGGTCTTTGCCAACATAAATGATTCTATTCTTTATGACTTTAAGTTATTACATGAAATTAAGGAAAAGTCTCATTCAGTTCAGTACATTAGTGTCAAAAAGACCAATCCTCTTCTGAAAAGACGATATTCATCTATTATTAACAGAAACTGCTATTTCAGTATTAATGACTGATAGAACAGGTGTTTCCTGGCATTTGATGACCTGTTTAGTGCCTGAGAAGTAGCTGAGAGCCCTTTGCTTGGCTTGTCACTGGTTGACAGAAAATGACCAACTCGAAGAGCACTGGTGCTTTTTGAAAAACAAAGAATGTTTAAAGGAGAAAAATGCATTAATTGGACTAAATTCTGTTGTGAGTTCAATAATGTCAAGAGAGTTGAATGTTTGTTACCAAGAGCAGATTTGGGGCCACAGTCCTTTTTAAAATATGTTTTATTTGTTGAATAGCTGAAAGTAGATCCTTACATTGCTATGGCTATTGTGTTTCTAACTGACAGACACATACCTTCCTGATAATTGCGAATCTATTGAATATGTCCTATAACTGCTGAGGACTGGTGCTGCAAGAGCAGGATGGCAGGATTCTATTCTCATTATCACACCTCTTGTACAACATTTTACTTTCCCTTCAGCCACCCATTGCCTGTCTCATTCTTCCATTCTATATATGAAAGATGTAGCTATTCCATAATATATACCAGATAGGTCAAAAGCTGACTGGGAGAGCTATACTATGGCTGTTGGCCTATAACTGATTGGGTACTGAAGGGGTTTATCCTGAGATTTGTTGTTTTACACCTCTATCTGTGACCTGAAGGTGAGAACTCTGATCGTGTTGGCACATTACACCAAACTGAGTCAACATGCCGGAGAAGAGAGCAGCCATCAGAGGGACCTGCACAGGCTGGAGGACAGGAACTGTGTGAAATCCAGACAGATAAGAAACACTATCAAAATATCATTGCCTCTGTCTATATTTGTGTGTTCGGATAACTGTGCAGGTATATTGGGCTGGGTCAGAATTCCTGTGACATTAAAGCACATGACTTGAGCTGAGCCACATGCCAGGGTAGATTTTATCTACAAGGATATTGTATTCAACTATGAGGTGCATATTCTGATTGTTAGCTCAGAGCCATCCCAGCAATGCAATGAACCAGCACTTAGTCTAACCACAGGCTCTTCAGCATGCTGGCAAAACATGCCACCATGGGAATCCATCTCTGTATGGAACAAAACATGCAGGATATCTAAAAGTCTGTGGGAGGACTTCAGAAAGGGCTATACAGACCATGGAAGGTGTGAAATGGCTTCTCAGTGAGGTGTGGCTATGTAGGCTATGATTCTTCAGTCTGCAAAAAAGGCAACTGAGGCAGGTATGATACAAGACTGTGATACCGCGTGGACAGGACAAACAGAGATCAGTCGTTTACTCTTTCCTTAGAGAGCTGGGTGGCATGTAGTGAAACCAGCATGCATGAGGTTTATAACAAGGAAGAGTATTCTTTGCAATTAAGCTGTGAAATTCCTGATAACAGAATGAGGTGAATGCTGAAAGTTTCCATAGGCTAAAAGGGTAAATTAATCCAGGACTACTGGACACAAAACTGAAGAGTTCCATGATCTGTGCTCAGCTGGTGGCCAGGAGAGCCTTCCAGGGAAGTGAACAATCTGCACTCCTCTAAGACTGCAGGATTGCATGGATATCTGCTTTTGACCACCAACAGAGACAACTGAAATCAGTGTACCTTTTGTGTGCCCACTCATGTCTGGCTGTGTGCTGGAAGCAGAATCTTGCACTTAAAAGGGAAGACTGTTTACTTAGAAGGTTTATCTGAGTCATGTCAGATTAATAGCATGTGTTTGGAAACAATTCAAAAGACAGAAGTCTCAGTCAGAACTGTGAAGGAGCAGATATCATTCTGGAGAAATGGTATGACCTGTGGTAAAAGTAAACAAAAGGCTGTATTCAGCTGTGACACTCATGTAGCATCCTGTCTGAAGTCCCAGGATCCAGGCATGCATAAAATCCAAGGCAAAAATAGATAAGCAGCAAAAATAAATCTGAACGTACCTTTGTGAGGGGAATAATCTTATTCACAGCAAAAGCTGCAGTGTTTGTTGCCTGTATAATCCTTTGTCACAGAATCCTGAAAGATAGATTGTACAACTCATATCTAATTAGTAATGAAGGGTAATAATGGATACTTTTCTCTTTAGACATGATTTTTTCAGATTATGTGCATTCAGAATGGTTAAAAAAAATTACTTCTCTGAAGATGACTTGTTGAAAATGGTCACAGCCAGGGGTGAAGAGCTGGATAGATAACTTCTATTTCAGTTCCAAGGAATGCCTTGGTTTCCATGCCAGCTTGACGAAGAAGAAGCCCAATAGAAGCTCAAATACGTAATGGCATTTTTGGCTTTTTAGAGTAATTTGAGGAAAAGTTTGATTATGTATCCATTTAGTAGGATTATATTTATATTTAACTAGGGCTGAGGATGGAAAAGATATTTAATTGGGATGTAAGGGTAAATTGAGGTTGAAGCTCTAAATAGCAGATGGTGCAAACACAAAGCAGACTGAATCTTCTGACTTCCAGAGAGGTGTGTTAAACTAGTCTGTAGATGCAAAAGCAGCTCCTTACCTCTCATCTACCAATTGTGTACAGAATTCATCTGCCACTGATGTTGAAAATGTATGATAAATAGCATAAATTTCTGCAATATTCAGAATTTTCTGAAGTGAACTTTATGGATAGAGGTGCATGGTGGAAAGAATGCAGCTGTGGTAATTTTTACTTGCTTGAGATATTTCTTTGCAAAGTACAGGTGGTTCCATGTTAAAGTTTCAAAGCATGTCTCCAGCCATGGCACAGCATTTTTTATAGGAGTTTTTGCAGATGAATTCCTTGTCCTTGTAGCAGTCCACTGTATAATCCCTGTGCTCCCTTTCCTGCCCTAATGTGCAATTTTTTCTGAGTTCCATTACCAGGAAGAAATTGTGATATAAAAATTAATTCCTAGGCCCCTGACAGGGAAAGGCCCAAAGGCATTACCCTCCAAAACAACTCATCAAAGTAATTTATTTCCACATTTTTTTAAAGAGTGCGTGGACACCAGCAGGTAACTTAACTTTTGGTGGATTATAGGACTTCCATTTTGTAGCTGGTGGTGCTAATGATTTATCTGCAGTGTTTGTGGATCATGTTTTATCAGGCTGAGTTTATACAGGAATTGCATTAGACACTCTGGAGGGTTTAAATTAAGAGGAATGCAAAGAAATACAAAATTCTGTAAGGTCATGGGGAAAAAATACACAGGCAGATGAAACAGAAAATGTCAAATATTTGATTTTTTTGGTTCATTGTATTAGTCTACTACATCAGTAACATCAGTCTAATAACATCAGTAAAAGAATCAAATTAATGAAAACTTTGAAGTTGCTGTGTACAGGAATTTGAAGATCATTATTTTCAACAGTACATTGTTTCTCAGATGCATTTCTTGATATTATGCACCACTCAAATCCCTAAACCATCATAATCTGTAACTCAGTTTCCATTTATACCTAAAAAGCTTCTGACATCTGTTTAAACACCAGTATCTTCACAAGTACATAGAAATTTTACTCCTGCTGGGTTTCAATGAAAGAATCTGAAGTTTAAAATGACACTGAGCTTAACAAGCAGCTCCTAGTGATTTTAGAATTAACGAACCATAGAACCATTTAGGCTGGAAAAGAACTTTAACATTATCAAGTCCAACCATTGACCCAGGACTGCCAAGTCCACCATTAAACCATGTCCCAAAGCAGTGCATCAAATGTCTTTTAAATAACTCCGGGACTGGTGACCCAACCACTTCCCTGGGCAACCTGTGCCTGTGCTTGACAACACTCTTTGGAAGGAATTTTTTTCTAATTTCCAATCTAGACCTCTCCTAACACAACTTGAGGCCATTTCCACTTGTCCTATCACTTTTTACTTGGGAGAAGAGGCTGATGCCCACTTGGAAGAAGGGGCAGGGACCTCAGGAAGAGTACAAAAATGTTGTGGGCTTTTGAAGGTAGAAAATTAGAAGGTCCAAAGCCCAACTAGAACCTAATCTATCCACTGCTGTAAAAGACAATAAAAATGTTTCTATAAACACATTAGCAACAAAAGATGGACTAAGGAGAATCTCCATTATTTACTGAATGTGAGGGAGAAGCACAGTGACAATGGATGAGGAAAAGGCTGGGGTACTTAATACCTTCTTTGCCTCAGTCTTTTTTTAAAAGACCAGTTATTTTTGGAGTACCCAGCCCCTGAGCTGGAAGACAGGGTTAAGGAGGAGAATAAAGCCTGTAATCCAAGGGGAAATTGCAGTGAACTGCTGCTCCACTTAGACACACACAAATCCATGGGCTTGGATGGGGTCCATCCAAGGGTTCTGAAGGGGCTGTGGAAATGCTCACTGAGCCACATTCCATCATTTACCAGCAGTTCTGGTTAACCGAGGAGGTCCCTGCTGACTGATGTTTGGCAAATGTGATGCCCATCTACAAGAAGGGCTGTAAGGAGGATGAGGGCACCTACAGGCCTGTCAGCCTGACCTCGGTGGTGGGGGAAGGTTGTGGAATCGCGAGTGTCGCCAAGTGACACGTACAGGGCAACATGCTGATATTGGCATTTAAATGGATTTGTCCTTCAATATTTCTTCTTTTTTCAGTGGCCTTAGATTCTTACTGAAGTCTTTCAAACTGACGTACCATGTTTTGTCTGAATATTGAGATAATTTGATTAAACTTTTGAGCCTTTTTTCCTCGTAGTTTGTTATGACAAGCAGCTGGGCTTCTTTTCAATGACTCATCTGCTCTCGTGAACAAACAGCACCAGCAAGGCAGAGAGCTGAGCTCAGAGAGTAGTAAATGAACTGATACAACTAAATTTTACAAATGCAACTTTTTCCTCCCTCTTTGGCACTTGTGTCTTATCTTTTATGAGTATAGTTTGTATTTATTTCCTTGGCTTGGGGGCAAGGATGCAGTAGAAATACACACACGCACACATACACACACACACACATATGATAATGTCAAATAATTTACTCAAATAAATTAAATAGAGCTGCAATTCTATGCCCTGACTGTGAATTTCCATCACCCCTCCTTGAGCAGTATGTATGGTTTTCAGTGGTCATAATGTCCATTTTACCATGAATCCAGAAATTGTTGATTCTGCCTTGTAATTCCATAACGTTTGATCTTAAAGATCAATCTGTTGGGCTCTAGCAGTATGTCAACTATAAGCCATCCTGCTGATTTATTTTTTGTTTTTGAATTATTTTAGGAGCCCAGAAAGGAGATGTGGGGATTAAATTTGGTCCAGATAGAGAAATAAGTGAGGAAATACTGCTTTCAGGCTTTATGCAGTTAATAATTTTATTTTGCTAACAACTTTAGTTGTTAGCATATTAATTTATCTCAAAAGGTACTTGTCTTAACATGCTTATACTTACAGGCAGATGTCATACCTGCTTTTCAGTATAGAGCTGATGACTGGTTGTTAGGTGAAGTTCAAGATTGTTGTTGTCCTAGTCTGCATATTTATTTCATTGTGGTCAAAATCAAAGGTGAGGGATTAGTGGAAGTATGGCATTTTAAAGCTCCCTGACAACTGCTCTCCTGCTTGAGATATTATTATCATTGTTTTCCATGACTATTGTTATCGTGTCACCATATCGTGTTCACTTTGTCCTCTTTCTCACCTTGACATGCATTAGGCTGCAATTCTGCTTGATCCCAGCCTGGAAAGACTGAATTTTTATGTTGTGCAGGAAATAGGAAAAATATTATCTCTTCTACAGTCACATTTGCGAAGATTTGCTGTTGTGCTGCAGTCAGTTTGTCTTTGCTTGGAGAAAGAGTTGATGGCAAGGCTCCTGTAACCTGCTTCCCAGGCTGACTGGCTTGTACCCAGACAGGCCTATTGCTCTGCCTCTGAAAGCAGGGGCATCTGTGGTCAGCAAAACTTTGCTCTTCTCTGGGTGAGCTTTTTCTGGGGTCCCGAACTGGCAATCTGCAAAGACGGCATGGAAATTCCAGGTTTTAAATCTGAGCCCTCCACCAGGGCTCCTATTCTCTCAGCCTCAAGGCTGCAATTGCTACATTTGCATGTTAGGAAGACAAAGCTCAGTTTACCCCACAGTTTGTGTTTTTATGTTTGAGCTCTAAAAACTGAAGTACTGCCCAAAATCCGTGCCATCACCCTCCTTCAGAGGTAGCTGCACTGAAATGTTCTTCTTGATGTTTTTCAGAGAGTTAAAATTTTCCATGTGAATCCCTGTTCTGCTTTTCCTCTTTCTCACATTTTATTTAGATCACATCACAGCAGCTTTTGGCTTGACTGGAAGCTATGAGCTTAAAGTTCTCTGATCCTACAAGTAGCATGCTGAACTGAGCATGTAGAGAAGAAAGTAAGCCTCTGTCTCTGGGCTTTTATTTTGCCATGCCCATATTAACTTTTCTGTTGGCTTAAAGAGAAAACTTGGCACCTGTACTGATTCTCTAGGTCGGCAGAACAAGATGCTGCCTTCTCAGCTAGCTTGAACTTGTCCTTGGTTGTTTCTTTATATGGAAAATAATTCTCACTGCTACTAACAAGAAAGAGTTCAAGCTCCCAGTACCTTTTGCAAACAAAACCAGAAGCATGAATACTATTTTTCTTTCTCTTTTTCTTTTTTCTTTCTTTTTTTTCTTTTTTTTTCTTTTTTTTCTTTTTTTTCTTTTAACTGTTGAGAAATTGGGGCAGAGAATATGGAATGGGATTTACCCAGAGTTACCCAGAAAGTCACAGATGCAGCTAGGGAAGAATCTGATCCCCTGAGACCCACTGCCTCAGCCACATGGGCTGCAGTAATCACTTAAGTAAGAAGCTGCACAGTGAAGAGACCACAGCAAGAGCTGCCCCTCACAGCCTGTTTCACCAGCTTCATTCATTTCCACTGTTTTCAGTTTTCTCATATCACCCTTCCTTTTGTATGATAAGGAATTTGGTGGCAAGGTATTTGATTATGTGGGAGGATGCATTCCTACTGAGGGGCAGAAGGTTCCAGGTTCAGAAGGAGCTGCAAGATGAGCCATGGCAGAGCAGCCTCTGCTTTTGCTGATCATGCTCCACTTCTCCTGCTCGTGTAATGTTGCAATTGTTGCAGAGGTATCAGTATCATTGTTTATCACACTCATTTTTCAGGTATGAAGGGTAAAACTAGTTTGGCTCATCAGAATTCATTCGTTCCTTCAGAAGTTCAAAGCAGAGTCAGCACAAACCGGATCTTTGGCTTGAAAGCATTTAGGCCTCTTTATTTTTTATTATTTTTAATATTTACTTATTTATTTATTTTATTCTTATTTTTTCCCTATCTTGCATTAGTTCCATGTTTAGCTATGTCCACACGTAAAAGATTTTTGACACAGAAAGTCCTTCATTCAAGTCATTCTCCTTCATGTCACCCATTAATTCAGACCATTAACTAAGAAGCAACCTAGCTAATAATTTGTCCATATGTGGCCTGCGTATGTAGCAATCTTGTAGGCTTATGAATGCAGCTGGCTAGCAAAGAAACCACTGGCATTTCATTACATTTTTGTGTGTCTCAGCATCTTCTGCCCCTGCCCCAAAAAAAAAGAAAAGCTGAAGCACAGCCTGTCTTTATAGTAGTTCCTACCAATGCAATCAGAAACTGAAAAGCTACTCATCTGACATTTCTAGTCCAATTTCCAGAGCTCAGATCTTGTTACTAAATGGGCAGTCACCTGGTTGAAACTTTGGCTCATTTTTTGCAAGCTGCGGTTGGCAAAACTCTGTGATGATTGGTGAGTTTGTACTGTGAATAAAATCAAAGGTAATTTGGATGAGTAAAGAATCAGTGATAACTGAATGTTAGAAATTAATTCTCCTGTTGTAATCTCTGTCTGTGACTTTCAGGCTTTTATTACAGGCTATGCCTTACTGAAGTCTCTGAGCTTTTCCCCATCAAGTCCCAGTTTAATCAAGACTTTTATTTTGGCTGATTGTCTCTCAGTATTTTCATAGTTCAAGTCTATAATCACTATTCAATAGTTTTAATTATAGCTACTGCTCAAGAGACCTGAAACATAACTTTTCATATCTTTATGAACTATTTCTTGCATGGGGTTTTGAAGATCTCATAATTTAAATGCTATTAAAAAAGTTTTATGTGAAGTGGAAGTGAGATCTGGACCATAGTGAATTCTCATGAATGGCTTCAAGATTTTATTAATTGCTTTGTGTTGGATCCTGCAGCCATCACAGGTTTAACAGGTGCAAGGTGCGTGTGCACACTACAGAACTTTGGGGGGGCTTCAGAACACAACTCTTTAGAGCGGTGAGAAATGCCCAGGCCTCCTCTTAGCTTATCTATAAAAAAACAAGCGTCACAAAACTCACTGCCTTCCAAACCCACAAAAATATCCTTGTGTGTCTGTATACACTGAAAGAGTTGTTTCCTTCAAGGATATCCTCGGGTCAAGGTGGTGAGAAACAGACGGCACAGGCAAACATCTGCTTTGCTTTGCCTTTTCTATCATGAGATTTGGGCAGCCTGTGGACGTGATCAGTGATCCCGTGGGAATACTGCCATGCTCCATTACATATCCTCAGTGTTTACCCTGTTTTGATGCTTTTTTTGCTCTCTGGCAGATATCACCAACTCACACAGTGTACACATCACTGTGCTTCTGCTTCCCTCATCCAGGTATTTTTCACTGTGGGCACCAGCAGTGTTTATAAGGTTTCCCGGGAAGCAACAGGCCATCAGCTTATCCTAAGCCTAGCTGTGGACAGTGAAGTCTTCTAAGATAGACCAGGCACATTTTTTTCCTAGAAGTGCCTTTCAAAATCTCCACAATCATACATTCAAGCTTGGATTTCTTAAGGGTGTATAATACCTGGAACTACACACAAAGCAATACAATTGCTCATAGACACCTTTAGTGATGATTCGTTCATATTCTCTCGTGTGTATAAATAGAAAATGGGATAAATGCTGTTACCTGTCTGCCTTCGTGTGTCCTCCTGAGTTGGCTTCATCACTTCATTTGAAGGTGATAATTTTTATTTTGTCTTCTCTCTTTTTATTTCTGTTCTGTTTTCCTTTCGGTGCTGCACTAGCTCCAGACTAGTGGATGTCAACATCATATCTAATCCTCTGAAACTGAAGTCTCAATTTTTATTTTTTTTTTTTATTATCTCCTTCCAAGGTAAAGTACTGTCTATAATTGCTGCTGGAATGAAAGCACTGGAGAATGAAGACAATATTTGTCTATTAGAGACAGCAGAATAACAAACTTCTCTGTAATGCAGTTGGCAGGAAGCTTCTGTATTTTCATCTGTGGATAATTGTTTCTGTGATCAACAAGGAAAAGTTACTAGACAGTTGTAGTCTACAACTAGGAGGAAACTAAGAGCTGTTCTGTCTGAAAGCATTAAACTAATTTAAATCAGGCTGTGGGAAAAGTGATCAGAAAAAACCACACAATCGATTAATAGAAATTTCTCTAACATATGGAGGAGGGAAAGAGAGAATCTGTAAGAAAGGGAATCTGTAAGAATCCTGCTTATATCTTCAGTGAGTTGCGAGTCTCATTTTTTTCAAATGAAAACAAACAAACAAACAAACAAAACAGGCATGAGAGAGAAAAGAGCACAGAAGAGGTAAAAAAATATTTATCTGGAGTAAAAATGGGCTATTTGTTAAGATAAGCCCTTTCCTGGTCACTGAAAACAGTTGTCTGATGCAACGTATGACAGGCTGTGCATGACAGAGGAAAGATTACTTCATACTTGCCCATCTTATTTGGTGCTAATAAAGAAGCTGTTATACTCCACTTTCAGAGACGGGAAAGCTGGCTAGGACTGAGCTGGTGTAGCTGTCCTTGAGCACAGTATGTCCTTAAGGGGAAAAGGTGGGACTGAAAGCAGTAGAGAGTGGAGCTGTGTCAGAATTAGGAAAGGTATGGGAGAAAAGTTAGATAATCAATTCTTGGTTGCATCGCTCTGAAGATATCTTTCCTCAGAAAGTTTTGTAAATAATGCTATATATAAGGACGCTTTTGTCAAAAGGGACCAGAACTGCAAGATTTGGACTAAAATCAGATGTTCTGCTGTAAATCCTATTTACTGTGTGTGGGCTGTGTTGGATGTCCAGACTGAGAATGGGAAAATTTCTGACTCTACCCAAAGAGGCAAGTGATGGCTAAAGACCTGCTCAGCAGAGGGAGTGTGGTCAGAGAGATAAGAAAATGTCAGAGGTACAGTTTCCTCAGAGACTGTAAGAATCGGTGATAAACATAAGAAGGCACTACACACACAGATCCTTAAAATACCTTTAAGAGTCCAGGCCTTAGTCCTCGGGATTATCCAGGCTTTTGATTCTGATAAGACAATTTATGAAGGTGCCAAAAGGTACTGTTTACAGAGATGCTATTCATCAGTGTTTGCATTGAAAGCCTTCAGTTCACTATATGGGACATGCTAGAGAGCTAATTTGCAATTGTCTAATCTATGTGTGAAAACTCTGAGCATACCAATTTCATGTGAAATTAAGTCTCTCTGGGAGTCACTTTGTTATTTCTCTATTACTTTCTCCATTTCTTTTTTTGGACTGACAGGTACAAAATAACACACCTTCAAATATTGTTGGCTTTAGCAATGTCCTGTTATAGCTGTGCCTCTGCTGAGAGGAAGAACAGTCTGGTGCTCAGAAAAGCGATGCTGACTTACCCATGGTGTCTCTTATTGCAGTATCTTCTCTGATTCTCTTACTGCACCATTGCCATCATACCACCTCTCATACGAGCATAGACTATGAGAACAAATATTTGGCTTATATCCGCCTCCTCTGCATCTCGGAGTGGCAAGTGGGATACGACACGGAGTAATGCAGGGCTTTAGAGGGCCCAGCAGAGTGATTCCACACCTCAGATATCCATTAGTTTATCTCTAGTCATGCTGCTAGTATTAGGTTTGAGCCCCTTTAATACCCAGTAGAGCCCTTTCCACCTTCACTGTGCTTTTACCTCACTGCCCAGGAGTTTTTATTTAGAACCCTGCAGTAGTGAGTAAAGATTTTGTGCTAGAACCAGGTCTTCCACCCAGTAATGTTTTATGGAAACAAACAAATCTTAACCAGAAACTTTGCCACCCTTTTTTTTTTCTTTTCCTTTTCCCTTTTGTTTTAGTTTAAATCATCACCAAACTCCATTCCTGTTAATAAGATATTAGTTATGCTGAGCTGGTCATACTGAATGTATTTCTATTCCTTTCAGATACTCAGTGAGTGTAGTATTAGTTATTGTATTAGTTCATTGTCAGTATGGTGGATGATATTTTTGGCTTAGGGATATCTATACAAAATTAATTGAAGCCCAAACCCCATTTTTAGTCTGGCCTGACATACATGCAAAAACAGTCTGATTCTGTTATTCTTTTGTTTCATCAAAGAATAGTAGTGAGGAGCTTTCCCTGTCTCCACATCACAGGCTTACAAAATTTTAATAAGCAGGTGATCACCATTGCAGAAGGGACTTCCGGGCCTGAAGTAGAGGACAGAGGCATTTCTGGGTTTTTCAGAAGTTTTTCACTTCTTTTTGGTAAGGCGTATTTAAATACTGATCTCTTCATTTCCACAGTGTCATAAAGTTGCTGAACCAGAATGGAGAGAAAAGTGCTTCTGTTACTGAAGCAGAATATAGTAATATATCTGCTTGCCATGTGTCATTATCAAAGAAATACTGCAGCCAGGTTAGGAAGGACATTTGGAATCCCACAATCACTTAAAATCTTATTTCAAGCCAATGAAAGTCTATAAGACAGGTACATTAATATGCACATTTCATAATCCATTGTCTACTCGTTTATCAAAATATTTTCTTTCTTTTTTTCTGAATTTTTTTACTATCTTCCAGTATCTTTGTAAAGTGCTTGAGATGGGCTGGTCATAGAAGACCATATTCTTTCAGGTAATTATTTATGTAAATTCTAAGTCTTCCTAGTCTTCAGCAATACTTAAATGTACTTAAATACACACATGACCATAGAGTTTTACTACAGCCTGCAGCACATGCCCAATCCTCTACTTCCCTCTCTTTCCTCTGCCTGTCCAGCTCAGGGTTCTGTGCTACCCTTCCATATGTCCTGATCACAATTCATGCAATCCCATCTGCTCTAATGCTAACACGCTTGGAAAGACATCCCTGTCCTTTCTTATGAAAGCCAAGGCTAATCTGAAAATGTTTTTACTTCCCAATTATATGTGTAATGTGTAATGGGAGTTTCATACAATGGATCTCACTTTGCACCCACACAAAGTTCCATTTCACTGCAACATAATCCTGTCAGCTAAAGTGCCGTTTTTATCTCGGTGTCACCAAGAGAAAGGAAAAGATCAGAAATCTCTGAAAAGAAGGATCCCTTTAAAATTGTCGTTTGTAGCAACTCCTTGTGGAGACGTCTTTGAATCTGAACAGACAGATTTAAAAAAAAAAAAATCACAGCTAATTTCTTTGCTTAAAAATAATGATGCAAATAATAATAATAACAACAACAACAATAACTCTGGTAAATTGTTTTTCAGTGAGCTGGGTTTCTGGGGAGAAGCCTCGAGAGCAGAGAGGTGTGAGGCACACAGAGAGTGGGAGGGAGAGTGGCAGTGTTGCTGCTCCCCCATGTCCCTGCAGAGCCCACCGGGCCAGGGAACCAGAGGGGGGGAGCAAGCAGTGCCAAAATGTTCCTCACAGCACTGTCTGACAAGGGAGCTCAGATGAAAGCTGTGCTATTTCAGCAAAAGTCTTTGGATAAAAATAAGACCATAATACACAGCAGTGATCTAATAGTTTATAACAGGTTTATTCATGAGTTCTCATTTAGTGTCCACTTAGGTAAAACTCCTGTGGATTTATCAGGTAGTCAATCAAAAAGCAAAATATTTTGTCAAATGTTTAAAAATAAATAGCCATCTGACTTCAACAAAGGAACTTTTGCCCCATCCAGCTGCTGTTTTTATAGAGCTTTCTATCACCATTTATGGTGTTTCTTTTCTCTCCTGCTCCTATGCTCTGTTTCTCTTATGCAATGAATTGTGAGAGTAAGACAAACTAGGGAAGGAGATAAAGACACCATGTGATTTTGCTTTATTTGTTCTGTAAAGCATGTAGCTCATTTTATACAATTGAATAAATGGCAGTAAAACACTTGGCCTCAGTGGGAGCTTTATTTGGGTAATTTCTACATAAGGATTGCAGTCTGGAGTTCCCACTGTTTTAAGCAGTTCCAAAATACTGAGATCACATCTGTACGATATCTAATATTTATTTAGCTTCTCTGCAGAGCTGAGATACTTGGGAAAAAGGAGGAAGAAAAATAAGAACACTAAGTGAATGCATTTTAGGAGTGTGTAGCATTGGATGGTCTCTCCTCTGAGCTTTGTTTGTATTTTCCATTTAAAATAATGTGTGAAAATATCTGGCAGTTCTTATGTTTCCATTTTCAGTCTCTAAGCAAAAATACCTTAAAGAGACTTTTCATTCTGAGAGAGAATAATAAATGTTTTAAAATACCTTATCTTAAGTACATAATAATGTTTATACATACAAATCTTGCCCCTGTCCCAGAGGAGGATACAGTGAGGGGCGAGGTGACGCAAACTACAACAGCTCTGTGCTGTGATTTTGCAGGGTGCAGGATTTTGCCACAGCTTCTCCAGACTGCTCGTGCGGAATCCTGTGCTCCATTGGCGCTGAGGGGCACAGCAGACTGGCACGTCCCCTAGCACAGGGGACAGCCCTTGGCTGGGCACAGGACTTCACAGGAATTTCTTGTTGCGTTTTCACAGGAACAGACAAGCTGCCCGAGGATTTCAACAACGAGCCAAAACGTGACATGAAGCCTTTTTATCTGTATGAGTCAGAGAAGAACAGAATCTAAGAGGCTGCTGACTCTCACAGCCTGAGAATTGATTTTTTGGTAGAGTCTACTGCTTTATGTAAATAATAAGCTTTCCAAGAATAACACTGAATTCTTCTTTTAAATATTTAAACTCTGCAAGAGAGTGGGTTAATCAGTAGAGGTAATATTAGACTGAGTATACATCACCCCAAATGTTTTGAACTGTAGTCACCTATTCCTTTCATTCAAACCAGCTACTTTTACAGAAATATGAATAATTATGCTGTTTGAAAATACCTGACTCTGCACAAAAGAAAAAAAAAAAATCAGAAAGGAGGAAATGGCTAAAGGAGCTAATAAAGAGCAAAGAGGAGAAACAATTAAATATTTGGAGAGATGAACGCTATGAAATGGGGATGCCGTGTGGCATAAATTTGAAATGATGACTTTCTAATGGCTGTTCTCCTGCAGTTGAGCTCTTTTTCTAACATATATATTTGCTATTTTAGTGTATGAGCATGTCTTAGAGAGTCCCCTTGTAGATCTCTGTTGAGTCTGTTATAATTTACTTGCCTTGAAATTCAATAGCTCTTTTTTGCTGCTGCGATGGCCTTTGTGACCAGTGTAGAGATTAAACGTGAAAGGAGCACAAACCCAGAGGAAAGGAAGGTGTTAATGATGAAGTGGTCCTGTAAAACTTTTTCTGCTCTTACTCTAGCTCTCACATCAAGAGGCACTCGGGACCCAACTGCAGGAATTTTTACAAACGCCAGTCAGAAAAGTACTTGTTCTCTTCCAAAAAAAGTGATACTGAAGTGCCATTATGGGGATCTTGCTTTTACATAAAGACATCACAAGAGGATAAACAAAGTTAAGTCAGCATGAAGGGCCTTCATCTTGCAACAAGAAAGACTTGGAATCTTTAGTAGTGGATATTTATATGCCTAAGATACAAGCATATGAAATATGAGCACCTAAGCAACAAAGGTAGGTTTTGTGACAGAGAATGGAAAGTATTGTGCAGGAGGAGAGGCTGAACAGAGATGCAGCCATTTTCTTACCCTCTGGAAGTGCACAGAATGGTGAAAGCAAAGCAGGGAGCAACAGTTTTCTTGAATGTCCAGTAAATCTGCTGCATATATAAACAGCCAGAAGTCTTACTGAAACAAGCAGAATGCTTTATAGTTTGAAAATTGATTTCATCAAAGGCCTCTAGCTAGCAGACAGCTTGGAATTAAAACCGTACCTCCAAATAGCCCAGCAAAGACTACTGGATTTCTGGGACCTTCAGTGTACTGGTGAGAGATGTATAGGCTTGAAAATAATCCTGTATGCTTTCTTAAAATTAGAGTGTAATGTGCAAGGAAGCCCATGTACAGGATAGGCATTCCACTTTAATTTTAGAGAGAATGAATTACTAGAGTACTATGAAATAAAAAACAGGTTATAAAACATGCAGGAGAAGAACAAGTTGTACTGCCAGCTCCAGCTCAGATACATATGCACAATGCTGAGAAAATGAGCTGTCTTTCCCAGCCTCAGTGACAGTAAATAAAGAGTGATGGCTAACAAAAACAATGTGATAAAGGCTGGGTTGTGTGAATTGCTCTTTTGCAGGAAACCCACAGTGCAACATATTCATTAGTCATATTATTGATAACTGAGGGTTATGTATAGCTCCCTGTCCACCCAGCTCAAAGCACAGTATGTACTGTGTATTTCCTCTGATGCACTGGTAGTGATCAAATCTAAGCTGGCTCTAATGTAAGCCAGAAAGGAAAATAAAACCAGCAGTTCTTAGAAGGGGAGGAAAAAGAAAGCAAAGGAACAGTAAGGGCATATTAATTTAAAGTGATGTGAAAGACTGAGGGTATGCACCGCGTCCCAGATGAAAAAAAAATATGGGAAGTGGCATTCCACGAGTACTAGAAAAAATCTATAGCAATTGGCAGTGTTTTACATTCATGTATTATGGTCCTTGGCTCAGCTGCTGCCAGTGCTGGTGTTTGTTAGAATGCTGCCTGTACTACAAAGGGCTGAAAAGAGCTGCCAACCTACAGCTGGTGATGTGCTTTATGTCAAGAGTAAAGGTAGAAGGACTGATGTTTAGACATCCAGACAACAGACCAACAATTTTCTCACTGGGACGAAAGGACTCCTGATGGTTTTAATACAGAAGGAAGATGGTTGATCAGCCTGGAGTGCATTCTGGTCTTTTGAGCATCTGAAGAAGTCATTACTTAAAGGCCTTGGAGGGTGTGAAAGCATTCAACTACTCAGTGCTTGCTCATCAACTCCAGCAAGAGGAGTCAGAAGGCTCAATTATGAAAGTCTAGTAACAGTAAATCCTAAAATACTCCCTGATTTCCCAATTTGCTCTTTCAGGTTTGAGAGCCGAAGAGGCACGGATGAGGTAGAGTCAGATGTTCAGCCAAGTGACTTCAAAGTAACGAGTTACCACACATCAAGGCCATGGTAAATGTTCTTGTGAGAGCTCTAAGCCAAAGGCAGATGCCTGATGAATTAAGACAGTTTAGTCCAGAGTGGAAAGGAGCTATGTGCAGCCATGGACACTGCTTTGGATCCCTCGTCAGTACTGCTCCTACACCTGAGTGTTGTCACACACAGAAGCAGAAACCTCTGCCGCTGTGTCGTTGTACCTCATTTCACCTCCAGGATTGTGTATAAGCCATATTTCCATGTGAAGAGAGATTGTCAAAGGGGCCTAAAGAGGTAAAAATATCTGAATTCTACTGAAATTCAGTGCAAATTGAATGTTTAACAGATTAAGACCCCAATTAAATTATCAAGGACTCAGAAAAACCCCATAGCTACTTCTGGTGTAAATTCATGTAATTGCATAGTACCAAGTCCCAGTTTAACTTCACCCATAATCTCATTTTGTTCTGTAAAACACACAGTTTACCTAAGATTTTAAAAGTAATTCATTTCTCTTGACAGATAAGACATTACATTATTTTCTTACATTTGGATTGTCATCAGTCATCAAGTCAGAGATAACCCAAAGTCATTATACCAAGTACTTATAATTTTCCCCCTCAGAAAAAAGCACTGAATCCTCACCCCAGTTGACTTTTCTCTAGGTACAGGAATAAAAAACCCAACAGAGAGAAACTCAACATTTGCACTGACAGCTGCAACAGGGCTTAGTTTTATCATAAATGAATATGACTTTCTCAGAAAAATGAATTCAGAGATTCATTGTGCTCATTAGATTATTGAAGGAGGGCTCACTGGGAAGTCTTGTGATAGTCTACACTGAATTTCTACAGGGGACTCCCTTGAAACAAGGGTTGGCACTGGAGACACACCACATAATTAATTAAGCCCGCAATGCTTCTGCAGCCCTTATCAACTAGTAAATTTTTTATGCAAAATATGAATATTCCTGAAACTGTATTTTAACCTTACTGATTTGCCTGGTGACATGGCTCCAAGCAGTATGTGAGGTTTTCTAGTTTGCTCTGGGGACCAGCTAAGTCAGTGCTGAGACACAGACTTTGATGGAGACTTACAATATCCATCAAACACTTTATTGGCCAAAGGAGAGCCAAGGATTAGAGGCTTAATCCTTGAAGCAAATTTTATTTCCTAACTTTTATTTTGCCCGCAAAACAAAGTCCCTATAAACCCAGCTGTAGGATTTACTGGGTGCATTTTTCCAGCTTGAAAGCAAATCTTTAACTGTCTATCCTTCATTTTATGAGACACTGTGAGTTCCTCAGAGCCCTCCAGTACAGGCTTGAGCCTCAGCTTCTTTTGTACTTGACTTGCCTTGACCAAAAGGTCTCAAGAGCGTGGGCAGCACCTCAGGAATGCTGAGCCTCCTGACAGTGTCAAAGAGCAGGACTGAAAATAGAATTAGATCAGAAATAGGAGTTTGCTATTATTTACTTATCAATATTCTGTTTCAAGCTACAGTGAAGCACTGAGGAACTGGTTTTGGATGTTAACTGTTGCCCACTGCTCTGCTCATTATGTTCTTTTGCATTATGTAGCTTTGTACACTGAATAAAATTTACAAACCAACAGCCCTGTGAGGACAAGAGATGAAAGCACTTCCTCCTGAATTTGAGGTAGCTTGAGAGGGCAACCGAGCAGCTGAGCAACAGGAAATGCTGAGATAGTAAATGGCACGTGATTATCGCCAGTGTGGCTTAGGAAGCACTCCCTGATTTAATCACCTGATTTTTAGAGAGGACCATTTTGCTGGAACAGCACAGGAGAGCAGAGGTAACACTGTACTTGAACCCCCTTTCTGAAGGCGTGGAATTTGTATGCTAACAGGGCAAGATTTAAATATTCAGCTAACACAATGGAACTAAAGATGTGTTATGGCTCCAGCCCTCCAGCTTAGGTGGCAACTATTTTTTAGAGCATGAAAAGCAGTGTCAGGAGAGACAGTGAGGTTAAACAAGGCAAAAAGTAGAAAAAACAAATGTACTATACCAATATGTAATTATCTACCCAAAGATTAGGGCATATAAGGGGAATATAGCATCGTGCTTGAGTTAAATCACATAGTGATGCATCACAACGTTTGGAAGCATTTCAGTGCTACTTCATTCTTTAGACATGCAAAGAGGTGTCAGTAGGAAAAAAGAAAAAAAATGAAAAATAATATTTTTCAATAGATGTGTAGAGGAGAATAAGGAGAAAAAAGGAGAGAAATCCTGTAGGTTTCAAGGAAATTATGCCTGCTCTCCGTGTGTACTCACAGGAAATACAAGTACAGCACAGGAGAACATGCGTTTGTAGTTACTGAGGTTTTCGAAACAGGACTGGCTGCAAAGGCATGTCCCATACCAGCCAGCACAAACTGTACTCTAAACTGGAAATGACAGGAGAGCACTTTCACCCCATCTATAGCACATTATGGGAACAGCAGCAAAGCCCAGGGTTGCCTTGACCTAAAGAAAAGCCAAATACTTTGGCAGAACACACTGTAGGTTCTTCCAAATATGGAAGTTTCTTCTGATCTCTGGGCATATTTCAGCAGAACTATTTTTAAACATAATGTTCACGCTTTTCAAGTACTTTTCTTTGATTGGGGAGCAGAAAAAATGGAGAGAGGGTAGCAATTCCCATTGTTTTTTTTCCATTTTCTAAACAGGATGTTCCTGGTTTCAGGAATATCAAATAACACTAGTGCGTGTATACAGCTGAGAGATAACAACCATATTTCTTTGCTCCTTACAGATGTCAATTTTTTTTTTTTTTTAAGAAGGGAAACAAAAAGTTAGGATTTTTAATCTCCCCTCCTCCAACCCAATAACGGAAGTTATCATAATGTAGTCTGGCAAAAGCAGCAGAACTTTTAGAGAATTATTATCTCTCAGTGTTTTCGAGCTCTCTGAGAACTCACACACAAGTTTCTGTAGGAAAACATTAATTCCAGCACCTGGAGCCCTACAGTGGCATTAGAACAACATTTTGTCATCTCTCTGTATATATAAGGATTTTAAATGACATTGAAATTATTAATAAATCTTCTGAGTGCTTCTGTGTAAAAGAAGTAACCAGGCCCATAGAAGATGGAACTGGGCACTAGAACTACATGACACTGGATAATTATCGCTGTGAGCACAATTCCAAGGCTGCTGACAGTCCAGGGCCAGTTATAGGAGTCATGCCAAGTATTTGCGATATAGGAGACTTGATTTATTCTGCAACACAAAAACATCCTGTGTCTAGAAACACTTAAACTTTCAGAGCCCATTGGTTACAAAGGTATCTGATGCAGAAGATATATTTTTTCCTCTGTTTTTCTTCATAAGTAAGTCCTGGTAATGGAAAAATAAGATCGGGTTTTCCTAGCTTTATGATCATTCTCAAGAACTGACGTGGACAAAGGAACAGTCCCAGTGGCCAGTCTGGGTGTAGTATCTCTGGTTTCAGCAGGTAAAAATGTTCAGCTGCATGGACTACGGCCCTGTCCTACGACTCGGCTTCAGGGCCAAAGAACATTCTCTGGTCACTTTTATTTACTAGAGCAGATGCAGCTGTGATGGAGCACAGCCATTGTAGAAGTCTTGATTCCAGTTATTTTGCTGGCCTGTGACGCACATTGATTCAAATTTGCTTAATTTAATGTCCTTGATTTGCTTATTTAATGTAACATAAGAACATAAAAAGCCTTTTCTGGGTCAGTCCAAAATCTTTCTCTAACAATAAGAAAAAGCTCACAGATGAGTTTAAGGACAGGACAAACTTAGCAGAACTTGCCAAGAATTCTCTTCAGTTCCAGTCATTTCAAGTTCAGGGGCTGCTCAAGCCAGAAACACTTGGTATTCATTTACTTCCTAACATATGGCTCTTCTGTCAGTGTGAAGCTGGGGAAGCCTTTGGACCCCCATGCCCCCCGCCCCAGTATCTTGCAGCACTGTCTGTGTCTTACCTTCCTTCCCTTGGTATGAGAACAAGTCTCTCTGTTTGCTTTCAGTCTGCCAACTGCTAGTTTGGTTTGATGTCGTTGTACTGCAGTGCTGAACACTGACTGATCATTCTCTGTTTATCCTCTCCTCGTAACTCGTGATTTTATAGATCACTTTCCTTTGGGGCACCTTAATTGATTTATTTTGCAGGAAAGAGAATGTATTTGGTGATTCTTCCCTCAGAGGCCATTTCATAGTTCTGTCACCTGTGTGCTCATTTTCTATTTCCAGGGGTTTTTTTAATCCATCCTTTTTTCTTTTTTCTCCTTTTTTTCTTTTTTTTCTCATTTTTCTTTTTTTTCTTTCTTAACACAGATAGGAAAGGTCTTTTAGGCTATTCAGGGTGGGAGAGATCTCTTACTGAGTGTGCATGGTGCCTCGAGCATGGTTGAGTAGATGCTGCTGTAATACAATATGAGGGAAGAGCTCTAGATCAAAGGCAAGATTTATGTAGCTATTCAAGTACCTTAGAAGCCAGAAGGTGACAAACAAAATTTACAGGAGCATCTCTGCAGATTAGATGCCTAACTTCTCCTGATAGTCTTTCCAGCACAGCAGAACCCTTTTCATGTTGCTAATCTTTTGGATAGCAGCCCATAGGTCAGTGATTAAAAGCAATCAGGGATACCATATGCACACAGAAAACAGCAGTGTTCCTTCACAGGACCAATCAGCATCCAGGCATGACATATCTGTAGAAATAGAGTGAGTCTGGCAAATAAAAATAATGTGAATTTTGATGATTCACAGGGAATATTCATCCTGTGAATATAAAAGAGGTAATAAAAAATCACAAGGAAAGAAGATTCAGCAAAACTGAATTAATAAACTGTAAGAAATGAGCCTGGAAAATTAATGAAGTCCTAAGAAATCTAGGAGAAAAGATAGACTGATAGACATATATATTTCTTCCACAGAGTTGTTTTTCTCTCTGACACTTACTGTTTAGTTAAAGAGTAGCATTAAAAATCAGTTTAAAATTTTTTAATTTCCCCTAACTTCAGTGTAGAAAGAAGGGATCATGATGGATCAGATTAGTAAAGTTTTCATCAGTTTCAAACCTGTTTAAGTACCACTGCCTTTATTGTGGGAAGATGGGGTAAGGAAAGATGGCCTTTGCAAGACAAGGACACAGCTGTAGACGCTTGAGTTATAAACTCAAACTTGTATTCTCAAATTATTGAGGGCTTTTCTGGTGTCTTTTACCTTTGGACAACTAAGTCACTACTTTGAAATAGAACCTGTTTACAATGAAGCCAGCAAACACATCTACACGTTTTTTGGAAAGTGTCGAATTTTGTAAAAACAATTAATCTGACCACAACAATTCTAGTTTTTGATGCTTATGAGGCTGAGGGGGAAAAAATGACTGAAATTAATTCCATCTGTATACCTGTGATACCTGTTTGTGTGTTTAAAGAGTTTAGGAGCCAGGGGTGGCCCTTGGATGCTGGTACACAAAAAATGACATTGTTGACCAAAGTTTCCCAGTGCATAACCAAGTCTCAAAATGCAGTTTTATTTGGATTTGATGTATTTATTTCTCATGAAAAGATTTCTGAATGTCATGCACTTTCCAGCATGTTGTGTACAGTCACGCACAGAGCAGAGTAAGCTACTCTCAGCAAAACAACTTACTCATCAAAAATTGCTGTTTTATGCTTTTTAGAAAAAATATTTGTGCACAGTCTTCACTTTTTTTTAAATCTGTGACTACTCTGGAGTAAATGTATGCTTAGAGTGAATACAGCTGGCAAAACTAGGCATTAGCTGACTGGTTTATACAAACATGCTGTAGCCTGTGGACTCCTTGCAAGCTATTTCCTGTCTTAACTGTGTGTATTGTGTTTGTACTGGGAATGTATTTCCATGCTGCTCAGTTGTGTGAGTTCACCTGGATCGCAGGGTTACATCCATTTCCTAAATGGGAATGCTGCATCTCTACTCCACTGCTACGCTGTGCTTGCAGTCTGTCTGAACTCTGAGCAAATGTGCACCAATGGTTTGGTTCCCTCTCTTCCTATGAAAAGGTTGTCCTAAGAAGAATTTTCTTGCCTGAAACTTTACATGAAATATCAGTTGCAGGTTTTACTGGGGGCAGGACAAGGTAAAGCAGAGAAAAGAGAAGAATAAATGTGTAGTAGCTTTCCATTAGCACTGTAAGGCTCGTACACCTCAAATCAGTAGGGGCTCCTTCTCCACTTTACAGCTGCGTTTGGCCTTGGCCAGAGAAAATGGTCCATTGGATTCAATACCAAGGTACCTGCACAAACTCAGTGGTCTGTGTAACTCAAAACATCGGGTTAAATGATGGCAAATTCATCAGTGGTCTTTCAAATCAGTGAATTTCAATGGGGGATTTTTTTGAATCACAGTGAAATGAATGTTTATGACTGGTTTTCCTAGATGTTGCTATAATACAGTGGCTGTGGACTGTTGAACCACATGCTTTATTTCAGGCAGAATTGATGTACCTCCAAGAGAGGAGGTAATCCCCTTTCAGATCAGATGGTCTGTGAAAGTGCAGATGAATGCAGAGCACATACTGAAGAAAACTGGAAAGCAATAAGGTTTCTTGGATAATGTTAGTGTTACTGTCTTTTGCTTATGATAAATGAGCATTAGAAAGGGTTTCACTCACAACAAACACTTCTGATAGCATAATAGACTAAAAAATAGGGTTTTTACAGGCCCTTACTCATATAAATTATAACAGCAACTGGATACAATGTCAGGCGAATGGCTTATGCATTATATGAGTGTGTGAACCAAACACTTCTGTTGACATTATATAGAAGTCATTACACTTTCAATTGACTTATTTTGCCATTGCAAATAGTGTTATCTTCTCACTGGAAGTTTTTTTTCCCTCAGTACTTTTCAGAGGAAAATTTTATATTGCCTTAAGATGTGTTGCCATTAATAGGATTCTAAAATATTTTTTGTATGTAGAGACGCAATTTTGATCCCTTTCAGTTAAAAAAAGGAACAGAATAATTATTGAGGGGCTGCTTCCACAGTCAGTTGATAGATGTGGATTTCTGTGTGACATAGTAGTCCCATTTTTTGTGTGACATATAGCATGTACTATACTTGCTGTAGAGATTACAAACACACTGTCTTTCTCTTTTTTCCTTATCCTTCCATACCTTCACAGTTAATTTCCATCTATTCATTATTTCATACATTTATCCCATTAGCTGTCTTGAAAAATTACAGCCCTTTAGTGTAAACCAGTGCTAGAGTTCAGAGAAACCCACATATTTCTGGAACAATGTTGAACTTTCCCTCATTTCATCAACCTATAAAAATTAAATATATAAACCACCAAATGCTTTGATTTTTTTTTTTTTCTTTGTTGCTTATCCTGATGTCAGAGTTACTACAAAGAATTTTGGAAATTCTGTTTTTCTGCCATGATCCACAGCCCTAAGTGTGTATACGCAACTTTCTGCCACAAGATATTTTTTTGGTGTTCACACTGTAGTTGTCTCGAGGCTGGGAACTGAGCCACGACACCTGACTGAGCAACCACATACTCGGCCTTGGGGACCTGATGGCCACAGCCCAGGCTGTCACACTGGTGTTCAGGACAGGGAGAGCTTGGGAACCGACCCGGGTAAGGCTGCACAAACTCACCCGAAACCAGGGAGAGTGTGATACTGCATAAAGGTGCTCCAGCAGACATTACAGACCTTACAGCACAAGCCCCAGGCCAGCCAGAGCCACTTGGTTACCAACGGGTATTTAGGGACTTGTCTACTTCTGACTGCAACACCGAGCACGTGATCTGTTTGCCTGCTTCTGTGAGGGGGCTGTTAGACATAGCTCAAAGATGCTCTTTCAATAGTTCCACCTGCTCAGGATTAAAGATGGTCTAATTTGATGATCTACAAAATTCTGATGTTGTAGTTCTTTAGCCGGTTTCTGGGTTTTAAAAAAATGCCATTCCACAGACGTAATACACTCCAAAATTTTCTCCTGTAATGAAGCTTTTTGTTTTGTACAGAGACAGAAATAGTAGTGTGCATTCTTGTAAAGAAACTTGAATTTCAGCATTGTGCATAAAGCAAAAGATAGCATTCCAAGGTTTTCAGCTTGACAAAGAAAATATCTTCTTGACCCTCTTGTAGTTAAAAGAGAGGTCAAAAAAAAAGGAGTATTTGCAACTCTTCTGTCTTCTCTATTAATCTTAGCTTTAGACTTTGACTCATAAACAAGCACAGTAGGGTCCTGAACCAGGATTAAAATGGAAGGTTGTTTTCGGAACTGGTATAGAAAAGCACTTTTTCATTTTGTGTGTGAGTGTAAATGCCTTTAAAAATGAATAGAGCCATTTGTCTAAAAAAAACCAGAAGTATTGACATTTTTATGGAGTTGTTTTTGGAAAGATCCAACGTTTAATATTAAATTCAACATATGGTTGTGGTCAAATTGTGCTCCTACTGTGTAAAATGTATGAATAACGACTTACTGCATTCTCCTGGCCAATATATAGAGTGAAGGTTGATTAATTTAACTAGTATCCCTTAATCTCCTGCCTTGGCTTGCATCCCGTTCTGCAAGGGTTGATAAATCTTACATCCCCTGAGGAGTATTACAATTCCTAATAGTCTTATGCTATTAGGAAGAAGCAAGGCTCAACTGTACCAAAACATCCAGCACATGAAATTGTATAAATAATTTAGCTTTTCCAGTTTAATTTTTTTTACAGCTTTTCTTTGCAGGCTACGAGAAGAGATATTAGTTCGGTCAACTGTAAGTAAATAAAATAAAAAGGGAAAATACTGTTCAGGGGAATTGTATGAAGAGGTAAGGCTGTTCTCACTGTTTGCATTTCCCTGTTAGGCTATCAAACCAAAGTCATTCATATATTTTCCTTCCTTTAAAAAAACATGTATTTTGCTTAGAGTGGGTGTTCTTTTAGGACCATTAGGACTTTCCACATGGTATGACATGGCCAGAAGAGGAAAGTCATGCAACGATTTCAGCATGAAGTGGGATTCCCCGTCCTGCCACAGATTTTCTGTGTGACTGTATGCAGATCACTGCATGCTAACTGGAAGGCTCAGTCAGGCAGGCAATCTACTTAAGTTGTTCGAGTTCCTCTGAATCAGGTGAGCCATAGCAGTTGCCTGTGCTCGTAGTTGTAGTCCACAGCAAATTCAGCTTGGCTTCACTTACAGTGAAGGAAATTCAAGATAAATAATATAGCCTTGCATTTGCTGTAGGCTGAGTTAGCACAAGGACAGACACCATGTCTCAGATAATGCGTACTGAATTATTCAGCTGTAATATCCTGGTCATGTGACTGAGATTTATACTCATTTGTAAACTACCTTGAAGGAGAGTGCTGAAATGATAAATACATTTTTAAAAAGCGATGAAAAGGACTGTAAAAATCTCAAAACCTAGGAACATGCCACTATTCAAGAGAGTGGCACTGTTCTCATGCTTGGGAAGAGACAATATTAGTCATTTCTGAATAGAGATGCTTTTTTTTTTTTCCAGCATACTGCAAAACCTGGCAAATTAGCTGATTGTTTTCCCATTAACTAATATAAGTGATGAGTATTTTGCTTCAGGAAATATAAACATCTTTTGCATAAGATTGAATCACCTGCAACAGGCTAAACCCTATTGTCTTCATACTAGCTAAATTTCTGCTGGAATTAGTGAGATTTTTAAAGAACTTGGAGCTGGCAGTACACGTGTACACAAAATAATGCTCTGACTTCAGTAACAGGTTGGACTGAATAAAGATATGAAAACAGGACTTGATCAATATTTTATATTAAAATAGTGCTTCGAATTTTTATCTATTATTATGAAATTTTTCTTCATACATAGTAAATTAAGTCCTATCACATCTGAGATAAGCAAATAGGGTTATACCTTTGGGCAAAAAGGGACTTATAGGATTCAGGATGGGCATCTACTAGTCAGTTACCATGCTGTGGTGTTTGGTGCAGAAGTCATTCTTGTAGTGGTTTTGGAGGATTTGGACTTATATAAGATGTGGATGCTGTGTGCCCATGGACTGTTATGGTTGGGGCATGTGTCTTATCGGGTCTCTCCTGCCTCACAAAGCTTCAACCAGGGTGTGGGAAAGGGCAAAGAAGGGCTTAGTCACAGTCCAGCAGCACTTGTGTCCCGTGAAACCCTGGTGTGACAATGCTGTAGCAAGGTGTGAGGTGCAATGCTCCAAGAACAAACTCCACTGTGAGGTTTGGTTTGTTCTGGGACAAATTTTCTTAAACTATGGCAATTTTCAGTCTCATGAGGAGCAGCCAATTGTGGTGAATATCTTGTGAAATAAATGCTTTGAAAGCTCAGCCTTGTGCAGTTTTGTAGGATCTAAGTGTAAAAAACTCTCTATGGGAAGAAAGAAATGGTACGAATCCATTGGTTCACATTTGTTGAGGCTCTTGTGTCATCCAGGGATACTCTGGGATATTGCAGAGGTTTATACATAAGAAATACTGTAGAAAGGTGAGTCCAGCAGTGTCAAGTGGGAAACTTCAGTCTATCCTGTCACATTTGTTTTCAGAGAGACCCAGAGGACTGTCTATCAGAGAGACCCAGAGGGCTTGGTTCTAACATTTATACAGCCTGAGGGTGTGAGGACAACTTCAGGTCAGGAATGACACAATCCAGCTGGCCTGCCATTTGAGTCCCCCTTTTACAACCATTCTGGTAAGCTCCCCAGACAATTCAAAATCCCTCTGGACACATTTCCATATGCATTTATTCCTACTGCCGAAGGCTTGGCCCAAACCCCTATGATTTCCCAGAGCTGTGTGACTGGTTATACAGGGTCCCCTGGGTGGCTCCAAAATTATCTCTGACCAAAAGCCTCAAAACACCTGTCTAACACCAGACCTCTCAAGGAGACACTTCAATGTGTTTTTCAGGTTGTTTTTCAGAAAACAGAATACAATATTTCCAATCTAAACTGTGGGATATAAGACTGAATATTAGAACTGTAGAGTGGTTTGGGTTGGAAGGGTCATTAAAGACCATTGAGTTCCAACTTCCCTACCATTTTAGGGACACCTTCCACTAGACCAGTTTGATCAAAGCCACATCCGACCTGGTCTTGAACACTTCCAGGGATGGGGCATCCACAGCCTCTCTGGGAAACCTGATCCAGTGCTTCACCACTCTCATGGTAAAGAAATATCAGCCTCTTGCTCCTTTAAAAAATACAGACGTATTTATTTCCCTATTCCTAGTTTCATGTACATTGTATTTCATATGCTTTCTGTAATAACACCACAAAAGACTTCATAAATGCACTAGTCAGTGGGGAATGCTGTGCCTGCTTGTGATTTTGCACATCTTTTCTTTAAGCCAGAAAATCTAAATGTGAAATGTAGTATTCAGAGACACTGAGAGGGGTTTTGTGGTGCTCTCTGGAGGATGCTGGATTCATAAAACAATGAATGGATTACCGTCATTGATAGAGTTAGTTTTTCCATCTGTGGCAGACAGACAATATACTCTTGCTAACGTGCTTCATATTAATAAACCACCCAAGTATAATTCATTGCAGGTTGCAGCTATAAATCAGAAATAGCCTTCATTTTGTTCAGCTGTCAGACTGAGAGAGCATCAGGGAGTGGGGGCTGTTTGTAAGGAGGCCAGGAGGGCTGCAGCACTTTGACCTCTCCCTGCAGTGTAAAGCATGTCACGCTGCAGCTGTCCATGGAGACAGGTCATGTGGCTCGGTGCCCTGTCACAACCAAAAAGCCACCTTGTCACCTGCCATCATTTTTTGTCCTGCTGTGTTCTGCTGGGAAAGAGATGCAAAGAAATGCTGCAGGAACGGTGCAGTGCAAACGTAAGCACGGCTGCCAGCAGCCAAATCCCTCCAGCGCCCGTGCTGCTGCTACACTGCTGGAGCTCTGGGGCTGCACGTGTCTGACCCGGGCACAAACTGACCCAGAGGCAGAATGGAATAGGATAGAATAGCATAGAATAGCATATTTTCAGCTGGGAGTGACCTATCATGATCATCTATCTCAGCTGCTTGACCAACTCAGGGCGGACCAAAAGATCGGAATCAGTGCCAGGAATTTGCAGATATAGGTAACTTCACTCTAATCCTGACATTTTGGTGTTGTTAGACAAATCACTTTGCACCTGATTGAAGTTCCATTAAAGCTGACGAGGATTTTGTTCTTCCCTGTCCCCCTGACCCTAGTGGAAACTCTCACAGTCACTTAATCTCTCAGTTTCCCTGTCTCTGCCCAAGAAATTGGGATAAGCATGGATAACTCAAAGAGGTGTTCTGAGGATTAATTAGTTAACGTTTGTAGGGCATTTTGAAGCTAAAAACTGCTGAATATTGGCATTACCACACCTGGCTCTGTGTGTGTCTCTGTCTACGCACAAAATGATACCATACTTCCACGGGTAAAACTTACATATCAGATAAGCTTCATGCCTATGCAAATAAATCCTCAGGCAAATCAATGTTCTCCAGTAATCCTCAGGCAACATGCAGAGAAGCAGAGGCAAAGGCAGAGGGCAGCAGAAGCAGGGGGAGATGCACTAAAGAGGGAAAAGAGATTCAGAAGTGTGTGACGGGAGAAATCCGGAGAGGGGAAATCTCTTTTTCTACAAATGCATATGAATAAGCCCTACTGAATCACAGGCCACAGGCTTTGCACTTGAGAATACAGTTTTTCAAAATTCTTTTTGCATTATGATTTAGCCACGCATTATGTTTTATGGTGACATGACCTCATTGTTTTGAGATTTTTGGTGTGCACTAAACAGCCTTTGTATGGCAATAATTGTAACTCATACACTTATTTTTGGCGTTCCTCATATATTCATTCAGTCACTGGAATGTGCATAGTTTAAAACTAGCACATTGTAACTGAACAAACAGTGGATTAAATGTGCTTGTTTTGTCTTTTTTACTAAGCTAGGTGGGATCAAAGCTATCAGCTTCTCTGTCATAGTTTAATTATATTTTTACCCAGAGTGCCAACATTTTACAAAATGAAATGAAGTAACGACAGGAGAAAATACAGAATCATTCAAACAGGCTTTAATCAGGTCTTGGAAGGATAATAGAGAGCAAGTGAAGCAGGTTTGTTAGTTCTGTCGGTTTCAGCCCATTGTAACACCAGTGCACATAGCTGTTATTTCAGAGATGATCAGCGCTGGTCTGTGCGGACCTGCGACTGCAGAGTGAGAGGCAGGATGACAGCACGTGCAGATGCCCACACAGAGGTAGCTGCCACAGTGCCAGCGACACACCACTGACATAAGGACGAGGAAGTGGCTGATGTGTAGGAGTGAATCGTGCATAGCCAGAGCAGTAAATGATGGTTCCTTTCTGTGCAATTAGCTGTGAGTGGCAAGCGGCAAGCGGGCGGTGAACAATGGCAAAGCACATTCCAGCTATTGCCTTTGTATTCTGTAATCTTGAGTGCAGACACATTTCTTAACATTTCCTAGTCACCCATATGTTCAAAATGTTTAGAAGGTGTGGACGGGGTTTAATTGTGAGAGAATTTCCCTGCCAATAATGGGAAACGGTTAGCCCATACTGCTTTTAAAATGACTCTGTGAATATGACTTAGAGAAATGTGCTCACTGTAATGACAGCCCTTAGCAACATGTTGAACTCTCAGGGTAAAAGCTTATTCACTGACTACAGACAAAAGTTGTTAAGGGAGTAAGGAAAAAAAAAAATGCAAGAGCAAATTTAAAAAAAAAAGTGTGGAATCAGGTAGCTTTTGCTTCTCCTCTTTGGAATCTGAAGTGCTTGCAGGAAGTGCTGTAATAATTATTTCTTCTAACAGCTGGCACTTCAACCTTCCTTCACACCAGGGGAAGTCAGTACTCAAGGGCTGGAAAGCGAGGTGGAGTCTCAGGGGAGCTTTTATCACTGAGGATAGCACTTTCATGCCATGTTTGGAAAGAAAAAAAAGATTAAAATGCAGACTGTTTTTTGCATGAACCACCTGTCTTTCTCAGGGGCTTTTTAAAAAGATGGACCTTGATTGGAGAGTCATCTTGTTGCAGGGCCTTTTAAATGGCCTTTTCTCTTCCTGCTGGCTTATGTGGCTCCTCTTCTCCCTGCTCCTTGTTCCCCCCCACTTCAGGATGCCCCCTCTCACTCAATGGATGGTTCTGCTCACCCCATATCTCCTCTCCAGTTCTGCCAGTGCTGCAGTTTGTAGGGGCTTGCATTAAACCAGACCAGAGACTACCCTGGGATAAGGTAATTCTGAAAGTAGCTCAAAAAGGAAAAGTGAAGACAAAGCTGATTTCTTACATAAATCTGGATCCTAACAAGGACCTGCTGGTACCTGAAGCTGTTCCATGGGCACAATCTTGTAGGCAGCAAGAAGTGTCCAGTAGCTGAGATAAAAATTTTCACCTATACTTAGATATTTTTTGATGTCTTAATTTTCCTGATATTGCTCTGTAAACATTAGAAATTTCATCTGTCACCTTCAAATAGCTCCCTGTGCATGTGTGTTTTGCCCTAGAGCTTAATTGCATGGTCATCTATTATTTTTATTTCTCTGTATGGATAATTATTAAATAGTTCTTTTTATCTCCTTTCTTCAATGCATGGCTCCAGGCTCTATTAATCACAATTTAAAGCCTCAGCTGAATACATTGTTGTTAAGTTCCTCATGTGGTTTTTATGGTGCTCTTTCTGTAATTTGTCAGTTCTTCACAAACATCGTGAATTTATATTCACAGCAGCCCTAGCAATTAAGCATATTATTACCATCATTTTACAGATGGAGAACTGAAGAAAAGATAAATTATAGACAAAGCTGTCAAAATCCTACACTAATTTTTGATGACCAACTTTAGACATCTAGCCTATAATTTCTCAGGGCTAATAGTATTAAATAGACAATCTGCATTCTAGTCATCCATCCATGTGCTTCAGTCTTCTGAATTTCTGCAAATCATACCCAGAAAGCTGGGAATAAAAATGTTAACAGCTGACTCTAATCCAAAATGCACTCCGTGGCAGAGGTAGGGAGATGACATAAGTGCCTTGCATGCTGTTAAGTGTTGAGTTGAGCTTCGTACCGAGACAGCTAAAGGTTTATGCTGTGAGAGTCTACATCTGAGTTAGGCATCTGAGCTCCCAGCAGTGCCTGCAGGGCCTGGGCAGCTGCTCAGTCACCCTCCCCAGGAGACACCTGTGTCTGGTGAGCCCAGCTCTGCTGAGTGCTCTGTCTATGCACTGATCAGGGCTCAGCTGACTCTGCTGGGAATGGAGACACTCAGCTGACACGGACACGCTGAGCTGGTAGGCAACCAATTTATTTGCCTGAATCTTCAGCCAAGCCTCTCCTCAGTGTGTTTAGTAATGAAACACTAACACTAAACTCGCCAATATTCTTCCTTCATCTTTTCTTTGGTACCTTGCGTTACCTGCAGCAAGTTGAAGGGGGACACCACAGACACATTTTCATTCATCCCGTAGTTCTTACTCACATAGCACCGCCCACACTTGCTGAGTTTTTAGCACTTATTCACACGCAGAGGAAATGGATTTCCTACTGTGCACAGGAATGTGTTTCTCATCACACTGTTCATGACTGGACAATATGCACAATGCTGTGTGTTCTTGCCCCAGAGCTCCTTTTTGACAAGTCCTGTCCTGACACTGTAATCTGCATAACTGCAACCCTGTTTTTTAAGCTGAATCAAAGTTTTAAAGTGTTAATCCATTGTGACGGTGACCAGTGAGAATGCAGCTGAAACCTTAGAATGGATTTTAATTATACTAAAATTGTCTTTCCTATTTTTAATGTGTTAGGTTTTTTTATATCAGCCAAGTGGTCAGTTACTTGACTGGTCCATTAAATAAACTTTAATTTATATGGTAATTGAACAATCTCTAAGTATCACACAGCATAATTTCAAGTGTCTCTGCTACTTGGAGAGTTACCAAAGTGGTGGTATGATCTACAGAATAATGTACAGGCCTGGGAATAAAGGAAATATGCTATTCCCAACTTTGTCCTAGACTTTGCAGGTGGAAATATACTGACTAAATGCAGATGCCTGTGCTGAAGACATCTGCATCTGGTTTCTGGCTTCTGGCTCAGTGGATAGTCAGCGAAGAACTAGTCAATAGAATCCAGGGGGCAATTAATCCTCTCCTAAATTAGATGTCTGAAGTAGGGCAGATGATTGGCACCCTCAAAGGGCGTATTTGTCTCCAGTGACTATACATCGAACCCCAGGGGCTAGCTTGAGTTTAAATGTCTACATTGTTGATTTCTAAAGTCAGGTGAGATGGATCCCACCCTCTGTATCCCCAGGCCAGTTATTTCATCTCAGTTTGCCTTTTATTTGTCTTTCCGAGCGAGCTAGTGTAATACCCGGAGCAGCAGAGTAGAATTAACACAGAGCTCTGCCTTGACTAATTAGTTTCTCAGTAGGGCTGTTTTATAGATCACTGGGGTATCTCTTCATGGCATGATGTTGTGTGATGTAGAAATACTCTAAGTGCTATTATAATAAGCCACATGGTAAAGCTCAGTTAAATACCAGCATCTTCAATGAACGTGGGAGCTCCTGTTGCCCTGTAGGTTCTTTTCTTGTGAAAAACGATCTTAAATGATATCAGTGCAATATCAATATTGGAACTTTTATGGTACTAAAGTTTTCATAGGAATCATGGTGAATTTTTCTTAGCAGAAAACCACCATTCTTATCTTACCTCCTTTCTGTCTCCAATTTACTTCTTTGTCTGGTAGACACTGCAGCAGGAATATTCAGAAACAGAAGCCTTGTGGCAAGCCAGAATGAATAATAAAGCTAAATTCTGGGGATATTGCCAGGGAATGTCATACAGGATGCTCTGCACCAACAGCTCAGGAACTGCAGGTGGAATTACAAGATTATATGCTGCCGAACTCTAAGGCAAGCAAAACAGAATCAGCAGGGAAGCAGAGGGAAGCTCCAGGTAGTTACAATTTTCCCCTTTCTTGAAACCGGGAAAGTTGTAACATGTTCGAATTTAACTATACCCACGTAGTAACCCTGGATAGCTGTCACTCTCCATGGAATTTATCTTTTGAACTCAACTAAAGATCAGTGGTGCATATATATTTAATTGTTTGTGTTATTGCATCTATGGAGATTGCAATCTTTCCTTCTGTTTTTATTTCTGGATAAGACTTAGTCTCTTCTGCCTCCTGCACTTCTGTCTATGCTGTGCTGCATGTGGGGTACTGCCAGGACCTCAGAAGAAGAAAAGCAGCCATAAGCTCATCACCCTGTTTGGAAATTCAGGGTAGACTTGTCCTTCTTTCCCTCAGTCTATATGTCAGTCTCCTATACCTCTACTCACAGTTTTCAGCACTCGCTGCATAGTTCTGTTGCATTCAGGGGGAATATCCTTGGGAAACATCTCCAAATTTGGCTATGAGAGGGATTGTTTTGGAAAGTTGGAATCATAATCCTCAGCTTGACCTGAGTGTCAGCTCAGAGATAAACAAAACGAAGGCTTACTTTGTTCACTATGAAGTATCAGGATTATCCAGACGTAGCTGTATTTCTGATATCTTCAGAAATGAGCATCTTTATGTTAAGAGAATAGACACTTGTAAGATTTTTTCATGTCTACCTTCGTGAATTGTAAGCAATCTAACTTAAGACTTCTTGCAAATTAAAACCAAAAGACCAAAGAAGTATGCAGACTCAAACCCAAAGTAATCAAAAAATCAGCCAAGAGCAATAGACGTTGACCTTAACCTTGCATGACCTTTATAAGTTGTTTTATCGCCTTGCAGTAAAGATTTACCATGACACTTGGTGTTCATGGCATAAAGGTGTCAGACTTTCACTTTTGTTCGGAGAGGAACAAGGAAACATTGCATTTTAAATTTTCTTTTCCGGTAAGTGGAAGATAAATTCACTGGCCAGTGTTCTCATATTGTGTCCCAATAAGGAAACTGATTGCGGACCTGTCCACGGAGAAACTGCCAGACATTTCTTTAGAAAAGCACCTGTCCTTGCTCTCTACTCGAACAAGAAAGTAACCACTACATTTCATTTATTTTCTCCATCTTTGCCCTTTTTTAGTCAGTGGGTGGGAGGTAGCCCTGTGTAGAAGATAACTGGTTTTATTTTTTCATCCAGGGGCGTCAATCTCTTGTAATGGACAATTTGATGACACTTCATTCATTAAAGGGAATCTAAACGATTGTCTTAAACACTAAATTAGATTCCAATTTCCAGATGACATAATTTAGGTGAAGCACAGCTCATTCACAGGGCCTTGCAAAACGAGCCTGACTATAAACTTTAAATACTGCCACAGTGAGACATATATTGCATATATTGCAATAGCAACGATGATGTGGGTTAATAAAATGGCCCACAGTTATGTGAATCCAACCATACACTCAAATTTCCTGGAAAAAAATGTTTTCCACACTTGCAAAAATCCACCTTTTTTTTCTTTTTTTTTTTTTTTGAGTTTGACTGGTATCCACACGAGACATCGGGTAAGAGTAAATGTTTACTCTTAACTCTCTCCTGAGATGAACAAGACTGACAACATGGGGCACTAGAAAAATGTAACTTGTCAGTGGCCTCAAAGTAAAATGGTTTAACAGGCTCAGAATGAGCTTGTTTTTGTCATAAAAAAAAAGCCTGAAATGAAAAGTAGATATTTCCAGAATGTCCTGTCAGAAAGCAAAAAGATTTTCACTGTGTATGAGCCAGGAGCTGGTCCATTCCTATGGCCTCTTTTTTTTTTTTGTAAAGTGCCGAGTCTTCTATGCTGTTTGTATTGGAGGGGGAGAGGTGCAGGAGGAGGGAGAAGAGAAAATCAATATGTTCTTATGTAAACTCAGCCAGACAGCAGCCTAATACAGCAACTAGCCAAAAATACCAGTGTGGATTTCAGGCTTATGTTCAAAGAGTAATATGACATTCTTCTAGGTTGAAATTCAGGTGTGACTGAAACAGATGTTTTTGCCTTTTATTTAAGACTATATATGCAAAACTATTCTGTTCCTAATTTTATTTTTGCTACCTGAATCTATTGATTCTAATTGGAATTAAGAACTCGAATATCTGGTTTTAATTCTTATTACACAGAGATGACAGAGAATTTTCTATTTTTCAAAAAATTGTACCATCACTGTAGATTTCTCTAGAAATTGTTGGTTGCAAGAGACACATCCCAGTGTGTTCCAGTTTGCTTACCAAAGGATCAGGTCTTTTGTCAGAGCAGCTGATGATCTATTTTCGTTTGCTAAACTGACCAATTCAGACAAGAAGCTCGGATTTTATTCACTAATATACCAGGGAACTCTAACTTGAGGCATCTATGATATAAACATGCCTAATTAAGCAAGCCATCCTCAGTTTCCTCTGAAAACAGCAGAATAAAGTAGATATTTACAGGGATTTTGAATTGTGGTGAGTCAGCCTTTGGTTCCACTTACTCAGTCCCTGTTGGCTGTAAACTGTAAAACATCCTGGAGTGAGCAGTTCGCTTGATTAGATGTCTCAGCAGAGGCCTCTGCACTTAGAGAAGATGAATCCAAGCCTAAGTTTTAAAAAATTCACAATTGATTTTAGCTTCCATTGCTGGAGGTTTGCTTAAGTGATTAAAATTAGTCTTGAACTTGCATTTGTCCCAACTTTATGCTCTTCACATCAGAATATGATTTATAATAATCGATCAATTTATAATTGTTTGGGGGTTGCAGCACAACATTGAAAGGCACTGATTTCACTGTTTTGTGTTAAGGGCCTCTTTTTCTCATTGCCCAAGCGTCCGTGTGATGGGAACGTTTTTTCAGGCAGCTGTGTTAGAAAGGTGAGCTCACTTTTCCAAGACTGGCAAGAAGAAAGCCAGCAGAAGTTTTAATTCTTTAGGTTCTTTGCTACATTCTTTGCTTTAGGGAAGACTGCTTCATCTGATAATTGGATACATGATACAGATATTTTACATTAAAGCCTGTGGTAGAAGTGATATCTAAGAGTATTTAGGAATACTGCAGGCCAATATGAGGAGTATTTATGGATGTTTACCATAAGGTTATTGGAAAGGCTGCAAAGTCAGAAGCAATATGATCACACTACTGAAATAATAATAAATTAAGGTAGACCTTTTTCTTTTCCTGTCTAAAGAAAAGGAAAGTATCCAACCATTGACCACTGCTAGAGATCCAACACTTGAACATTGCTCGTATTTCCAAAAGTCAATGACAAAGCCAACGGTTTCTCTATGACCAGGATTTCAACCAGTATTTTCCTATATTCTCTCATACCTGTGGATGCATTTTAATTTGTTGAGCTTATAATGGTAATCAATGAATATTGAAAGAATGCCAAACACATTTGAAATGCATATTACTAGGCATCAAGTAATTGCAATTTCTAGTCAAATACAGTCATTTGGGAATTCACTGCTGCTTGTTCATCCCCAATCAATGAAGATTAGCCACAAAGAGAAAGTGAACCTGCTTGCAATGACTTTGATAAAAAGATAATGACTGAAAACATTTTGAAGTTCCACAGCTGTTTTGCCATTTCAATTACATTCAGATTAGAAATAATATTAATATTAATAATAAAAAAATTCACAATCATTAGCAAAGTTTAAACAAGTTTTAAAAGCTGAGCTTGAGATGAAGATTTCTTTAAAAATTAGTACATTTACAGTCATGTTGGCTTTTGACCTATTTATGAAGTTTTGTCTTTAGAAATCAAGCCTGTTTCACTTAAAAAAATTATCTGTTCATCACATATTCATGAAACCACCAAACCATTCTATATATACCATCTTAAACAGGTAAAATCCTCAGGAGTACTTTTTTCCTCAGTGGTAGGCTCATTAAAACCTGCAAGGAAGGTCTCTACTTGCAAAGACTGCCTTTCTATTACAGAGTGAATTCAGCCCCAAATGATGTATTGGGACTCACAGCACCCTGGTCTTCTTCAGAGCAGGGATCAGCCTACGCCCTGTGACAGCCCTGCAATTAGACAGTGTAATTCCTGCGAGATTATTCATTCACATCTGTCGTTCATGGACCCTGAGAACCAACAACTGGTTGAACATCTGGTGTTGGAGACAGGAATTTGCTTTACAAAGCTGCAGTCTTTTTTGACAACTGAGAACTGCTAGGAAGAGGTAGGATAGACCTGACTGAGTGAGGCAAAAAATTTGTTGTCAACAGGCTGGCCAACCCACTGAGGAGAGCCTTAAACTAGGAATGGTGGGGGGAAGGAGATGATAACACACAGTCGAGTGAGGAAGTGGTGGACTGGCTAATGTGGAAGGAGAGACTACAAAATCAAAAGAAAAGGATAAGAGGCAGCCCAGTGTAACTATATGCGCACAAATAAAAAAGTGCCAAGATCACAGCATTATGAGGGGAAATGCTCACTCTTTTTCTGGGAAATCCATGTGCAGCAAGGAAGAACAAACAGAGGGAATGAGAGGTCTGCATGCAGGTGTTGGGCTGTGAGATAGTGCTGGGATAGAGCAGACCTTCAGCAAAACTGCCCAGATGAAATTATCCAAACTAGAAGTGGTACTATACCAGAAAGCTGTGCTGCCATTCAGACAGACCTGGAACAGATGGAGAAATGGGACAACAGGAACATCATGAAGTTCATCAAAAGGAAATGCTAAAGGCCTGACCCAGGAGAGGAAAAACACACCTGGATAGGGAGTAAAAAACTTTACACACCTGGGATCCAACTGTCTGGAAAGCAGCTTTGTAAGGAACACCCTACAGGTCCTGGTGGGCAAGAGCTGAACGTGATCCATCAATATTCCCTTGCAGCAGAGCAGCCAACAGCCTGCTGGGCTGCATTAGGAAGAGGACTGCCAGCAGGATGAAGGACGTGGTCCCTCTCCTGTGCTCAGCAATGTTGTTAAGACATCTGGAGTGCTTGGCCCAGTGCTGGGTTCCTCAGCACAAGAGAGACATGGACATACAGGAGTGAGTCCACCACAGGTTCACAAAGATGTTTAAGGAACTGGAGAGTCTTAAGGAAAACCTAAGAGACCTGGGGCTGCCCAGCTTGAAGAACAGAAGGCCAGAGGGACCTTATTCATGGATATCAATACCTGCTGGGCCAGAAAAAAGAAGACGGAGCCAGAATTTTTCCCAGTGGTGTTCAGTGGCAGGAGAAGAGGCAATGGGCATCAGATGAAATGAAAGAAATTTCATGTTAAATTAAGAAGAACATTTTACTGCAAGGGGTGGGGGCTGTCAAAGACTTCTAGATCCAGTTTCCCAGAAAGATTTTGGAGTCTCCAGCCTTGGAAATATTTAAAATCCAGCTCATCACTTTGCACATTTGTTTCCACGAATTTAAGTAGTGCGTGTTCAGCAGCTAGGGAAAGTAATTTTCCCAGTGGTGAAGCCATAATTCCGTACATTTTTAATTGCTGAATTCCATGCAATTCAGGAGAACAAGGTACATAAATATCTCTGATAGGAAAATTCGCAGGTGCTAAAATTTGAATTTGGCTTTTTCCACTACAGGCCTCCAAATCAGACTAAAATGCAGTGCAGTTTTGACTAAGAGGAGCAAACAGAGGTGATACAGTAGTATGCAAATGAAGCTGAAGGAATCATAAATAATTTTCCTAGTTTTAGGTGTATTCCCTCAATGAAGCAGTGTTTATGGAAATGCATCTGTCATCGGAAGTCAAATTTATTCCTACATATTTTACTTTAGGTCTATTTTTAGCAATAGATGCATCTTCCCAGCACTCAGTCAACAATTATAAAAAATAGACCTGCATTTAAGTATTTAAGAACATGTTCTGCCTGGATCATTTTCTCCTATCACAATTTTTTTCTGAATATAGAAATTATGAGATCTCTTTAAATATTAAGATTGGGTTTTTTAAGGAGTTTGAAATAATTCCAGCATTTTTTTTAAATTTTATTTTAGGAACCTGGGGGGATCCATTGACTTCCCTGGAATTACAGATCTAAAATTATGGACACTATTAAATGCTGTTGTGTCTGTTTTTCTCTATGTAGCAGAAACAGTATAAATACACATGTACTTCTGGGTTACAAATAACTGCATTTACTAAGCATGTAGAAACACTCAGTCCTGGCTGTATGCCCTGATGAGTTTCTAGTGAATTCTAAAGCAAAGCCCTGTGAATATCATTAGAGAGCTGATAAAATATTTGAAAGAATGCTGCTCTAGTTTTGTGTAACATAAACTTCTTCCTAGCTATGTCTTGAGTCAAGAGGGAAGGCAGGTAGAAATGGGATCCCCAAACATATTCCATGCATAGAAACCTCACTGCAGATCTAGGCTGAAATATCAAATTAGTCTACTTTAAAAAGATGTGTCATTCACCGGTGCTGTATTTTATAAACAAAAACAACCACAAATTATATTTTAGGGAAATAAAATACACCTAACACAGAGTGTAAAAATAGCAACCTCTAGTCAAAGCTAGAGATGCAGTGTTTGTGCACAACAAAGCCAGTGCATTTTAATGATGCAGTAAGGACAATCTGGTGTATCATTTAGAAATTAATTCTGTGTATGGAGATAATCTAAAGCTGAAACATGAGGTACCTTTCTTATTTGAAGTGGCATCGGGGTTATAAGCAGTAATTACTTAATGCTAATTTGTTTGTAATAGGCTTGATTTATTTCAAATTTTGTCATTTAATTAATGGAGTGTATATCAATTATATTTTAATTTTCATTCTTAGCTGTAAGTAATATCTCCATTTTCTTACATTTGGCATTAGCTCAAACAGCTCTTGAAGAATCTGCCTCCCACACCCTTCAGAATCTCCCTTCCTTGAGGAAATCCTCTTTCTGAAATTTCCTTTTCATTTCCTGTTTTCCAAATAGTACAAGACCAGACTCAGCATACTGACTGCCAGAGTGTGGGCCAAGACAGAGCCAAGGCTTTTCAGTGGCTCGCAAGTTCACAAGCACCAATCCTTGTATTAGAACTATTTCTGCTGGTTTTAGGGGATTATTCCAAAATCTCAACACCTATTGAAGCGATAAAGTAGACTTGGCCTGATTTTCATATAGGAGCTGACAGAACTTCACATTTTTGAAAAACAGGTTACATATATTTAAGAACCTATATTTAGACTACTCTTTTTGAAGCCTTGGATGAGATTTTCACTCCAGCTGTGTCAAACTTCAAATTCACTCAGTTCTTTGATGAATTTTGGCTTGCAGAGACCAGTCACAGAGGGAAAGTTAGCTTTTCATATGGCAACAATAATCTGGCATTTCTCTTCCATTGTCTCTAATTGACTCAACTCATCTCACAAGAAGATCAGGCCAGTAGAACAGAAAGGGCTTTCATTTCCCTTTCAGATAAGCTGGGTTGCAGCTGAATTTTCTTGTACATCTGGGAAGTTGTGACCCTCCTCCCCTTACCCTTTTCCTTCTAAGATCAGTAGCATTTCTTCTTTCTTTATGTGATGTTTTGACTCTGGTAAAATTTCCTGTATTTTATTTTCCCTATCTACTGGAAACAGACTCGTGATTACTTTATGAGAGTTGGTTTCATCCTACCAGCCTTTAGAGGAAAGGGTTTGCCTACTCTTAGACTTCTCTCACTGCATCAGAAAAAAGACCTACCTTCTATTTCTGCATCCTTGGCAAAGGTTTATGCATGTACTGCAAATTTTTCAGCTACTGGGCAAGATCTTACTGTTTTTTTGGGTTTTTTTTTGTTTTTTGTTTGCTTGGTTGGTTGGTTGGTTGTTTTGTTTTGTTTTTGTTTGTTTTTGTTTTTGTTTTTGGTTTTGGTTTTGGTTTTGGTTTTGGTTTTGGTTTTGCTTTTTTTTAGCTCACAGTGGGCAGTATTGTGGCATTAAGCCCATCACTAGTGTTTGGGCATTCAAGAGGAAGAAACTAGGTGGGGCAGTGAGTTTAGACCCTCTCCCTTGGAGGCAGGGCTGTGCAGGGCTTGCAGCCCTACTGCTTCCTGTCCCACGGAGCTGCCACCTTCCCTACAGCTGCTGGACCCCTCAGAGTGGAGAGGTCATGGAGAGTCTCCTTTCATCCCCCTCTCACCACCTCATTGTATCCTTACTTTGGAGATCCACTCCTCCAAATGGGTTTCTTCCCATATGTGAAAACCCCGTTCATTGATTTCCTTTGTTGAAAGAGGACTGCTGTGAACTAAGAAAAACATTGAGCAAGATCTAAATCCTCCTTTCATGTAAAGGGCTTTGTGTGTTCATTTTTCAGCCTGGTAAAGCCAATTTTTCCAGTAGTCTCAGAAGCCTTCTGTTAAACGAAGCTACCTCCCTTTGCTACATGAACCTATTCTGTTCCTGCTCTCTGTTCTGTACTCTATAACCATCTTTCCACAAAAAGGAGATATTTAAGAAATCATTTTATTGGGTCAATTCATTCTCAGCCTTTCATTCTCTAATTCTGGTGCTAATAAACACCAAAATTTGTATTCCTTCTGCCAAACACTGCATGCCTTCAGGCACTGGTGTAGTTTATATGCACATCACCTCCAAACCATAGTAAGTAGCCTGCATACTGCCTGTTAGGTGAAGTCTAATGAGCAATGTTATTTTTAGAAGCAGAACTATATCCTTTGATTTCTATTGTATTTTTTTATTGCTGGAATAATTTTTGTTTGTCTTGTGCTCTGCAGCTGCATATCAAGCTGAATGCTTTGGGGATTTGTTATTCTCTACACCAAAGCCTAATATTCCTTCCTGGTCAGTATGTGACTGCACCTGGATCATCTACTGCATTTCTAATGTCTGTAACAGATATTTCCTGTTTTGGGATTCTTTCCATTGTTCTCTGCTTTGAACTTCACTTGCCTTCTTTAGGCAAGATGTTTAAATGATTGAGGCCTTAGACACCCATTCCTGCATAGTGACCCATTATTTGCTCTTCCTTTACTGTGTGCAGTGTACAAATGTGGAGTTTTCCAGGAGCCTTATCTTGTATAATGATGTCCTATTTTTAAACACAATCTGCATCAGTGCCACCACATTACTTTTTTGAACACATGAAGTTAAAATGATGCAAAGCCTTGGTGTATTAATCTAAATTATTTTACAATTATTTCTTCTTGATTTAATTTAATTAATTAACTGCACGTAAGTGTGATTACAAGTGCTTTGGAGTAATTGCTGTCTCTTCCTAAGTGTTTGTACAGAATCTAAAACAATGAAGACAGTCCTATGAATAGTAATAAATTTAAGGAAGAAGGTGCAATTGTATATTTCAGTGAAATTTTTATGATATATTGTTAATCTTTTCTCTTGACTATAAAGTATGCAAATACATTAATAAAGAAAAATATCATATACTGTTACACACAGTGATTTAAAACCCCAAACTGACAAATTTAGTTTCTTTATTCCCATGGCAAACAGGAGAAAGAGCTTAAAATTCAAAGTAGCTAAATGTTTTCTAACTAACTCACCTCATGTTAACTTCGTAAATAAGAACACATCGAACATTAGAGAAGTCTTGAATTTTGTTCAGATGAGCACTTGCTGCCCCTTATTAAGAATAAAAGAGAAGGAGAAAGATAAAATGTGCTAGAATAGTTGTGAAGAGAGAAAGTATTTAGTTAATGAAAAAGTCGGAATTAAAAAGGAAGAATATAGCTACATATAGAAGTGATAAGTTGAAACTACAAAGAGAATTGAAGTTTCTCTGGATATAATCACACAAGCTGACTTCTGACAGGGGTATGTGAGATATTAGGAAGATACAATGAATTACGAGTGGTCAGGACTGAAATATTACATTTCTCCAAAAATGGAATTCTCTCTAGTGCAGAGGTAAAAATGCTTTAAGGGCCAGGATCTGAGTCATCCTTTTTTCTTTCCTCTTTCCTCTACCTACACCCTCAGCTGTCAGGGACTTAAGTGGGATTTACTCATGTGAGAAAAGATAAAAGTAGCAAGATCTAGTATTCTTAAAAATGATCCATCCATCTGACTTTGCCACACTTAATTTATGAAACTTGACATAGTTGGGGAAAATGAAAGAATGGAGTTGTGTTTGCTCGGGCTAAACATACCTAGTAAAACAAAGTCTAGTAAGTGCTTCACTTTTTGATTACGCGTAGTAGTCCAATACAGAGGAGTGAAATACACAGATAAACGATTGCACCAAAGATTTTTAAGACAGTGTTGCAGCCTGTTCGCAGACTATTGAAAGATAAAAAAGAGATGTTCCAAACTGAACATCTGTACCCATATAATGACCAATGATTCTTTTATTTTGCTTGACATAAAAAGAAAAAAAATCTGCAGGTCGTGTGGGTGTTGGAGGGGGGAGGATGAATGAAATTTGTTCCAACCATAGATATGTTGTTCAAAATCTAAACAGAACCCACGACTAATGGATACTCTTCACATGTCTGTTGATGTATATGACCATTTACTGCTAGAACTAGTACTGTCAACCCGTTTCAAGTTCCAAATGCCACTTCTTATTAAAAGGCAAATTACATTTGCCTCTAGAAAACATAAATGGCTGTAATCAGATGGGTATTGCTGAGAGCATATCACACCAAATGTATATCTGGTTATGTGTAAATGGTGGTTACTGGTTTCACTGGGGTCAATGAGCTTGTCATGATCTTTGTGCTGAGCAATGAGCTTTGTGCTCAGCAGTATGTTTAGCTCTGCCTGCCCTGGGGAGCAGAAAACATGAGATAATTGTGTTGTTTTAATAGATCATTTTAATAGCTTGTAAACACAGCACAAATATTTCAAATTTCCCTATGTTTTCATTTAACATGAGGAATGCTGTCTTCCCCATTAACAGCTGGGTGACCCACATTTCAGACAGGTAATCTGAAAATCCAGCTTGGAGTACAGCGTCCACATAGTTGTGTCCTAGAGTAATTTATATTTAAAAGGAAGAGAAAAATATAGGAGGGCAGAGGTCAGTGAAAATCCAGTAGGATTATAGGCCTTTGCAATTTTGCTGTTCAACCAAATGGTGCCTTTCTCCGTATGTGTTTTCATTCGTGTCTATCCCTTATACTTGGCAGGGCTGCAAACTCAGGCAGACCCTTGTGAGCAGTACACAGAGAGTAAGAAAGATGGAGCATGGACAACCCAGGCAGCAGTGAGCAACAGATTTGTCTGCACAGATTATCCCTTCTCACTCATGCACATGATTGTCTTAAGTACACATAAATAGAATTTTTTCCCCTCCAGCCTTCTGTCAGACTCTCCCTTTCACTGTGACCCAGCTTCTAAGGTACTACATATTTAGTCATGTATTAGAGAGAAAAGGCCCTGTTTATCACATCACATGATGGGTTTATGGCATAAAATAGCATCTGGGGAGGGTGCCCTTGCGGGTAGTGCTAACCCATGAATTCAGGAATTACAAGCACCGTTCTGCAGAAGAGTAAGATGGGCTGCAAAAAGCAACCCTCAGACATAATATATGAAACCTGACGTTGCTATTCCCCCGTGTGTTTGTCTAATAGCTGGTGTATTTCTTTAGGCCTAGTGCCACAGTTTTATTTTGTTGCTATATGCACGTTTCAGATAGAAAGGAAGCAGGAAGCCACTGGCTTGTGGAGTCTAATCGCACCCTGGTACACCAAGAGCAGAGGGAATGTGAATGGAAATGACTTAGTCATGAACCAGCCAGGGCAGGAATCAGATGCTCCGGCTCACTGCAGAGACAAATGCTTCTGACAACATTTAGCTGGTGCAGACCATCGGTTATCAGAGACCAGGATTTTCACAACACTAATCCAGCTGAAGCACTGGCTGAAGAAATTTTTCCAAGTGTACCTTGAGTACACAGCCCTTGTGACATAACTAACAGCACTGATAGTGTTTACAGGCAAGTTCCAACACTGTAAAGCGTGAAATGTATGTGTCAAGTTTATTATGCTTCCCTTGCCTGGAGCTGATTAGTGCAAATTAATATTTCACACTAATCAGCATGAGCAGTTAGCACACAATTTGGATTTACGGAATTCGTCTGATTGCATTAAAAATGTATTTAGGCTATTTTTGCATTGTGCAAATAGAGCAAAAATATCTGAGCTGTTTCCAGTAAGGGTTTTTTTGTAATATTTCGAGTGTTAGTATTACCCTTCATATAGCCATATACTGTTGACGTGATGGTGGCTTTATGGATACCCAATACTTATAAAATCTATAGTTCATACTGAACAAAAAATTAATGGTTAACATTTCATAGGCAATGATTAGTCAAATTTTAATTAAAAATATATTTTCAACATACCTTTAAAACTTGCAAACAGCTGATAGGCAGTCTGAAATTTGATCCTAAAACTGCTTAAGAAACTCACTTCTCAGGTAAAATAGTTATTTTTGGCATTATGAAAATAAAACAGTATTTTCACTTAGCTGGATCAAGCAACACTTACATCAGTTTTCTGCCATGAAGAAGAAATGAGGAGGACCACTCGCCATACTAAAGACTACACGGAAAACCTACCTGTTTACTCAGGCTTCCCCAAAACAGCACACTCAGTCTCATAGATCTTTTCAAAACCCAACCAAAACCTCATGCAGATGTCCCCATCAGTTTTCGGGAACGTATAACTCACTATAACTTCTGGGAAAGTTGCTATGGAAGTCCTCACTGTCTTCTGTGGAAGCTGGCTTAGGTGAAGAATTTTCAGAACTTAATTTAGCTCATAGCTCTTGCAGTTGTCCAGAAAATCTTTGCAACATTGATTTCAGATAGAATTGGATGGTACAGGAACTGTTGGATCAATTTTTAGATACTGTATTGGATTTCCAACAAGAAGACACTTGAGTACTTTGCACTAATAAAAGATTCACAAACATACACACACATAGACATTTTTACGAGTTAGGAATTAAATTTTGGAAACTAAACTAAACATTTTTTGGACCAGTCTCCCATAATGACTACAGCAAATTATGCCTGCATAGCAAGAAGATGTACTGTCTTCTGTAGGTCTGGGATGTGGTGACTCCATGTTTTACCCAGTGCCAGGCTCCAGAGCCATTTCCTTCCTTCACTGACATCCATATGAACTTCTCGAGACTGTTGGAATAGCTTTGGATTTACTGTGGTGTAACCAAGAGAACCTGAATCTCAGTTGGTGTGGTGACACACACTGATGGCACAATGTTTAGCGTGTAACTTCTGAGTTTGGTGATGTCTCTGAGATATACTTAGGCACTGAAGACCTCTGAGGTTTGTCGACTGGCGGCATCTTCATAGGCCATGGAACGTACTCTGTGTGGTGGTTTTATATCTCGACATGAAACATTTCTTTTTTTGATTTGATTTTTGTTTATGAGAGACAATTCCTAATAACTTGCCTAAGTGCAAAACCCTCATGTCAGTAAGTGGAGCATTATATAAAGAACTATTGCAGCTCTCTTTCATCAGACAAAAAAAAGATGTCTGTATCAGGCTTGTTAGATGCCAACCCAGAATCCTGCAAGGCTTCTCCCCAAATGTGGGTTGTTACTGTACATTTTGAAATGGCCCTGAGCCATCTGCATCTTGTTATGAGGTTTGCTTTGTACCATAAAATCCAAACAAATATATTTCATTACATAATAGTTATTCATAATGCACATTCTACCATTATCAGCTATATGAGGTCTCTTCAATTTTCTTATTTGCTGAACCAAATCCACCATGGCTGTTCCCTCTGATTTGCTTAGTAATACATACAGGAAATTATGCAATTAGGCTTGTCAGCACGAAGAACTTATAATGTTCTTACATATACCATAATTGCATCCCATTTGTCAGCAAATGACAACTTTAATAAGAGGTGCTCACATCATATGGAATGTCCACACACTCCTTTAATAAACACTGATTGAAAAATTTACTGCTACAGCAAGACGTTTTAGGACATTAGTGTGAGGAGGAGAAAAGTTCAACCATAACTGAAAACATATGGACGGAAAAAAGAACCCAGCTCTCCACACTGACAAGTCTTAGTGCTGGTTTAAATTTAGGCAAGCACACACAGTAAAGTATGTTAAACCTGGAAACCTGGCTTTATGCATGGCCAGCAAACCCGGCTGGAACTGTTTGAACTGAAGCCATGAGCGAGTGCTGTGTATCCTCTGGATCCGAGCAAGATTAATATTTGTGCTTTTTTAGACTGCTGAACTTTATGCAGCTCTCATGCTCCTTCGAACCACTTCTATGGTTAATGTGTGCATGCCAGTGAAAAGGAGACAAGGTGCCTTCCTGCTATGGGTTCCTATCCATGCTTGGCACAGTCAAGTATGGATTGCTGTGGCAAACGTTTGTCATTTGGCTGAAGTTTCAGATTTTGCATCTTGACATGCTGATGCAGATAGTCACAAGGTAAACTATGGTCAAAATAGCAGTCCTGCAGAGCAACATCCTATGCAGACTTCCTATGTAGAAACTAAGAATTCAAGCTTTCAGCAGAGAGTAGGAGAGTTAGTCAGACAACCCTTCATGGTGTTCTTAGGAATGCAACATTCACCTTCTTTAAGTGCTTTGAAAATGCTAACATAATTTGTTAATCTTTAACTTGTTTATTGAACTCTCTGTTAGAGCAGGGTAAGAATAACCTACAAAAGAAGAATTTGAACTATGACATTCACGTTTCCAAATGGAAGGAAGACGATAGCAGCAAACTAAAGCTTTAATGAGAAGACAATGAATGATTAATTAGTCTCCAGTAAATAACAGTATAGTTGATGACCAGTTAATGTGATAATAAAATAAGAATGTATGTACAAAAGCAACTGTCCATCATATTTAACCTTAGTATAGTTAGAGTAAAAAGGTTAAATTGTATTGATTAATCAACTTTATTTATTTATTTTAACAAATGGAATAGAAGAATCTGAAGCCAAATAAAATTCCTTATCTTTCCCCTGTGTTGGTAGCTCATCTCAAGCGTTGGAGTCCTTGAGGTATCCTTCAGATAGCTCCTGGAGAATTTTCTAGTTTTAAACATACAATGAGATGTCCTTTGGACATTGTAAAAGCTGCAGTCTGCTGTAAAACTCATTCTGTATTTATCCATGCCCATGTAATTGAATAAGAAAAAAGAAAACACTGTGGAGCCCTCAGGGTTTCTTTACTGCAGTGGATGCTGGAAGACCCAGCTGGTTAATGTGGAAATAGGCCCTGGAATCTTCAAATAAAGTCACTCAGGTCACGGCTGTGCCATGGATGTTTATCAGGATGGTGACCCAGGATTAATGTGATCACTCCTAGAGCTAGGAGCAAACTCCATACCCCGTGTTAATGCATTTGAACAGGATCCTGAAAGGTCAGGGTGACCAGTACATGTATTCAATTCTTTTCCGAGTACAGTTGCTGCAAATGCATGAGTTGGACTCCTTTTCAAAGCGGAACAATGATGTCATGTTTGTGTCTAGGCTTCTAGGCATCATAAGGAACAATTTAAATGCAGATGTACTTCGATGGACAGGTGCTCATTTTGGCATGTAAAATCTGAATGAAAAATAGGCAAATGTGTGGCAGGTTTGGATAGGTAACCTATCAATGCAGGTAGAAAACAGGAGTCACACGTACAAAGCCTCAGTCTGAAGGCTTATGAGTGGTGTATTGAAGCTTCAGAGCCTGGTGTCTGAAGATTTACACTTGCATGGGCTTTGAGAGGAAAAGAAACAGATCCCTAAACAGAGATGCCAAAAAACACCTCAATTCATCCCATCTATTCACTTATCATAGCAAACAAGCCTTAAAAACCTCACAGAATACACACAAGCAATACCAAATCTATAACTTTTGTTTATTCAGCCCTTCCTGTAAATCAGAAGCTTTTAAGAAATCCCTAAATAAACTTGATATGCTGAGGCACCCCAAATCACTAAAAATTAAAAAAAAATAATTACCAAAATGAATAAATTAAGAAAGGAATAATACGTTTGGGAAAAACCAGTCAGATCAGGAATATTTATTTAGAGAGAAAAAAAGTAAAATTATTACTAAGTGTGAGGGTCATTTTCAGTCATTGAAATTACCCCTATCCCAAGAAAGCTGGAGAATCTCAGAATGGTTTAAATTGCATGGAACACTAAAAATCATCTAGTTTCCACTCGCTGCCACAAGCAGGGACACTTTTCACTAGATCAGGTTGCTCAAAGGACCATCAATCTGGCTTTGAACGCTTCCAGTGATGGGACAGCCACACTTCTTTGGGAAGCCTCTTCTAGTGTTCCACCACACTTTCAGTAAAGAATTTCTTCATCATATCTCATCTAAATCTCTCCTCTTTTAGTTTAAAGCTACTACCCTTTGTCCTATCATTAGATCTCCTTGCAAAAATAGAAATGTGAGCATAAATAATGTATAGCATCAACTGTACAGTATTTGAAGACTTCTGTATGAAAAGAACATATTCTGGAAGCAAGTAATCTGAGTTAATTTGTGCTTGAAAAGTATGTTTTAGCTCTCTTACTTGTAGCCAGCGTGTGGAAATTGATGAAATCCTCTCAGCTGTGCTCTAAAAGGACGGAAATGTTTGTAAACTATGATACTGGAAAGTTTCCATCTTGACTTCTGAACTATTGGTATAATAGTTTTCTAGTTAGTTACTATGGTGATAGTGCCCAAAGCATCAGAAGCTGCAACATCAAAAAGACTGCGAAACGCAAGATTACCTAAAAGGAATATATAACCTTTTATAAAGGAAATATTTATTCTTCATTTTTATATCTATGGTCTCATTGTTGGAGTGCCTCTGTTTTTAGTGTTAATTCTCTCAGCTAAATTCAGCTATCCATAAGCTAATCCACAGGCAGCGAAGTCACTAGGGGAAAGCTGTTCACCCCATCTATTTTTCCTGTGTCTCTTCTGCTGATACGAATCATTTTCTTGAAACACCTCTCTCTGCCTCTCTCCACTAACTATGGTGTGAACTCGTATAACCTATTTAGCCGGCTCAAATGGGTAAAATGAATTGAACATAGGTCAACATTTGCTGTAGGCTTATAGCTATTATTTTACCAAGAGGCTTGCTGGAGTTAACAACCATAGATTATAAAAATTGCTGTAAATATGATACTGTTACATCTTATATAAAATTATGTAGTAACTGCATATATTCACACGCATAGTTTTCTGAAGAAATAGATTGCATATTGTAAGTTTATGACCATGTGTGTGCAGTAGTTATAGTTTACTACCCATTACATATTATCACTGCAAAATCAGTTCCAAGAAGTAATTTGAATTACTAGATTTTCTCCTCCTCTCTCTCTCTTTTCTGCTCCTATTTTACTTCTATGACAAATCTGTCTTGCTGAAATTCAATAATATTAGTTATGACTAAGGGGATCTATGAAATAAAAGCATGATCACTTCCCTGTTTATTAGTACACAGTATTTAACTATAATTCAATGTTAAAAAAAATCAAACCAAGCAGAATGTGTACCTATGTAAAGGAAACATTTTTGTGGTGATAAAACTGTATTTTAAAGGTACATTTTTTTCTACTTGCACTTGTTTATTATTGTTGTGGTTTAAGCATAAACTTTTTTTAAATAAAAATATTGCGAGAAAGGGTGAGGTGAAGATAAAAGTGTACTTGAAATGAATTTCTGCATTGGTTAGGTAGTTCTGTGCAGTGAGCAGAAGGCATAGACTCACAGCAGTCAGAAAGACCTAATATTTAATATATTCAACGATGCAAAAGTGAAGGGAAAATGAAAGAGATGTGAAGATATCTGCTTTTTGAAAATAGCTTTAGCATATTGCTATTAGGCACATAATGTTCTGGCTGTATTGTTCAATGCCCTGAGAACTGCTCCCACTTGTTTTAATCACCGCAGTGCTCAGCATCTCTGACTTGCTGTCTGTTGGAAGTCTATCTGCAAACCTTCTGAAAATCAGCTGAAGGAGTAAAGGTACAGAGTCTGATTAGTGTGAGAGATTGGGTACTTAATTCTGAAAGTATCCGAAACCCCACTGACATCTGAAAATTGTCAGAATATGCCCCTGAAAAAATATAGATCAAGCACAGAATGAATGTTTTCTGATCTCTTTCATGAGAATACCCTTCGACTAGAGAATAAAGATCTCTATAGGAAAAAAGAAATCTTTTTCTTGCTTTTGCCAAATACTTGTGATTTTCTTAAATGATACTTTTATTTTTCTATATGAAATAAAGTCATTACATTCAAGTCTATTATACAAATGCAAACATCCTTTTGACACAAGAAAAGTTTCCTATTTTGATTCTGCGAGATGCAGATGTTTCTTATGTTGTGGAGGGAATTTATCTGACCAGACCTAGACTTCCACAGAGGAAACATCCATAACTGAGCTAGTCACATTAGCTTCCTGCTTTGTGACTTATGTCATTATAATTAGTCAGACCATAGCATCATAGGATCATTATTGGTTGGAAAATACTTCTAAGATCATGAAGTCCAACATTTGAGAGAATACCATCATGCCCACTAAACCATATAGCAAAGAGCTACGTGTGGTCATTTTTTGAACACTTCCAGGGATGGTGACTCCATCTCTGTCCTTGAGAGCCAGTTCCACTGCTCAATTGCTCTCTCAGTGAAGAAACTTTTCCTAATATCTGACCTGAATGCCTGCCAGCACAACTTGAGGCCCTTTTCCCTATTGTTAGTTACCTGAGAGGAGACTGACCCCCACCTCACACAACCTCCTTTCAGGTATTTGTTGAGAGCAGAGTTGTAGAGAGATGTCCATATTTACAGATGACTCATGTCCTAAAAGGCTTTCCACTCCCCTACTCTAGGAAGAGACATCCTAAAAAGACTGGTGAAATATTGATACATAAGGTTAGCTTAAGTGAGTCACAACCTGAGTGAAGAGTCTTGATTTTATCATGTCAAGCAACTTGTGCCTTCATGCTCTATTTCCTAATCTCTTACTTTCCCTAAACTACTTGCTTCTCTTTTGAACTAATTCTGAAGAGGATGGAAGATGCAATGATTTCATCCTCAGTTATCCTGTTTCTAAACCTTATCCCATTAGGAAACAGAGCTGTGCAAGACACAGGTGACTGAAGTAATGAGCTACTCATGTCAGACAGCTGCCGCAGTCTCACAGTGAACTCATTTTAACACACTGAATACTAAGCTAGGTTTGAATACAGCCTGTCAGAAATTCAGGTGTTTCATTCCATTTCAGCAACCCATCCCACCGTGAGGCCGGATTAGCCTTGGGAGGCATCAGTGTCTCCTTCCAAAGGGTGCAGTTTGAGCCAAGGCTTCAGGCCAGCTGAGATGAAAATACCATCCCCCAACAGAGTTTGTTCTCTCTGTCCATAGAACCAGGACCCAAACAGAGGCAGTGAATGAGGAAAGAGGGTTCTGCCCCTCCTTGGGGGAGGAGGCACATGGGGCAAGCAGGCTGCTATGCAGAATCTCCTTGCTTCAAGGGATGAAGGGCCTCAGTTGAATTCCTTGCCTCTCAACGGACACACCACCTACTGTTTGATTTCCTTATAGGAAATGATAAAAGGTAGTTGCTATAAGAAAGAATGTGTGTGATTATTTTTTCCCCAATTTTGACAACATCTGTGGGAATTTTTGGACTACTGATGTGCATAAAATTCGTTGTTGTTGTATAAGATAGCAGAACTGTATCTTGTAGAAAACTGTTGAAGAAATTAGGTCCAAGATAGATTTTAGTCCTTCAAACTGCTTAGCTGTAAGTCATACATGATTCAGGCCTAGGTCTTTTTCACTAGTCTTGGGTTAACAAGCTGTTGTATCAGTCTATTTCCTACTTCTGTTTCAGTACATTTTAAATTTATATTCTTCAAATATTATGGTGGTACAGTAGTCTGGTAAATATATGTACAAAAAAAGTTTCAATATATTTCAAAAGAAGAAATACACAATGCTGGTAAGAAAAATATGACTGAAAAATTATATATGAATCTGGAACCCCAATTTAAAAGAGTAATATGTAATATGAAGTAATATCAGAGCCCAATACAGAACAAAAAGATGTTATTTCGATTATTAAGCCTTAGTGAAGATTCTCCAGGATAAGAATTGCTTAGTTGCATAGAAAATACTGTTCAGTTGTGAAAACTGTCATTAAAAAATTGACATTTTTGTGAAAGAAAAGCAGGCTCTATTCACGTAATAGTATTTTTCTCTCTGGAATTTTTGCAGGTGTGGAATTGAATGCCTACAGAAGTCATTGAGAAATTTTCCAGGCAAGAGAGATTTGCAGGTTCAAGATATCTCACTCACACAGTGTTCATTCATGCACTTGGTTACCATTTACAACCTGGCCCTAAGCTCATCAGATAAAACTTTTGCTGAAGTGAAAACTTGTTCTTATTTTCAGTGCGCGCAGGATGTGATCCACATGGGTAATAAATGTGTGATTTACAGGCACGAGCTGTAGTGCTCTACAGAAGAAAAACCATTATGTGTGAGGATATTCCTTTTATTTCAGCATGTCTAAAGGAGCACATCTGCTGCCTTCTTCATTCTTAGCAGCAAGGTCATTTCCCAAAGGACACAGAACAAAAAAAATTGATCTCCAAACATCTCTTAGAGCAGTTACTAAATATCTAGCCTTGAAAATCACTTCTAAAAGTAGAGGATGTATTGTGTTATTGTATATTGTATTTTCATCTTTCACTACCAAAGTCAATATTTCCACTACCATCAGTCAAAGAATTGCACTGAGTCCAGCTGTGTACATTGAATGGCATAAAAGACATTCAGGTGTTACTAGGAGATCTATTATCTGTCTTTGAGCCTTTGTCTGAGAAAAAAAATAGAGGGGGAAAGCCTTTCCAGCTAATTAAGAAATTTGATACTAGAGGATTTAGTGATTTAAATATGGTTCAAATGTATTTTAGGACAGATTCTGCCATCAACCAAGAAATGGCAAATCTAAGCTGAAAGCACAGGCTGCACATCTGGTAGCTGTAGCCACAGCTGGATGAAGGTTGGTTTGGCTGCTGCACTAAAGTACAGGCAGAAATTAAACTACGGGGGATACTGATAGTGTGAGGAGATTAAATTTGTTGCAGAGCTTAAATGTGATGCAGAAAACAAGTGGAATGAGTGTAAAGGAGAATTTAGAAAAATATTTGCATAAAAGTGTGGGGGTAGAAGTGTAATGGATGGAAGCAAATCCTTTCTGAGTGGCAGAGGAACAAGCACATAAAACTGAAGTAGAATTAGCCACTCTGTCTGTGCACGTGTGCACTTGTGTGGGGGGGAAGAGTTTGCAATCTTCTAGGGAAAAAAATGTCTGAAATTTCATTGGAAATATTCCATAACCACAACCACAAATACTTAAATTTTCTATTTAGAGGCAGCAAAAATCCAAGGTCTAGAGAGGGAAAAAGGTGAGCTGAGAGGTGTGTCTTTGTGCTTTATGCTTTCCTGTACTCTGTGTAGCAATGGATTCTGCCTTGTAATCTGTCTGAATGACATTTCTTTTGTTGGTCCTTTATCCTCAAAAAGTACTAAAGTACATTATCTAGAGGCAAGAAAATTCAGGGGTTTTTGACAACTATAACAGCTAAATATTTGCGAGTTTACCTACCTTTGTTAGTCTGGCATTTTGGAAAAAAATCAAAATATTTTCTACAAAGGGGAAAAAATGAAATAAAACATTGCTATTATTTCAAAACTTCTACCATCAGGCACAGCAACAAGACAAAGATACCTCTGCCAGCAAATCAGCTGGGTTTGTGAGCACTGGCCCTGACCTCAACTACACAAGTTGATGCAAATGTGTGGAGAATTTATCTTTTTCCAAGGAAACTATGGGTGAAGCTTCTGTTATCTCTTGTGCCTTTACCACAAAGTCGGATGGAATTTCAGCTTTTTGCTTATTGGCCTAGCAAATTCCCTTGCCTTGCCTTGCCTTGCCTTGCCTTGCCTTGCCTTGCCTTCCCTTTCTCTTCCCTTCCCCAGGAGTTTCCAGTGTTAAAAACACTTGAAAAAATCAGAAGGTACGTAAGAACCAGAATACAAAAAACCTCCAAAACTTATTACACATAAATATTTTCTTTTTTTCTGCCAATCTTCTGATACTGTGGTTCTCATTTTTGAATGCTTTGGATTGCCAAGTAGAATTATTCCCCCCTGTTTAATAACTGGAGAACATTAAAATGTTATTATAGCTCAGTTTCCAACAATATATTTGGTTGAAAGCAATAGATGGGGCACTGAAGCTAGAATCCATTTCACACAGGAGCAGGGTGCACTTCTGCTCACTCTGCTTGACTGCATTGTCCTTTTCATAATGTGGAAGTAACAGCATGGACTGGAGGGAAAAGACAAAGCCTCCAGCACCTCATCTTACACCCACAAGATTCACAGCTACAAGAGTAGACATCAGGCAGAGCTGCCTGGTGGTCCTTCCCTGTCCTTCCCATGGGAGCTGCCCAGCACACGTGCTTGATGCGGGAGGCCTCACCTCCCTGCCTGCAGGCACATCCAGGGGCGTTACCCCCAGTTTGGGCTAACCCCAAAGACCGACTGTACCAGACAAGTTCAGCACGCCCCCATCCTCTCCCGTGTCCAGACGTGGGGAGCCCCAGGCTGTGCACTGCAAACCCCACCTTCCAGCAGCCCTGGTCTCACCTCTGCTGTGCTCTGACCCAGCCCAGTTGTCTTCAAACTTCATTACAAAAGGATGAACCTAAAGAACAAGTTTCACTATTCAAGTCCTAGATAGTGTTTCTAGATCTAGAGCTGAAGTTTTACAGGACATGAATTTCAAAAGTGCCAAATTCATTTTGAAAGCTACTGGATTAAAGGGACTGTCAAATGCAGGTATTTGGGTACGTAAAGGCACAGGAAAACATCCATTTCGGATCCAGAACTAGCAATATATCTAAATCCTGAGGAAAGCAAAGCAACCTAGCTAGGTACCCAGGCATTTCTGAAATATTCAACTGGTTTCTTAGCACTCTATCAGCATGATTGTTTTCTATAGCACCTTGGAGGAATAAGTAAATACTTGTGCCCTTCCTCCTCAGAAGTCCATCTAGACCAACAAGGAATAATTACTTAATTGTAGATTATTATTTGTGTTAGCCTGTTGACTAAAGGCCAACTGCATTATACAAAATATATTATATCTCTCTGTAGATTATCTCTCTGTAGATTATCTCTCTCCATAGATTAAAAATTAAGGAGTTTTTTTTGAATGTATGTCTGTATTTATTTATTTATTGAACATAGTGTAAAGAGAGCTGTACTGGGTCAGGCAGTGGCCACAGGAGTATTTAACTCTGTGAAGCTGAAGACAGTAATTTCCCGTCTGGTGGGTTGAGTGACTGGAGCACACAACACGGTGTGGATGAGCATATTTCTGGCTTAGAGCAGATGGCAGAAGATAAAATGTAAATATGTTTAAATCACCAGGAGTTTCCCCCCACAACCATTATGTTATTATATTTCAGTCTTTCAAAAAGCAGTTTACCTTTTATCAGCTCCTGTTAACTAACAAACTATATCATCATGCAAATAGAGAAGACAGCTGTTTGAGTCACAAAAGATAAATATCACCTGAAACAGCTATTGTTTTGAGTTCATGAGTCTACTAAATAGATATCTTCAGTGCAAATAAATGATGTAACCCAAAGTGAGTCCAACAATACGCTGGTGAAGTAACTTGTGTGGATTTCACAGGAGAATATTCAATCTGTGCAAACAGACTGCCATCTGTAAACAGCAACATAAATAGGAAGGGTACATCTGATGTTCCTGCTCACCAGATCTGATCCTTCAGGGTCATGTGTACCCTCTGAGCCCTATAGGAGGACATTTTCAAAGCATTTATTTTCACAGTGAGACCTGGGAGCTGAGGGCCATTTCCAAATGGAACAGGTTTTTAAGGTCACATAGTTGACTGATTGGAATCAAGCCCTTGGATTCCCTTAAAAAAAAAAATCTACTAATTGTTCACTGTCAAATTCACAGCACTAATCAAAAGCAAATGAATCCGCTTTTTGAGTAAGACATAACACTACTCTTCTATTGGGCAGGATGTTTTTAGAAGAAAAATGCTAAACAACCACTATTACTTTAAATTTCCGACATAAAAAACCGCTTGTAAAAATTCTTTCAATTTACAAGGAGCTTGCATTACAAAAAACTGATAAGAAATAGATTAAAAATTAAACATTTATGACCCAAGGAACTGCTGAGCAGACTTTGCTCTGAAGAACATCTGTAACAATAAACCCCAGACTCCTGAAATTTAAATTTGCCTGTTGTACTTGTTTAATTACTGTGCATGCTAACTATTTAGTCTCTGATAGGGTAATGTTGCAGTTGTGGAAAATATTATACCCTTAGGGATTTTCATACATAATTTCTGGAGGGGAGCATTCCCATCTCAACATGCACACACAAGTTCCAGTACCATTAATGGAAGTTATGTGCACCATTCAAAGAGAGAGCACACTCCTGAGTACGTAACTAAATCAACAAACCCCCAGTATTACCATAATGCCAGAGGAAGGACCAGAGCAAAATATTTAGAGATAAAGAATGAGCACAATTTCAGTCTTACCATATGTTATAATGGTGATATTATCTTCGGTCAAGGGACTCTGACTACTCTTGATAAATCTAAGTTATAGAACTACAGCACAATGGAATGAAATGATGGTGTTACTAAGTGTATAAAGGCTGTCTCAGTTTTACCTTTGTCTTTACTTGAGGCTGTAGAGCATCTCAGAATTGCAACACAATAACATTCCTGAAACTTTCATCCTGTTCCTAATTTACACTTTGCTCTGGCAAATTGGTTTTACACCCATGATCAGGCCATTTTTACTCTAGTGCAGGAGTAACAAACTGAAAACGGGAATTACCCTCCCTTAATGGCAAGTTCTGCCTTTGGATATATTGAACCTGTGTGACTAAAAGCTTAACCAGAACCATGCAGTGTTTCTTCTACATTTTTTTAAGGAGAATTACAAATTCAAATTAGATTATGGTGCCTTTCCTAAGGTTAATTTCAGCTATTCTTTTTACAATGCCACAATTAATTTTTTACTCCATAACAGAAATCCCAATTTAATTAATTGCTCTGAAATTGGCTTTTAATCCCCTTATTTGTGTTAACAGCTCTTATTAAGTCATTACCTTCTTGCCTCTGAGTTATGCACAGTTTGGTGCATACAGATGTTTTGCATGAAAAACACGCGTGGATCATATTTCTGCATATACAATTATCCCACGTAAACTGACGTTTTGGAAACGAAATGGTACAACTGGTAGAGAGCAAATAGCTTTCTGGTTCAATGTCTTCAGTTTTACTGATCAGACCTCACTAACAGAGATGTAGCTTCATGTTCAAGCCCAGCAATGACACTGATTTTACTTTCTGAGGGCTAGAAGGGAACAGGCATGAAGAGGTATACAAGGCATACGGGGCATACCAGTATACAAGACAGGGCTTCTTTTAACTGTCACCCATATGCAGAAAAAAAATTTTATATCTTTACGTGTGAACCATAAATTTGAGTTTAAGATAGATGTCTAGGTAGATACTTGTTGCTAGTAGCTACTTTTTAAAGCAATGCTTGCAGCAGAGTGAAATTGAAGGAAAATGTAAATAAAAATAGCATTTTGAAAAATCCTGAGGAAACAAACATGTTGATGGGTTATTTGGTGCACACTTTCTAAGCGAATCTTGTCAGAGTAATGTAGGCCACTAAAGTACTGAATGAGGCCCAAATGAAAAGCCATAAAATGCATTTCTATGAACAGCAACTCTGTATTAAAACACAGTTAGTAAGCTTACAAAGATAACAGTGCTTTTGTTATTTAGTATGGATTTCCTAATTGCAAAACACATTCTGATTTATTATAAAGACTATGATTAGATTAGGCCAAACAAATCAATATGCCTTTAATTAGTGGCATGGCTGCTGCTTCACTACGCTCTATGATAACACCAAAGCCTAATTTTGAGTTTAGGATTCCAGAGGTGTATAACAATGTTCTCCAGCACTGAAACTTCAGCTTTGTTTCACATACAGAGGAAGCCACTATGCCAGAAAAAAAATGAGAACCATTTCTACAGAAATGAATGAGCTGCTCTGTACATTAATAGTAAAAATAATCATCATTTATGCCCTATCCAATAGCTATGGGCATGCAATTTTATTTCAACAAAGTACTAGCTTGCATCACTGCTCATTGGATAATATTTCATATTAATTAGTATTGCAGCCTTCTAGCCCATTTCTAAAGATGTCATTATATGATTGGATACCACTGAGTCACCTAATCAATAAAACAAAAACTACTAACACAGAACAATTAATGGCAACTACTCAGTCATGCTAAACTAGGAAAACAAGAAAGGTCTCGCTTAACTCCGTGTGTCCAGATAGTTACTGCACCCAAATATCTATATTTACAAATCATCAGAAAAGAACATATCCCAGTTTCAGAATTTTCCTTCTTAACCAGTAATTATTACTATGATACCAAGAAATTTTAGGGCAATAGAATATTGTGACACCAAAGAAACAGGAGCATGTGTGTTTTAAATAGCAAACAGTGTGCATGTATATATTTGTACTTTTAAAATAGATACAACTACAACTGAGCTTGGCAACAGGAACATCACATGGACCTTCATGATTAGTGAGTGCAAAGGTCCCCCAGAAAGAGATGTGGTGCCTACATGGTAATTTTGATGATAAACGCTTTCCTTTAGACTTGCAGAACATATTTCATTTACTTATTAACAGATAAGAGCAAAGTGCTTCCAGAAACATGTGTACTATTTAGCCAAATAGCTACAAATGTGTGCTCGTTTTTAGCCCTCTCTGTGATCTGGGACAGACAGATGATTCTTCTATGAAAAAAAAATTAGCATGAGATTAAAACTGGGCCCAAACCACAGCCATGAAAACATTGCCGCTGTTTGCAGAGAGATGTTTTAAGAGATAAACAGAGCAGAGGCGTTATTCAGAGGATATTCAGGATCCCAGAAGTTTCTCTCTTGCCCATTTCCTCCACAACTGAGTCTCTTCTGTCCCTGATTCACATAAATTAGGGGCTCATAGCACCACATTATAATGTCAAAAGAGTTGCAACACATGGCAGAAGCACACTCCTTTAGCTATTTCCCTCTTTTTGTATGTTCCGAGGAATTATAGTAGTCTAAAAATGGCCACAAACAATAGTTAAGAAAAATATTTCGAGATGATTTATGTCTTGCTTAGTTGTGAGTGATTTGCTGTTTCCTTGCTCTTTGGTGAGTATCCAGTTTCTTCCCTGAGGGCCCATGAGCTATGCTATGCTAAATTATGTACCCCTCCTCCCTAGGTCCAAGTTTGCTCTCTGAATCTACTACGTCTTTTAAATTCCTTCACAGAGGTTTTTTTCCATCTCCTGTGTGTCTGTCTTTAAGCTTTTCTCTTTAGAATCAGGAAGCTAATTATCGAAAATCTCCTTTGAACTCTAAATTATTTGTAAACTCTTGCTGCCTAGAGGTTTTAGGTGAAAGAAAATATTTTTCACAAAATAGTCAACAAAACATTTTGACTGACCCTCAGTTAACACCTTTATCTTTACAGAAACAAGATAATACTCAAAGCCTTCAAAATCTGACTTGGAACAAAATTCAAGATTCTTTTTAAGGTCGTTCAAGGACTCATTTGTTGTCCTGCTCTGCTCTGTACTGGTGTGGCCTCACCTTAGAGTCCTGTGTGCAGTTTTGGGCACAGCAATATAGGAAAGATATTAAACTATGAGAGAGCGTCCAAAGGAGAGCAGCAAAGATGAGTGGAAGCCATATGAGGAGCAACTGAGGGCACTTGGTCTTCAGCCTGGAGAGGAGAAGCCTGAGGGGAGAGGTCTCTGCAGTTAAAACTTTCTGTGAGGGGAAGAGGAGGGGCAGGCACTGATCTCTGCTCTGTGGTGACAGTGACAGGACCTGAGGGAATGTCCTGCAGTTGTGTCAGGGGAGGGTTAGGTTGGATATTAGAAAAAGGTTCTTTCCTTTTCCAGGGGGCACTGGAACAGGCTCCCTGGGGAAGTGCTTCCTCATTTCCTCCCCAGGCTCCCTCTTAGTGTCTACGCTTGGATCAGGAGTGAGATTTTGAAGTAAACTTTCCTGTTGTTCCCTCTTAGTATGCTTTGGATCACACTGCTGAGTTGTTAGAGCTCACAGACTGCAGTGGAACCAAAACCTGTCTATAATTAGCGAGTAGTGCAGTCAAACAGAAATGGGTCCCCAGAGCAAACCTGCTGGTGCTGATGTTCAGTCTCTGTGCGTGAGTTTTATGTGCATTGTCTCTGGTCTACAGACTGAATAGGCATAAGCTGGAATTATCAAATATAATTCTAAAAAAAAGTTTTAAGAAATCCCAACTCAGCATATTCTGTGATGCTGAGATTGTTTCTGTAGGTTTACTTTGAGGAATTCCAGTAGAGACTTCCTGAAAAGTTTTTATTTGATAAATGATTTAAAATTTTCCCTATTTCTTTTTCTCCTCATAAAATCATGTGCCTTATTTTTCAGGGAGAGAGCATGACTGCTTGCAAATGGTGTGATGATCTCCATGTTTACTAAACACTTTTTCTTACTGTAGTATTTTTTGCTATGGAAAACTGTAAAATTCTTTCTTCACATCATTTATGTCTTTGGCCATGAAACAGATATTTTAAAATTTCACTATTTGTTGACAATTTCCCAAATAAGCTGAAAATTACTAAGCTGACTAAACCTTCCAAATATCCACTTACCAGTGGATACTCATGGCTCATAGCAAAAAACAGAAATGAGAATGGACTCAGATAAAAGGGAATTACATTCACTGTCAATTTGTAAAAGTCCTAGAAAAGAAACCCACAAGTATTCTGTGCAGGTGTGGCTTTATTTAAACTTGGTGTTTTGCACCAAGGTTGGCACCTTTACCAGCTGCAGACAGTTAGTGTCTCAGGCTGTGTTTAATGGGACAACACAGCTCAGAAAGTATCAAAATGGCTCAAACTCTAAAAGAAAAAAAAAAGGGAAATAATTCTATATCTCTTGATTTTAACCTGGATTTCTTGGGAATACTGAGCTAGCAGTCAGGCCAGAGTCCTGACACTGTGGCTGCTGGAAGGAGCCTGATGTGAACTCTATATATGTGTCGTGGTCATCCTGAATTAGTGCAAAAGCCAGACAAGCAAAACCTTTACTACTCCGTTTCTCATGGGCAGAGCAAAGAGCACTGCACTGCACATCTCCTTCACCCTCTCTGCAGGCGACAGCAATGCAGGCAGCATGTCAAAGGGCTTAAAATATTTGCATGCATTTGCTATTTCTACCTTGAAAGTGAATCGAGGACACTTCTCAGAATTTCAATGAAATTTTTCAATGGATAGAATGCAGATGGGGCAATTGAGTTTTTAGCACTTAGGGTTTTACCTGCAGTCTAGACAGATTCGATGCAAGCAAGGTTTGGACATGCAATTTTAGCAGCGAACGTACAGCCAGACAGTGCTTGTGCTTATCTGCTCAAGACACGTGCTTGAAAGAGATGGCAAATCCCCAAAGCCACAATTCCTGTTATCCCCAGTCTGGAGTCAGTGGCAGAAACAGAGGCAGCTGTCTGCAGCCCCTCTGCCTGTTCTTTGGGTCATGCCCTGCCCTTTCACTCTTTAGGTCACTGGAAAAATACCAGCCCTAACTAGATCCCAGTTCTTCATCCATGGGGTGGTAAAATTTAGGTCTGCATGGAAAGGTACAGATTCACAAGAATTAGGGACCATGGATTTGTTTCTGGTGCTACCTTCAAGCTTCTTTCACCACTATTGATGCATACATCTCATCCCTGCTTTCTCAATAACTATGTTCATATTGCAAAAGACCAGGCCTTGGCCTTTCAAAGTCTTAAAAAACCAATAGTCATTACTTTGAAGTGCAGGTTCATAGTGTGGTGGTGTTGAGCACGGTTTATAGACATATTTCTGGCAGAATCTGGGCTTTCTTCTGCCGCCAAATGACCCCAAAACTTTGTTGTTCCATCATTCTGTTATCAGAAATACACCAGTTGTCCCAGGTCCTGCCAGTTTTCACACACAAGCAGATCAGCGGAATTCTGAGTTGCTTGTACAAGCTGTGTTGCTCTTGCAGAGAGTGACAGCATTCCACACAGTTGTTCTGGTGACTGCACCCAGATTATTCCATGAATTTACGCAGCATATTAGTAGATGCAGTTTCAAATAAAAGGTAAAACACTATTATGGAACTGTGAAGGTGACGTTCGTGTTACACCACAGGGTATCAAATTAATAACAGCTTTGGAAAGGGTTAAAAAAATTGCCAGGGGAACTCATTCAAATGCACTTCATTACATCAGCTGGGACATATTTCTGCTTTGCAAATGCAGCAGTAGAAACATGAGCTATTCTGTTCCCTAAAACAAAGCTATTTCCCACTAACACCATTCACAACCACCCGTGACACACACAGGCTCTACAGACAACCGGCACCTTGTCATTCCCTACAGGGCACCTGTGGGGCACCTGTGGGGCCAGGTGGCTGCTGTCCTGCAGCACAGGGGGGGCTGGGGCACCCCAGCAGAGGCTCCAAACCACTGTCACACCACACATTGCTGCTCCTGGTGGAACTAAATCCCACTGAGTCGTAAATATTGACTCAGCAGTGTGGTTGCTGCTTTCATTTTTTCACTGCACAATGCCATAGGAGATTATTAGGCTTAGCAGCTGATTTTTGCTTGTAGAATGGATCAATGATCACTGATAACAGAGTCACTTTTTTGTACGCTTATTTTAGTCAACAAACTGTTGTAGCATGGCAGCCATGATTATTCAGCTGTGCTGTAAATTGAATTTCCTTCCTCATACAAATACAAAAGTACTTTCCTTGCTTTTCTTTATTCATTGGTTCACAATTATTAGACCTACAAGGTAACTCACATATTTACCGACATTAGAAAGAGACAGAAAGGAAAGGGATGTTTCCATTAAAAATGTTTCTCTCTTCTTTATGTTATTCATTTACCTCAAATGTAGTTTCGCTCAGAAGTCCCAGCCAAGAGAGGAGTTCCATTATGGTGATTCTGGTTATCTGGACTTCATAAAAGAAAGTGGCTTTCACTCCACCTTGCTGGAGTTTCCCTTCTGATGTTAGACAAACATTTTTGAACAGTATTGTCTCTCTTGTCCCAGTGAATAAGTTAATTTCTTGTAGTAGCTTTGTGCCTGCTTTAAAAAACTCATTTCTTGTTTGGAGGATCTTGTAACAGTAACATGTTAGGCTAGTAATATAAAAATTCTATCTAAGAAGACAATGTGAAAGGAATAAAAGTAAGCTTTCCCTTTTGAAAGTAGTTGTTCCTTGAGGATGTAGAGTGTGTTTTCACGTGGCCAGTGAAGTGTACCTAAGCAAAACTTATGTGTTTCCCACTATGATCATAATTTGTCAGAATATATTTTTCCAGGGAAAATGTACACAAAAGTGAAAAAAACTGTTATAGAAAAGTGAAAAATAAATATTGTCATGGTAAGACAAAGGACTGAGTTTTGCATAAAGCATTTGGACTTTGCTTTTTGATGCAGAATATTTTTCTTATTACACTAGATATTTCCTGCTTAAAAAATCTAAATGCTTTTTAGCAGAAAAAAAAATGAGAAAAAAAATTCCACTGGTAGTTGCAAAGGATACTTCAGCTTTACTCTTCAAACTATAGACCACGAAATAATTGCAGCATTTATTTCATGACTAATTTCTAATAGGTTAATATATCAATGAAAATGTCATCAATAATTCACAAATGCTACAATAAGAAAAATGCACTGAGTAAATGGCTGGCTGTTTATTACTTACATTCTCAGTGTTTGGTATTACAGTTAAACGATGTAACCATTAGATATAATAATTATTCAGTCATAAAAATAGGTTATTTATCATAAGTCCATATAGGAAAATTAAATGCAAGGATGTAGCCACTGATGGCAAGAGTGTTTTTTAATAGTATTCACTACAAACAAAACCACAGTCCCTGCCTAAAGAGCTTCTTTTTTAATGACAAAAATCCCCATACATTAGATAGTAAAGGCATTCTACATAAGTAAATGGGTCAAGTGATATGCAGATGTAGATAGCCTATATGCAGTTATAAACTCTTTTCTAACTGTTTGTAGGCAGCCAGTTAAGCCATTAACATGCTGTGTTTACTGCTATCTGCCTCAGTTTTCCCCTTCCTCGTAAAAATGACTTAATGACTCATCTGATAAAGCCAAAAGAGACAGCTCTGCACTGCACTGCCTTCATCCCACTTAAACCCTTTTGAGATGTACACATAAAATGAGCTGCATGAAGACTTTTAATATCAGGAAAGGCAATTCTACTCTTACTGTTTTTACGGCTCATGTTTTATATTCAGTCTTGCTTCTGAGCAGCTATGTTGGATTTACTCTGGTGATGCAAAAGTGGGCTCCAGCGCACTGTGTGCTGCTCGTAGGTGACTGCTGGAGTTCTAAAGCATGGCAGGGTAACACCTGGACAGCTGCTGGCAGTAGATTTCCCTGTGGCTTCCCTGCCTACCAACCACAGAGACCTGGAGATTACTGCTGTGCTGGGATTTCACCAGTATATCCCAAAGTTCCAACCAAAGGTCAAAAGAAAAATGTTCTATGCATCAAAAAAAGAAAAAAAGATTTATTTTTATGCATGCAAATATGGAAAATATGTGAGGAATCTGGGTTTGTCTTTGAGAAGGGATAGTAGTACTGTTGCTGCAACACCATGTCTGCAATTCTTTCTCACTCACAAAATGAGTCAAAATCTGTCTTCATTTACTCTCAGCTTGTCCTTGTATGACCAGGTGTCTTCGGAAGCTGAATATTTATCACATGTGCTTAGAAAAGAGGAATAATTAATTTTATTGCTTGAGTCTGAAAAGTACTCAACTTCGACTTCCAGTTTTTTGTCAAAATGCAGTGTTATCTCCTGACCCCTTGTCCTTCAGAGGAAATGTTGGAGGATTGTGTTGGCAAGGGGATTACTAATGTGCTTCTCTGCTCCATTAGCTCCTCTCCTCCTTTATTTTGCATATTTGGTTTGTGGAATATGTGTGCTTGATTTTCGCCCAGCCTCCTTTGGCACTGCCCCAGCCTGTGTCCCTCATGGCTCTGCAATGTCACATGTGCTGGGATCTGCTAAATGAGATTAGAGGAGCTCCAAACCCAGCAGCTTCTGGAAATGCTCCTCGGATGAGTGGATAGCCCAGGTATGGAGGGACCTCAGCTGGTCTCCGGCATAATCCACAACTCAAGGCAGGATCTGACAGGAGATCACACTTGATTATTCAGGACCTTGAAAACACTCAAGGATGAAGACTGAGCTGCATCTCTGGACAACCTTCCTCTGCTTAACTACCTCTCAAATTTTTATCAGGAGTTTGTACCAGAAGGGTGACATCCAAAGTCTTCCTGGAGAGATGTTATGAACAACTCTGTCTCGTAGTCTCAGAGATCAATCAAGAGTACCAGCCAATTTGTAATGTACCTATCTTTGCAATGTCTCAGTTAATATCTTTATTTTAATCTCAAAATAACACTCCAATTATTTCTTCTTTGATGCTGCGAGCAAGTAATCCATCAAATGCAAGATGGCTTGCTTCTTGGATGTTTGCAGGAAGAAAAGGAATGGCCAGCTTTAGCAACAACTGGAAAAACAAAGTGATGCGTAGAACAGTGCAGTCTTTTTCAGTGAATAAATTCAGTGAATTTTAAGAGAGAAAATCAATAAGTAACACTGAAACTTTTGCCTTGTTCAGTTTTTTGTTTTGCCAATATGGAGAAAACAACAAGAATTTTGTATTTGGGTCATTGAAATGTCCTAGGAGTAGCCAAAGTATTGTTATTGACGAAGGAAATGGCATCTTACTCTTTTATTCTCTAGTGTTACTATTTCTCTTTTTCTTCCATTTATTTCACAGTCCCACCTCCCTCTTCTCAGTCTCTGGATTTTTGGCCATGAGAATTAGGAAGGGGAAGAGAGACAGAAGAAAACATGTTTGAGCTGAATAAAGATAAATCCTGAAACACAAAAAATTCTAAAAAAATATTTTTCTTCCTCCCAGAAATGGTACTCTGTTACAAGTCTCAGCAAGAGCAAGAGCCTCAAAGACCCATTTTTGATTTTTGAGAAACCCAAGCAATTCTTCCTGTTTGGTTTGTTCTTTGCACTGAAAATATGGCACCCTAACAGAGGGCCAGTGGAGGACCTGTCCACTGTATATTTCTGAATGGCTATCTCTAATATCAACTGTGCACTAAAGATGCTTTAAGATTACTTTTTAATGCTAACAGTGATTTTTGAGATTATTGAATGAAAGATGTTGAAAAAAAATCAACATATACTGTAGAGGCATGATGTTGTTAGGTGAAACCGAGTCCTCCCTTTAAAGAGTACAAAGCCCCAGACTGTGTGTGTATAGATAATTAACTGTCCTATTTCTTTTCATCTCTTACACATTAGGATCATTTTATCTCAAGTTATTTCTCTTGAGGTATACACTGTCATTTCAGCACTATATGCCTAAACAAATTAGACAAAATTGTTGATGTAAATCCCAAAGAGCAGCAATGCAACTTCATTATAGCAATTATGTGTTTTATGATTTTTTTCATATAAAACAGATAGTTGAGCCTTAATTTAAGTTCAAAAGACAGTCAAGTGCATGTGGCAAAGAAATCTGAGGGAAACTCAGTTGAAGCAAGGTAAGAATTGCATTTGGTCATGTTAAAAGTAAACCAAATTACCTGGATCAGACCACCTTACCGTAGTGACTGCTTCTACCCCTGAAGACACATGGTAATTCACATCTACTGACCCCAGTATGCAAAGTGAGGAGGTAGGAGCCAAAAACCAGCCTCTGGTTTGGGTTCCAAAACCCCCACAACGGCTTCCAGGGAAACAAACATCCTCCCCTTACAAGACACAACCCTCTCTCTGATATGTCTAATTAACTTTCATTTTAGAGTTTTCAAATATTATCACTTGCAATTTATTCTTTGAAATGTTCCCTTAATTCTGGTAGTGCCTGCTGTGATGTTGTTATTAATGATCTATCAGATCAACACCAATAAAAAAAACCTTGAGGGATTTGTAAGATGCTCTAATGTTCACTCTGAGTAGAAATGCAATGAGTAAGAGCTCAGTGAGAGAGTGGTGGAGACTAAAGGTGTCAGGGACAAAGATGTTGGAAAAGAGTAGAAGGATACAAGTGAATCAAAATGAAATGGAGCAGGGGTGAGAAAGATGAAATCAGAAAATCACAAATTACTTGAAGTGTATTTCGCACGCTTTTTTTGTTACCCAAACCCAGTATATTTTTTCAATCACATTTCTGTACATCTTTAGTGTTTGAAGATTGCATATCAGAAATAACTTTTGACTATATTAAAGGATAGGAGAGTTTTCAGGAGAGGCATAGTAAACTCATGAAGGACTTAGGGTAACAATATGATATTTGTGATTTATTCTTAAGTAGATCTGTGCCATTTTTTGCATTGACATTGAATCAGTAGAGTTAGTAAGGAAAACTAGAAGCACGAGTGACAAGCCAAATTGTCCAGCAGGTAACTCGGGTGAATAATCCAATATGCTACAATGAGACTGATCATAGAATCACAGAATGGTTTGATTTGGAAGAGACCTTAAAGATCATCTGATTTCAACCCCCTGCCATGGGCAGGGACAGCTTTGACTAGATCAGGTTGCTCAGAGCCCCATCCAACCCAGACTTGAGCACTTCTATAAAGAAATAGATACAAGAAATCTTAGCAGTTAGATCAAATCACTTCAAGAAAGAACTGTGAAAAACAATCCTTCTTTATGCAGTGATTTTCCACATTGGTGGCAACACTTGGTTCATCCATTTCTTCCAAGGTTGTTCCCCCCCCCCCCCTTTTCTGGTCCTCCCATGTGTAGGACATGGTTCTCAGTCTGGTCAGGAGAGACATTATCCTCTGTTCTTTCCATTTTTCCAGAATGGGAAACACTTTAAAGGCATTAAACATTATTCAGTATATAATGTGAAACAGTTTGTCTCTGAAAAATGCGAAGATAAAAATCTCTCAAAAGAGATATCTAGAGAGGAGTATTGGAGTAGATGAAGTGAAGAATTAAGTTTTTATGTGAAAGAACTCATGTGGGAACTATATAATTAAACTAGGCAAACAATCCTGACTATGTTCTGTAATCATGTCAGCCAACAGCTATATGATTATGGCATTTCAGTGACTGTGGAAACACATTTTACAGATTTAAAAACATCTTAATTTGGTTTTCTGCAATTTTCCCTTATAGAATCAAATAATTTTATGCTCGGGAGCCTTGAAAATCAGGTTATTCACTGATCACTTGGATTATTTCTAACTTTTGGTTCTTGTACAGCACACATTTTCCCCTGAAGGTCAAGTGCATGTGGGAAGCAAGCTTCCCCCTGGACTTGCATCTTGCATCTTGATCGGCTTTATCATATCACTCAATTGCTTGAGTTCATTAAATCTGCAATCATGAACATTGAGGTCATCATGTCCATAAAATACACCGATAATCAGAACAGATCCAAAGTAAGCTCAAGCATGAAGTGCAACCTAGGATGGCTGCCTGATGCCCACTGTAAAAAGAATTGTCTTTATTCTCCGGAAGCCAGACAAACAGCAGTTTTGCAGCAATCAAAGAGTAACAGTTCTCTGTGAGGTCTGTGAACATTTATCTCAGCTACATTTTTAACCACGAGGAAGGAACAGAGAGTAGGTTCATTTATTCAGAGAACATTGGCTGGATTTTGGCTCACCGGCCTTTCAACACCCATGATGCAGATGTTAAAATCACAGCCAGTGACCTAAGTCTCTCCTGAGAGTCAAAGGAGAGAAACAGATGTCTCAGGGATGTGATTCACCTGAGCTATTTCAGGCAGATATCTACCTAGGAGATGAATTGCACCCGGAACTGCACTGAGTGTGTTGACTGGATCTTTGCAGACTATAAAGATCATGGGCTGATCAGTTCAGAACAGTGTGTTTCATCAAATGAATCCTATTTAGTGTCAAAGTGCTAAAGGTTGGAACAGGGTCAGGAGTCCAGGTTCCATGGGCACAGTTTGGATACTTTCCACCAGAATGAGAATTTCCTTTATAGGCACATCTTTCACTAAACCAAAGTGACCCCTTGAAACACCTGCCATCCCCCAGCCACTGAGAAAGAAAAGCTCTCAAAAGGGTCAGTGTTTTAAAATGCTTGAGACAGTTGTGATTGTAGTTTTAAAGGATGGCAAATAAGAAGGGTAATTTTCATACAGTAAAATTTCCGCAGCTTTCAGTTGCTACAATAGCTTTTCCAACATCTCCAGGAAATTTCAGAAAACTTCTACTTGTCTGTCTGTGAAATATCATGCATTAGTTGGAGAAACTGTTCTTAACTTCACTAATGGCTGCACTCGATCAAATAATATTTTTTTAATCATAAAAGCTACATTGTGATAAAAATGAAAATTCTTCAGAACGAAATCACCAGAGCTCTTAAAACATGGAAATAACATGCTTTTTTACTTCTCCATAAATTAAAATGCACAGTTCTTTAGCAGACCCTAGGAGAAAAAAAAAAAAAGAAGTTAACCGCCATGATCCTCACATCCCTATGAAAAGAACTTTTATTCTTTTGTTTGTTTGTTTGTTTGTTTGAGGTGGAACCCAGAGAATGATGGCCTTGTGAGAACTCAGCAGGCACTTCAGTTTTCTAATATAGCACAGCAGGAGAGAGATACAGAGGGAAAGCAAGCAGAAATAATAACCAGAAGCCATATGAATAATGGGAACACGAACCATTGGCATGTAGGGAAATGAGAATCTGAGTATCCACTCTCTTGACTTTGTATTGCACTGTTAGGCTCCCAGTCAGTTTTGCTGTCACCATTTTCCTGCAGCTAATAAGGACTTTTGGAGTTTCAATGGTGTTGGATGAGGGTCTCAGTAGTTAATTTCCAGCTCTTTGTACAATTTAATCTTTCATTTTCTGTCCTCTTTTTACATCTGTGTAATGAAATAAAAACATAATATTAAATTGAAATGGAAAGAATTTCCTTTGGACAAGAAAAAGAGATTGAAGATATGCTTTATCTTTGCTTGCATCAAAAAGTCACTTTTAGTGTGGTATAAAGTCTGTGTTGAATGATACAATGAAAACTGGAATTGTCTTTAGATGTAAAGATTTGTTTGTTGTGGTTATGAGGATTACAATTACACCTTTTGAGCCATGATTACTACTCACAGCAGAACAGACTGATTAATTTTCAGTTTTGTGCACTTAATTTTCATAGCCCAGACAAAAATACAGGGCCTTATATGTGCATGAATATGCACATATACACTATTCAGGTTTTTGTCTTATCACAGAAGATGAAACAGCCAGAACACATACGAAAAAGTGTATTTTCGATAGAGGCTGATAGATGAATATGATACACCAGGGAGGATAAGCTGTTTCACCAAAATACGATCAGTTTTTATTAAATTTACGTTAACATTGTAAATTTGTATTAATAAAACATTTTTTTTTGGACTGAGGCTTTGTGCATTTTTCATACCATTTTAAATTGACTGTAATGAATTGCTGGCAAAGTTGCACCAGACAAGATTCTACACACTGAGGGACATTTAATCACATCAACTTCCCACTGATGTTAATTGGGATATTCTAATGAGCAATGAACACTCAGGCTAAGAATCAGTCACTCAGTGCTATGACTTTGAAATCCTTATAAATCCTCTATATACTCATGATCAATAATTTTGAGTCCAAAGCCATTCAAAATAAAAGAGGATGATAATTTATTATGAAACTATTGCACGAGAAGATTTGCTAAATAGATTTCCTTGTTAAACCGTGAACATAACTTCATCACTCTTCATTATGTCCTTAGGGTCCACAAGCCCAAACAAAGCCCACAGGGTTCAATAATATACTCTGCTTGATCATTATGATACAAAACAACCTTTTCACTATTACTAAGTAGATTTACAGGAAAGGTTGGCAGAATCCTTGGTCAAATATTTAATTCAGAACATCTTGACTCTGAATTTGTTTATCTTGGTGTTTTTCCTTTTACTTCACGTAAATCAGGAGTTTGATAAAACAGATTATAATCTAATACACTATTTTATAGCATTGTTAGAAAGAACTAAGGTATATAATCTAAATAGGAATAAATTTACAATGGAGATTAGACATAGATTTTTATTCACTAAAGAAACAAATTTCTGGAACAGCCTCACAACAGACCTAAGAAGAGCAAAAACAAATAGTAATTCTAATACAGTTAAATCAACTTATAAAGGTATTAATTACACCTACGCTAGTGAAGAAACACTCTTGAGCATAGGAACTCAGTTGCCTACACTCTTAAAGTGATCTTAAGCTGATTTTTGGCAGGGACCTTCTAGCAATTCCCTAATATTTCCCAGGACAGTCAGTGACCTTGCAGCAAGAAGCATTCCTCATGCACAGTCTGTTTTGGAGAGTAAGAAAAAGCATGAAATAATCATGAATGATTCATTGTCGCGTGGTGTCAGCAACAAAGAACTGTTCTGGTCATATTTTATTTACCATTAAGAACATAATTGCATAACTAGGAACTGGACTTGATGACACAGAATGTCCTTTTCAGTCCTACATCCATACTGAGTTATCTTCATCTAATAAATGTTCTCTTTCTTCTTTTAATTATACATATAAAACCCTAAATCATATTATTTAAAGTATGGGGAAGCACAAAGGCAGAAAATGCTGTAACGCGAATATCTCCATAGAGATATTTTGCTAGACTGATAATTTAAGGTAGCTCAAGAAAATTCGAGACTTTCTTAATAAGGAAACTTCTTGAGTTGCAACAAATATGTCACTAGACGTTTCCCAAAAGTGCAAATACTGTATTCAGTAATACACACATCCTGCAGGATGGATTCTTGTCTAAGTCTTCTTTTGGCTCCCTCTTTTGAAAAAATATAGACATTTGGTTGCCTTTTGCCCTTAAAGTCACAACAAACAACCAGTGTGTAATTTAAATCTCTCATAATTTTGTACTTATAACTTATGAAGAAAAATGGAGGGAGAATAAAGAGTAATTTTAATGGTGGATTTCAGAGCTGTTCCAGCTCACAGTGTCCTTTTTCCTCGTCGCCAGGACAAAATTGCCTGAGAAATATTTTCCTTGAAACTTTTTTTTTGGGTTCAAATAGATACTTATTTCAAACAATATTCAAATATTTTATAATGCTTATAACTATAGCTCTCTTGTAAATAATGTAAACTAGTAGAGTGTTATGGAAAATTAGTCAAAGGAGTTAAAGAAATGTTCTGAATAAAAGTGAAAATCATATCAGTTTTTCTTTTTGACAGTGTAGATCCCTCACTATCATCAGAATTTATGCATATGTATCATTCAAAACTGTCATACTTTGGAAACAATGTTGTAAAAGTTAATGGTATTCAATTGGCAGGAAACTTTCAGAAACATAAGCACAGCCAAAGCACAAAATTAGTAATTCTTATATGTGGAGAAATAGCAAGAAAAAGAAAATGATGTGAGTTCTAAATAAAAGAGAACTGATATATTTAAAAATGCAACAAAGATATCTTGATAGTGTATGCTGCCCTAAATCTATCAGCATTCTATTATTTAATAACTTCAGGTAAAATGTGGGTAACCAGGTTATCTCCTGCAACAGGTTTGCCGCCTAAGAAAACTATTTCTTTTTTTGTGTAACCATATACCAGTCCAATAAAACTCAGACATATGCCCAATTTATATGGTATCATCACAACATATGGCATATTAACCAAAGACTGATATTTTTATCATTTATTTCATTGTAAAATAACTGTGAGAGAAGGATAATTTGCATTCAAAAAGCACTAACACAAACACACACAAACACCTGAAGCCCAGGCACACGATAAACATCAGCAACTTCATTTTATTTCACAGATATTTCTCAATATTAATGACATTGCATAAAAGATTCACAAATACCATGGTGACTAGGAACAATAAAAGCACATAAGCAAGTAGGTAAATTATTTTCTATTTAATTTCTGATATATATCAATATTTTACTTCCTTTTTTTATCACCTGCAGTTCATTGGCCAGAAATTTCAACTGTGATCCCCATTTTTTTCCTGAGTAATTGCTTACAGTTAATTTAAAACCTAGTAATGTGTGTAAGCAGTTCAAATTATTTCTTCCCATGTTCATTACCTTGTATTTGTCATCAGAGAATTCCATCTGCTGTTGCAATGCCCATTCATCTAAACAGCACTAATGGCATTGGAAAGCCAGCTACTTTTGGAGCAGTGTAAAATAAACTGTGAAGTAGATGTCAAAAGCTATTTCACCTGTTTTACATTCCAATCCTTGCTTTGCTTCACTTGCTTTGCCTCACTCACTTTGCTACTGAGCAGAATCAATAACAGTATTCATGATGGGATACAGACATTCAGCTCATAAGCTTTCAAGATATTAGCTTTTTTCACTTATGAAGAGTGGATGGGGAGAAAATGAAATAGTGGGCAAATGTGCTTTGCCTCCTTCTCCAACGACTTCTCTCACTTGTATTTATTGCAGTTTGTGCAGGTATTAAAGACATTTACTTTAAGGTAAATTTGCCAGATTTGGCAGTCTGCAAAATATAAAGGAGAGCTTTTACAACTGTAAGAAAACTATTTTTCCTCCTTTTTTTTCTTCATTACTGGCTTTAAGGCATTGAAACTTTGTCTAGGCTATGTGTTATGCTGTAGTTACAACAACAATAAAAAACATTTCAGCAATTAGTAGCATTCAGCCTACTCAATATTTTGTTGGACTACAAAATTACAGGGTTACCCCTGCGTCATTACTGAGGCCAGTTGGCTGTGAGACAGCTCAGATCATATCCTGTGTTCCTTGGTTTCATCCCCTGCCCCAGGTGTAGCACTAGAAAGTAAAAGGGACACAAGGTCTTGCCATATTGCTAATTCTGCCTGCTGCCCACACCCCAGTTTATTGCTGCAATAAATAATGGGTTTTGATTAACTTTGGGTAGGCCGTGGGTGAGGTTGGTGGGCCAGATTACTCTGAAAAGTGGTTAAGATGTACCTGGAGAGTGAACAAAACTTATAATAGATGATGAAGTTTAAATCCATGGACTGAGGATCATCATTCTTCAAATTGTACAAAAAGTTACCATGGACTTCATTCAGTGGTTTTCAGGCTAGTGAGGTCAGAATAGTATAGGAGTCTTCTTAAGGTGGTGTAGAACAGCTCAAACCAGAATACTTTGAAATGATGGATTTCTGTCTGTTTATTTGTTTGTTTTACAAGGCTTTTTACTGTTTCATAGGTTTTGGGTTGCTCATTAAAAGTAAGTGTAGCTGTTGGCAGATATTCATTACTTTGTTCTTTTCCTTCTGCTGACATTTAGAGGATAACAATATAATGTGGTGCTCCATTGCATCCTAGGAAAAGAAAAAAACTGTTTAAAAGTTACATTGTATTGGAAAAATGAAAATTAAAAATATATTTATATACATATACACCATTCTAAAACAGTATCACAGTGACTGAATGGTATTTCTCTTCTTCCCCTCTTTCTTTTGATTGTTTGCTTTGCAAATATCCCTGACAGTCAATAAGGGTAAGAGTTATGTTTAGTCATTTAAAAGTTAGGTGTCCAGCCTTCCACAGAAGGTCCCTTGCATCAACAAGGATTTTCAATAAGATTCTTTTAACTACAGATTTGATTGTACACCAGAGCTGTCATTTAGCTTGGTTTTTAATAGAATAAGGAAGAGGAAGCAAATGCAAATAAGAAATATATAGACAGCAGGTGATATGTAGAAGGGTCAAGTAATTCAGTAGTTCAAATAAGGAAGATGCAAAGTCCTCTTCACGTACTGTCATCAATCCCTTATGTATTGGTTTATTATGTTATTAAAATTCTAAAACCTGGTTTAACACTCCAGCTCTTATGCACTTTAGCATAGTTTGTTTTAGGCATTACTCCACTTGACTTCAAATAGCAGGTTGGAAGCTGCCCTTCCTGCATGTGCGTCCTTGTCACATGATATCCTTTCTACGACTGAAACGAGTCAGAACCCACTAAGCTATTTCTTTTCCTCTTTTATTAATTAGCCAGTTTCAGTCACACTTGAAGTCAGAAACACCTCTGCTCAGGGACAGCAAACCACGGGCAACTTAGCTGTGTACCAGGTGACATTTATGTATTTCTGTTCACTACATTATATCCCAAAGGACATAAGACTTCCTGGATTTAAGACTGTGTGCCTTTATGACAGCGCTCCTGTCCCGCATTCTCAGAAACCTTTGGAGAGAAGATATTCCAAGCCTGTTCACAGAGAAAAGCAGCTCTGATTAGTGAGCTGGAGCTTGGCTGGGAACACTGTGAGATCATTGCAGTGGTGGACCCATTGGTTCCCACTGTCCTCCAGGAACGGGCAATCAGGAAATTGGAGTATTAAGCAGCCATTAACCCGAGCAGTCTTGTTGCAGGTCATATTTTATAGCTCCAGCAGAAAGCTGCACTTGAGTCACTTATTACTTGCATGCAGTTAAAGAGATGTCAGTCAGTTGCTGTGGTGGATGTGGATCTCATTCTAGTTTCTACCATAAAATATATCCATGCTTATTTCCACTTCCTGTTGCACCAGCAACTTGAATTATTCCTTATTTGCATATCACCTTTAAAAAACAGGATAGAAAACTTTTTTTTTTCTGTACATAAACAAGTAGGCTAGGCTGTATTAGTTTTCTTGTAGATGTTTCTCATCTCTGATCAAATGGCACAACCAGACCATAAGTACAAGATTCAGGTAGAACTTCTTTATTCTTACGTTTGCATAACCAGAACAGAAAAAACAGTAGTTCAGGTGAAGTCTCACAAAGTCCTTTAAAATTAGCATTAACATTTTTCTTTCTGTAATCATAAAAGAGAACAGTTCCCCCACCCTAAAGAAGCCTTAAAAGCTTCCTAGTGTCATCCTAGAGACAATTCTGCATTTGCCTCTTTCATGGCTATGTCGTATTTCCTAGCCACATCTTGTCATTAACCTGTCCTCCTCTTTCTCATTTATATTCAGCATATAGGAAGTAACATAAAATCCTGCCAAGTGCATGACCTAGCATTTTGCATGAGTTGAGGGTTGTCTGGCATGTTCTGCATATATAGTCTCGGTTCTCCCTGGTACTGAAACTGCTCCCAGCTTTACGACGCTATTGACTTTCCTCAGGATGCTTTTAATATCTATGTGAAATAATTAATGAAACCAAAACTTGATCCTTGAGGAACTCAGTCTCTACTATCTAACTTTATGCTTCCCATTTCAACAGTCCCCAGTGCCATTTCCTTTTTCGTTATTTGCCCACCTATCTTATTATTCTTCTTTAAATTGTGTATTCTTTGGATCAGTTAATACTTTTTTATGTGACATATCTGAATCATTGATAAAAGTTTTGGTAGAAGAGAACCTCGACATTCGTTGTGTAAAGAAGCAGTCAGGCTTTTTTTGTTTGGTTGAGGTTTGATTTTTTTTAGTTTGTTTGGTTTTGAGATTTTTCTATTTTTTTGTTAAATCAGAGAAAGCCTGTCATGATCTACTATTGGTAAGCTCATTTTGCATTACATTTTCTTTTCTCTTTAATGCTATACTTAACTATTCATATCTTTAAGGTACAATATAAATCTAATATATTTAGAGCATCAGAGTTTTAATACAATCCTTTGTGAATGAATTAATGAATTCAATGTAAACAACAGCATTGCAAGGAACTTTCTCACCCCGTGAATTACAGAGAGGAAATTCCCTCTTGACAAACAGAAGAAATAGATAAAGCATAGCTCCTTCTTGTAATATGTTACATCATTATTTAAAATACCGTTCTTTTTCTGTCTTTAAGTGACCAAAATCTGGACATAGAGAAGTCTATTTCCCTTTGTGGTCTCAATTAAATCAATACTGTACAGTATGCACCCGAAGGTTGGCAAGGTAGCCCAAGATATATTAGAAGGGACATTATTCCTAGACTTTTAAATAAAACAAATCTTTCCTGGGGAGTTTTATGCTCAGCACTGAATATCTAATGGCTAAGAATAATTTAGCTTTCTGGTTTTTGAGTGCAGCCCAGTGCTGAAAGGGAAAGTAACTGAATCTTGTCTAATTTTTTAATGTAATTATTCTATGATAAAATAAGAACATACACTCTACATTGTTGTTAGAGCTAGACTTTGTTTCATGATTTAAGGAAAAAGAAAATGCCAATACTTTTACAGGTGAAAAGGTTTTCCATCGGTCAGGTGTAATATACTGTTATTTGTCAGTATTTTATCTGAGGCATTCAGCAATATTTCAGGAAAAATTACCAATATTAAAGTTCCCAATAAAAGACTAAACTTCAACTCTTCAACTTTATCATAAAGCTCAGCTATAAAAGGGTCAGATACAACACTGGAAACAACAGATACTGCGCTGAAGAGGGATTGGACTGAAACAGGAAAATCTCATTTTGATGCTGTCACTTCTCTGCTAAGCTCCTGTAGGGAAATTATATCAACTCACTTGTTTTTTGTTAAGTTCACTCTGTCACTCAATGATATTGGCATAAGTCATGACATCTTTTAAAAAAAGCAACTGAAAAACAAACCACAAAAAACATGCGAAGCAAAGAAGCTAATCACTTACAAGTATTCAATTTTTTTCCAACTTATTCATCTAAAAGCACTCACTACAGCAATAATAGAGTATCTATTCAGATTGCAATCTGGTAAAGTGGTAGTGGGTGCTTCCATGATTCGGATGAACTCACCTGTTCAGCCTGAGATAGCTATTTAATCAACCCAAATTTCCTTCAGAGACTTATGACTAACCCAATCAAGACCAAAATGATCAAATGTGCAATACTGAAATTATCTCAGGTGCACAGTAATAAATCATACAGAATTCCACAATAAAAGTAGTAAGGAGAGAAGCATTTCAGTAATGCAGGAGGCACAATTTGTGTTATTACACTACTTAATGTTAATGTGCTTTAATAGCTCTAATGGCTCAGCATAAACCACATACTGTGTTAGAGCTACATCTGTAGGATGGTGCCATTTGTTCTAACCTCAAATTTGTTTAATACAGGGCTATTAGGATAAATGTATAGGCTAAATGTGTTCACACTACCAGTTTTTTAGTTTTTGACAATGTTCTCTGAAAGGTAAATTTATGACTAATTAGCACAATTGGTATCGTTAGAAGAAATAAAAAACAACTTACAGAAAATTTAATCTGTAACATTAATTTTTTTCTATGCTACCCTTTTGTTAGTAATGAGAGATATGACTATGCTACTTATCATAGTATATATTTAGGTTGCTAAATTCTATCAGCTCAATCAGCTCTACCTTCCACAAATAGAGAACAGAATAGAATTGCAACTATCTTGCAAACAGATTGAATGCAACTGAGCAACTCAATGACTAATGTAGAATGGAGGCTTTTACTCAAGAATAGTTTATTAAAAAAAAAAAAAATCAAAACTTGAGCATTAGAAACGGGTATATATACACAAAGGATGGGATTGTATTTTCAAGATACTTTAACGAAGTTGCTTTGGATTTATACCAGAAGAGGACATTTAAAGAATTAAAAGGAACGTCAGATGTTCAATCTTTTCTGACACCTTCACTCACTAAGAGAACATTTAATTGACTAGACAGAACTCTGCTAGCCTTAATCAGATAGGAAACAAGGATTTCAATCTATCTTTTAATTTTCTTCCACATCTGCAAAACAGGTCAATAGGAATATGGATTTAAGCACTGTGAAAAATAAAGATTTTTTTTGAGGTGTGTCTGAGCAGTAGCCATTAACTTAAAAATTATTCTAATTGTACACTATTATAATAGGAATGTATCTTGAGTTCTTCCTCACCAGTGAACTGAGACGTTAAATTATACTGTCAAAGGCAATGCACTGCCGTATTATGTCCTATTAGCTGATTACCAAATAGAACTCACTTAAAACTTACATAGATCATGTTTGAGCACATATGCTACTGGTATGGTTTGTCTTTTTCTGGTTTTACCTGACAGTTTTGAACTCTGAGCCAGCTTTTCCTGTTTGTAATATTCATGACAGAAGCTACAGTAAGGATATGTCACCATGTGATGGGTTTACCACGCCTGGATACCAGGTGCCCACCACGCCACTCTGTCACTCCCCTTCTCAGCAGGATGGAGGTAGGGGTAGAAAAGATGGAGAAAAGCTTATGGGTCTAGATAAATGCAGTTTAATAAAGCAAAATTAAAGGCTGTGAGTGGAACCATAGAAAACAAAAGATTTATTCACTGCTTCCCATCAGCAGGCAGTGTCCAGCCATTTTCAGGAAGTAGGGCTTCAGTACAGGTAGCGGTTTCACCAGAACACAAATATAATAACAAATACTCCCTGGGCCTCCTCCTTTCTCATAGCATTTATTGCTGGGCAGATGTCCTATGGGTTGGAATATCCCTGTGGTCAGTTAGGGTCAGCTGTCCTGGCTATGTCCCCTCCTAAGATCTTGCCCACCCCCAGGCTGCTGGTGAGCAGAGGTGCTGGAGAGGCAGCCTCGATGCTGTGGAAGCACTGCTCAGCAGCAGCCAGCTCACTGCGGTGTTATTAACACCTTTCTGGCTGCCAATGCCAAGCACTGTGAGGGTTGCTGTGGGGAAATGAAGTCTGTCTCAGCCAGACCCAATACACACCATTTTCATGTTGTGTTCTGCTTTTTGCTTCAAATCTTATAAACAGCAAAAAATTAAAGGTAAGTTTCAGGGGTACAAATTATAGTACATGGGAGTACATCTAGGGTTTTTTTCCCAAGATTTGACTCTTCGAAATAAACACAAACACACACAAAAATAGAGTACTTCTACATGCTGCATTACTGCACAGTGGAATGTGTTGCTACAGATTATTAACATGGAGAACAGTGTAACATGTTCAAAAATGAACTGCACGACTTAGTGTTGGACACATCCATTAGTGGATATTAAAATAAGAACGTAGATAAAGTGCTTGGGTCAGGAAGGCATTTAGCTGCTGATTCCCAGGAATTGCAAGAGTGCAGGAAAAGAGGATTACCCGGTGTTCACCTTGTTCTAAATTCATTTTTAAGCCTCTGTAATAGGCCATTTAGTACAGGAAAAAGTTCTCATGATGCACTTCCAATCCTCCAACTGCACATATATCTACTTAAGCCTGCTCTTCGTTGTTCACCTCTCTCTCTCCCCCACATGCTTAATGTTTTGGGAGTCTTGAAAACAAACACTGCACTTTTTGACATCAAAAAAATATCAACACAGGCTTTGATGAGAACACTACTGTCAAAATGTAAATATATAAAGAGCATATATTACTCTAAGGCTCTTGAAAATGAAAGAACCTGCATTATTTTAATTAAAATAATGTAGACCCTTACTGACATTACTGCTCAATCTATAATTCCTTTTCCAGTGCTTTTAACTATGCCAACTTCAAAACAAGCAAGACAAGTGAAAGAATAAACATTTAGGAAATATCCATGAAGATAAGAAGATCCCACTTTTATTGAAACCTTTGGTCAATGAAACTGGTTTTTAACAAGAGAAACAAATAACCTATAAATTACAATGCATTTTGAACATATGTGTAATAAGATTAGTCTGTAAACCACATTCTGTATAAAATTGTTGCATGAGAAACAACTGATGGATAATAACTGAAAATACTTATTGATTCATGCTCTATAGCAACAGTATCAGTAGCACCTCAAGTTTAAGACTTGGAATTAGATCTTTCATTACAATACCTTGAGAAAATACCATAAATTTCCTACAAATTTCAATTCATTTTGTAGGAGTAATGCAGCAGGTTAATGTATCAAGGCTTAACGAAAGTATGTCAGGTGACTGGATAACCTATTTATTGAATAAAAAAAACAGAAAAAAACCATTTATGAACAGACTTCCTCATGACTTCATGTTCACCCTTCGGGACACAGCTGGAAGTACACAACACATAAAATAGGGCACTTCTATTTTTCACTAGCAAGAAATCCAAAAGGTAAAAGCAAAGACGTAAAACACATTTGAAAACTTGGCTTGCGTTTTCCTCTGGATGGATAAAGACCTCTGTCACCGGAATTGCTATTTATTTTGGAAACAGGCTGTTCGTACCGAATTAAAACCAGAACACAAGTAGATTGCACACTTGTTGGGTCATATAACAATCATATGCAAATCACATACTGTCTTCAACACCAATTTCCCACGCACTCTGAGCTGCAAGTTTTTGTCTTGAGCCATTTAGAAGTATTGGAGGAAGTCCAATAAAGAAAAAAGTCCCATTTCCCTGCCACAAGGCATGCAATGGTTTGTTTAATGAAAACTAACCCAAACTCTTTGCCACAGTTGTGTTTCTTTGGCTATTGATTACATGATCATCTGTTTAAAACAAGACTTTAAAATCCCAGGGAGGGGATGAATAATTAGAGACAGGGCAGCTGAAGGCAGGGTTACCCAAAGATCAGACTACAGACTGGATCAGCAGTAAAGGGAGAAGCTGCGGTCGTGCAACGTCTTTCCTATTCCCACAGGAGGACTGTAACAGCCCCCACTCTTCCCAACACATAGACATTTTTTCTGGTGTTTTTTGGAGGTAGCTGCAGCACTGTATTACAGTTTCAAGCCGTGAACTATCTTGCCATGCCTGATTGGCCTAAGAGAATTAGAGCAAAATATTATTTCAGTTGAGTGGATTTTGATAAAAAGCATGTAGGTATCAATGAAATTGCCCAAGTAAGCTGTTCTTGCCTAGAGGCCTTAGGGCTGATGACATGATGCTTGGCTTCTCTTCACAGATTTGCCACTGACCTGTTTTGTGACCCGCTTTAGTGTCTCCTTTCTTTTCCTCCCATCCAGATGTCTCCTTAAATTGTGGATGTGTCAAGGGAGAAATTATCCCTTTCCATGCATTTTTGCCAATCAAACATTGTTTTTTGTTGCCCATCCTTTTAGGCTTCTAGGAAAGGAAACTAACACCCTTGCCCCCAAAATCCCAATATTACCACCAAAATGACCAGAAGCTGCAATAGAGAAGATAGGTTATACTGGAACAATTTTGTAAATATTTTACTATGGATTTTATTTGCATCTGAATTTAACAAATATTGAGAGAAGAAATGATCTTAAAAATGTTTCTTGACTCTAATACACTTTAGCACATTATTCTGTTCTCTGATCAATCCTTTCACTGTATTAATAAAATCATGCTGAAAATGTCTTCACTAGCACATTTTTTATGTCTTCATCTCATCAGGGAGAGAAAGCCCTTGTCACTAGAGAAGCCTTGACAAGGCTTGTCATCTTTTTTCTTGTCTTTCTTTTTACTGTCACTGGATTCCATTGCAGATACTGATAATTTAATAGCATGTCTTTCATTCTGGGATACATCAGATATTGTCTAGTGCTTCTGTTCTGAGACAAAAAGAAATCCCTGAAGTATAACATGCAGTTACTATGATTTTATATTATATATAAGTGTAGGATAAAATTAAAGAGGTCATCTAACTGGTATAGCTTTCTTTGTTACTTTTTCCCCTTCTTTTTCATTTAATACTTGTCCAAAGGAAAAATAGGCATAATCCAAGGAGGAAAGAATCTTAGAACTTCAAACTCTTTGTGAAATGCCCCAAGTCACAAAAGTGATATACAACATTCTGTTAGCTTGGATCACTCTCTCCTAACATCCCTTCATCCATTACAATCATAACTGACTGTAAACAGTTCCGAGCTACAGATTTAAAAGATAATTTAAACACCAGGAGAGCTTATTTTCTGCAGCTTCTAGATTATTATCTGTGGTATGCCATGAGACACAGGTAAATGGGTTTTTAATGCAATCTTTTATGTTTTATGGTTGTTCCCGTTATATGCTAATAACTAATTGCTTTGAAATTCCATAACTTAAGACCTGACAATGGGTTACAATACTTCCTCAGTAACATTCTCCAATTATTTGGTGCATACCTCTATCTTATTTTACTTTTGTTGATTTCTTCTTTAAACTAAACAATCCTTCTTTTCATTCTTCCTTGTATATCTAATAAACTGGCATTTGAACTTTTAAGAGAGACTACAAGTAAAGTGAATGCAGTATTCCAGATGTGAAAGTCTTATTGGTTTAACCTGACATTAGAAGAATTTACTTCTATCCTGAACTTTAATCAACCTCACAATTCCCTTTTAAAGCAAAATTCTTGTTGAGCAAATAATTTTGTTAAACTCCCTAGAGTTTAGAGTCCAACTATGCCTTTTTATTGAATAATGGTGGAACAAGCACAGTGCCCATCTATTAGCTGTTTTAAGCATTTATGCACTCCTTAAAATACTCCTTGGTTTATTTTTTTTTTTTTTGTTCAGCTGCTTCCACTCCTGTAGTATATGGCACTGAGACAAATATATACTGTGATCTTTTCTTTGAGGAGATCTGCTTTTCCTGACAGCCTGAAAAGACTCTGCATTTGGTGAAAGAACTTATTTTCACGTAGGAATCTGACCATGCCTATTACAGGAAAAATCTGCCCAGACCTGGACAAGCTGAAAGAATATGAAAACCAGCAGGTTACAGGCAGCTGTCATGTGTGATAGCACAGCTTTGCTGTTGATTGTTGGGGCTGAGGGCACCATGGGCCTCCCTGTCCCTGCCCAGTTCCTTGGGAACAACCCCACCCTGCCATGACCCAGGACCTGTGTCAGTCCCCCCGCCTGTCAGTCCCTGCTGATGGTCTCCAGCCCCTCAGCCCACCCTCAGCCTGGGTCCCTCCCGCTGTTCAGGGGGGTGCCCAGTGCCAGGGCTGGGGCTGTCCCCAGTGTCCCTTGGCTACACTGCTGCTGCCTGGGGTTGGGAGTCCCACGTGGTCCCCTGCTCCCCGGCCATCATCCTGCAAGATTCCCTGACATTAGTAACTGAGGCCACAGAGAAAGTTAACTTGAAAATCCCTGTGGCTGCCACTGGGATGTGCTGAGTAGTCAATGAGTGCAATAAAACAGGAATATCTGAAATCAGACTCCCACTGGAACTGGTAATGTGGAGACACAAGCATGTCTGAGGCCCTCCTGGGTCTATTCCTTCCACACACTTCTAATCTGCACATCTCAGAAACTTCTGCTTCTAAAAATGATACAGGAAGAGGACATTTAATTAAGGTAAACCTGTCTAGATTGTGATCTGCAAGCATTGCCAGATGAACTCCAGCAAAACAGATCAAGACTTCTTAATTATTTACCCAGAGGGCAATTAGTAAATATTTACCATTTAAAGTCTAATTAAAATAGAAGTAAGAGTGCAGTCGAGTTAAGCACCCTGTCTTGGAGGTCATTCCAGTGCTTTTTGGCAAAAGACATTTATGGGAAAGCCTCGCAGATAAACAGATCTGAATGCTGACTGTAGCAGACTTTTTTTTATTACAGCACGTAAATCATTTAACTTTAATCTCTTTAATTGGCCTTGATCAGACTTATGGTTTTTTCCAGGAAAGAGATGGCATGTTACAATACCTCAGGAAAATTTGGTTTTTTGTTTGTTTTGTTTGTTTTTTTTTTAAACACAGAGGTTGGAGAAAGGAATGATGGCATGCTCATCTAATGTGCCAGTTGCAGTGAACATAACGAGTACCTTTGAGCATGAGTAAAAGATTGAGAAGGGTTTTCTAGGACCCCCCAAAAGTCTTCAGATATGTTGTAAGAAGATATATTAGTTTTAAGTAGGGTGTTCTAGAGGTGAGCTTGAGTCAAAACCTTTTTCTGGAGCAATTCCCTACACGTCATTGAATATCCTGAGCTGGAAGAGACCAACAAGGATTATCGAAGTCCCACTCTTGGCCCTCCACAGGACAGCCCCAAGAATGCCACCATGTGCCTCAAAGTATTGTCCAAGCACTTCTTGAACTCTTGTGGGTTTGATGCTGTGACCACTTCCCTGGGGAGCTTGGTCCAGTGTCACGCGTGGAAACTGAATCAAAACCTGAGCTCCCACTACAAGGACATTAGGAATGTAAACATCTTACATGCACATACATTCAACCAAAATCCAAATCCTAAAAAATCTGTACATTGGAGAAATAATTTGCATAAATCCTTTATAAGACCTTTCAGCCTCATGGACCACAGTACTGGTTCCGCAACTGAATATCAGTGTGTCTGAATGGATTTATGCCTGAAGAAGTTTAATATGTATTTTATAAAATGGGGTTTTGTTGTGATATGTGTTTACCTGTAGACGGCTAGAGAAGAACTCGAACCAATAGATCGACTTCTGTAGTTTCTGTCCACTGTATTTGTCCTTAGGGATGTGTCTTGCAATTAAATGTAATCGTAAATCTTAATGGAACAATGAGAAAGTTGAGGTTCTCCCCCAGTCAAAAGCACTTGCTGAAACAGAATAGAAATTTGAAATTTCTACTTCAGTGAGAACTAAAGAAAAACAATCCTTTGCTCACCTGAGCAAATATCTTTAAAGTTCTGCTTTGCTCTGCATACCACAGCAGTAGCATTCTGGTTTGCTATGACTTGCCTTTCTATCGACTATAAAACTGACTATTTCATTAATTTAGGAGAGATTTATGAGGAAATTTAGGACTAAAATCCCGTTTGCCAGCTCATGACTTGCAGAATCAAAATCTGTGGATTGTCCCAGTTACAGAATACAGTAAAAGGGAAACTGGAAAAAAGCTGGTGACTGAAAGGAATAAATTGAGTGACCCCAGGAATGTGTTAAGTTGTTAGCACAGGGGCTGCTGAGACCTCGGGGCAAGTTCTTGTGTTAATGTACATGTAGATCGCATGAATAATGGTTAAAAAAAAATAGCATTTTCATTGTGATATTCAAACCGTGCTCAATCTTTTGGTGCTATGGGCTAAGGAATAATAGGTAAACATGGTCCAAATGAAAGCACTGAAGATAGCTGCCCTGTCATATTTCCCACCCACCCCCCCTCACACTTTTTTTTTCTTGGAGAGATTCATAGACTTGGCAGAGAATAGGTTGGGACACGGAGTTCCATGTAGCTTTGTTTCTCTCTTGGAATGCAGTGTTCCACGTTACAGCAAGCCCAGGTGCCATTTCAGCACAGCAGCACTTTAACAATAGCCCATTTCCATATATTTCAAGAGGGGGAGAAACTATTGTTTATTAGAAGAATTCTAAGTAATTGGCAGCCATCACAAATTCTCCAGCTGGCCAAGTGCTAATGTGTTATTAGCTGAATTTCTGAACATTTTGTGATCCTTATAAATAGGCGTAGGGCAAGTTGTTGTTGTTTATAATGGAAATATTAAAATTAGCATACGTATATAAGTATATAAATACACACATGTATATTCCAGTAAACATTCACTGCATTTGATTACACAGATTCTCTTGCTGGATTGTGCTCTGAGCTATGTAATTGAGGATTTCAGAGGGGAACTGATGTGTGACTGATAAAGGATTTGACATGCTGTGACTCTGACTTAAATATGTGAACCAAGCTATTAATGGGGTTTCCTATGCAAAAGGAGGAACTTAATATTTCATCATGTTTTTTTTCTAGAAGCTTGGCAAAAAGTTGATTTGTGGTCTTTGGTGGCCAGCTAACAACAGTCTATTCATAAAGGCCGTAAAAGGGGTAAAGTTACAGCTTTGATGAAACTGTTAGGCTACAAGTGAGAGAAGCAAAATTAGGCTTTTAATTTAAAAGAAGTTCCTTTAAGGCTGATTTCCTTAAAATGGAGTTTTAAGAGAAGGTTGAACCAATCATAGTGTGATAGAACTTGTTTGACCTGGAAAGTATCATTTGACTCAGACAAGGTGCACACTTACAGTGCTATTATTTAAGCTTGACAAATGGAAAGCAAACAACTGATTTCTAGCTTAAAAAGAAGGAGGCAACAGATTTCTTTATCAAGTCAATTTACTGCTTGTTATGCCAGCATATTAAAAATTAGTCTCATAATTCCAGTATGTTTTTTCCAAGAAATTTTTAGTAAATTAAATTATGGAATTGAATATCACTGTTCAGTTCTCCCTCTTGGGACCTACATAATGCTAGAAAGCTTATTCAGATCAGGAGAGAATTTAAAATATTTTCACCATTTTTGAACTTCGTGTGTAAATTCACTGTAAATATTAAATAATTTATCTGAATTTAATTAAGCTTGCAGCTGCAAATTATAAAGGAACGCTCTTCCACTGCACACACTTTTAGCCTTACAAACTGTTCTCCTCACAGACTCGGACTGTGACAGTCATAGTCAATTTTGCTCCTGTCTATTCAAACTGTTCTTCTGCCTTTGATATTTTTGAGATCTAGTAACCCATGTTTATAGTACAGCAAGCTCTTCCACTTCAGGTTGGCCTCTATAAAATCAGTGGGTTTTTATAGAATGTACGTTGGTCCTATTCAAAATTTAAATGGTGGAACTGCAACCTCCAAACTGTAATATGCAGTAAGAGACATCTCACTTAACCTCAGTTTATACTGTAGTATAAATCTTTGTTAATTTTCTGAACTCTGTCAGTGGTCAATGGATGAAAGAATTTCAGTGTAATCTATTCTAGTTGTTTTAGGTACCTGTCTTAAGCTGGGTAGCAAAATCTCTAGGGCTATGTCCATTGCCTGAAGAAAAAACTCTCTGACTGGACACCCACCTAAAGATATGTATCCTGATATGTATACCCAAAGATATGTAAGGACAGCTGAAGATGTGTGAGATTATTTTTAATATGTGTCCCACACTGTACAAACCTTACAAAAAATTTAAAACATGTAGATTGATCTTTGTTAAGATATTTTGGTTTGCATTACTCTTAATCACAGTAATTTTATCTAAATGAAGAGTTTCTTGTGGAAACACCCTTATGTGTATTGCTTAGGTGTCATGCAGGCCCTTAAATCCAATGTTACAACACCAGCATTAAGGTGTTTGGACATCAGCTGGAATTTTCAGCCCTCAGTAACACACAAAATATTCACATCGTCTAAAAGAGGTGACTAATTCAGGAAGAATTAAGAAGACAAAGGTAAGGGATTAAACTCCTTTTATAGTCAGTGGGGAGAGAAAAAAGACTCTTGTCAAACTCTGCTTCCTCTTGTATGGAGTAATGAAATAATTATTGGACCGAGGGAGAACCTTAATAGCTTAGAAACTGGAGACGTCTCCTGCAAGCAGTCTTTAAATAAAATGGAACCTTTTCAATAACAATGAAAGTGCTTACCTGAAAACACTTAAACTTGGCATTACAAAGCAATACACTCTTTAGATTCAGTCCTGCAAATCAGAGAACTGTAGATCCAGCATCATCTGGCTAACCAGAGATACAAGTGATTCCATCTCTGGGAGCTGAGAAAAATTCTCTAACCATTAACTGGCTGGGCAGAACGAGAGGTATCTCCCTTAACCACCAGCCAAGAGGAGGAATGTTCAGAATTTTGTTATCAGAGAAGGATTGTAAATTTTACTAAGACTTGGGATTAGTGCCAATACATGCAGAGCCTGCATAAACAAGGGTTCTGCTTGGCAAAGTGCAAAACAACTGGGGACCATTCCTGAAACTAGTAGGTGTATCGTTTCAGGTAGTTTTGTGATTTTTTTTTAATTTTAGGTACATTTTGTGAAAGTTTTATGCCTAAATAAAAATGTATTTATTTCAGTGGTTCTGCAGTAAACAAAGCCTCTATTCAACACTTGGGATGAGTCACTGCTTTCAGGGAACACCCCTCTCATAGCTTTCCCACATTGCTAAGTATACAATGAAACTCCCCTTCCAAATATTTCCCACCACCTGGGAGGGTTAAAACATCCTCGTAGTAAAGGGAGGAGAAAAGGCGTAGGAGATATTTCAACACAGTTTGGAAACTCGTGCTGCCTTTTCTCCCAGCCTCTTACAGATTTTCTACATTTTCCAAGAAGCAGCTTGTTACTTTTCTGTGCAGCAGATTCTCTGAGAAGCACAAAGAAATAATGTTGATAAGGATAAGATCAAAGTCTTGACAAGCACTGTTCTTCTCTCCTTATATGACATGAAACCAAATCCTGCAATAGTTTGCCTAATGCATTAGACAAACATTTATAATACTGATACCAATAACGCACTGTCAGACTTCTATATTAAATATTGACTCATGTCTTGCCAAAACAAACTTGTGCAGAAACAAAAAATGGTCTGATACAGAACAGAAAAAAAGACTTATATCAAAACTTTAATTTTCGGATTGCTGGTGTACAAGACAAAATATGCTCAACTTTTTGCAACTGATAGTTGCTTTTTTCCTCTTTTTGTAGGAAAGGTAGAAATGATCTTGCTTCAATTTGTTGTTCTTAACTGAGTTCTTATACTCACATTAGAAAAAAAAGTGAGTTATTTACAACAGTCTTAATCTCTGATAACCCTCCAGCTATCATTGTCTAAGTATCATTTAGGTTATTTTTGCAAGAAATGACAAAAAGAAAAGAAAAGAATAAGAAAGAAAGATTGATGTTTGCAATGTTTTCTCATTGGTTTAACCCAGAGAACTGAAATGACCCAGCAGTAAGTTGAGGTCCATAGGTGTTTTAGCACTAGCAACACAGCTAATCATGTGAAGTTTAATCAGCTAATATCCCTCATGTTCTTCTGAAAAATGATACTTTAAAAGGAAAAGGTGTTAAGTCATACGAAGTCATGGATCAAAAAGCAAAGACTGAGAAGAAGGTATATCCCTGAGTGATTCGAATGAGACATTTAGAAAATTGGGGAATTAATAAAATACTTTTTTGTTTGGGTTTAGAAAGGACCGTTCAAACTGTATTTTGTGAACACCAATCTCAAAGCAGAATTTAAGGGCAAAAGAAATAGTACAGCTATACCCCACATGCCTAAGCAACAAGAGCAACTCTGTAACGTAGGACTTTAATTAACTGGTGATAATGCAAATTTTAAGACAAAGATGACCCCTTGAGAATCCAATATTTGAGTTCATAAGAACAGAGAGTGAAGTACAGTGTCCTTTCATGCTCATGGTCTTCAGACATGTTCAGCTCATACAGTGACAAAAACAGTTTATCCATTCTGAAGAATCAGGAACATCTGAGTCATGTGACGGCTGGCTTAACAAGAGAAGCAGAGCAAGCTAATTTTAATTAAGTAAAGTCCGAGTGGAAATTATAAAGGAATTAAAGAGATGTCTCAGGAAAGAGTATTAGGATAGCTGCTCCTAAGTCAAATTATTTCTGTCAGGTTTTCTTTCAAGACGATCATATCTAATTCTCAGAGAGTCTGCAAACACCAAAGTTACCTCAAGGCTTGTCAATAGATTGGGGTGTATGGACCATTTACCTTTCTTGACAGCTCATATTTTCTTAGCAGAAAATAGCAAACCTTTGTGTAGACCCAAGATAGGGCTAATCCATTGCTTAGATGAGTCACCCTGTATATTTTGTTGAAATGACAAGAGTACACCCAGTCCCCTGGCTAGTTAGACATTAACCAGAAGTTAAATGCATAATTAACTTCCACCTTTATTAGTGTTTAGTTCTGAAGAGATCACATTCCAATAAGTACCTGTTAATCTTTTATTTTTGTAAAGTAGACAGCTCTGCTTCCTGTAAGTCCAATAGACACCAAAAGTAGGAAATAAAACACAGGAGCTGCTGCAGAGGTCAACTCAGCAGACTGTTTGCTTGTTTACCGTGGTGACAAGCTCCGACCGCTGCACCAAAAAGTTAGTACAAACAAAATTGCACCCAGAACGTAGCCTATTCTTCGGGTGATTTTTTTCCCATTTACTGAAGAAGAGGGTGGTGTAGAAGGCAAACAATTTTTCTATCCCTTCCAAAACACTTTTTAGTAAACTACCATTACATATCTAAATATTTTCAGCCTCCACAGCCATTACCTTGAAACCTAAGGTTTCAGATCTGGGTTTTAAGGCACGCCATATCCCAAAGAGAGATGTTTGCTCCTCTGAAGATGAAGGTTAAGGGGTGAAAGTTGTAACCCTCCAAAGCTGCACCAGTTTCACTTGAAAGAATTGTGTAAGTCCTGTCTCTAAGAGAAGATTACAGGTAGTTAATTTCCAAATCATGGCTTTTCTATTTTCCTTTAGGAGTTCCTCAGATATTTTAGTGATTGTTCCTCTCAGTGTTGTTCCAGAGGATCTCTCTAAAGGAACACTCTCAATCCTTGAACAAAATCATTGCTGACTGTAGAATACCAGGCATGAGGCTCAAACAACTGTTTCTACAGAAGCTGCACCCAAAAATGGTGGTCTAGCTCTAAGCAGCAGCTCGGTACTGTGGGCTGCTGCTCTTTCATGGGGAAATTCCTCCTACAACATGAGCCTTGATGAGATTTAGGGTCTGAGGCAATGCTTTGTTTAGTCATAGGGTGAAGTGGGACAAAGTTATCTAAGATAAATTCTTTAGGAGTCTGATTTCACACAAACCGGTGAACAAAGCCACACAGCAAATGGGAAAGCTTTTCTTTAGTGTTGTTATCTTAAGTCATAATTTAGTTATACCTCTCAGCATGACAAAAGATTTGAGTCCTTAAAAAGCACTCAAACTCACTAGTGTTGTTGAAATGTGTTTAGATGGCAGAAAGCATATATTGTGCTTTTTACAATTCTCCAGAGAATATACCACTATTGTGATTTACTCTCAAAGAAAATCATTGCTTTGACCAGTGGCCAACAGGGAAAAATTTGAAATAACAATTTTTTTTCCCCAGCAAACAAACACTAATTATACAAGTTAATCACTAAAGTAGGTTCAGGAGCTCGTGTTTCAGTGAATGCAACTACAGGAAATGTCCTTGGAATAACTACAGTCAATTAGATGAGTTTCAATTATAACATAAATGTCAGGAACAAGAAATGCAGATGGATACTCCAGATAAATCAAGAATGCAAGATAAAAAATACTTTTGCAACCTGTTAGGGTTCAAACACTTTACTTTTCCAAAACAAACATCAGGTTACTAAAATTAAGGTGGAGTTAATGATGCTTACAAAACCAAAATACAGCAATTCTTCTATCATGATATTTTTATTTAATTCCCGTTAAAGAAATATTGGAGAGGAGGTATTTTTCAAAGGTTGCTACAAAACTCTTATTTTTAGAAGAAAACTTAGACCCTAAGCTTTTGTATCATTATTAAAATAAAATAAAGGATTTCATATCATGAGAATTCTAGTGTTTTTGAAACACTGCCTTAGAACAGAAAGATAAAACACCAAAAGTTGTCAAAACCCAAATTGTTCCGTGTGTGCTCACATGAGGAAATGCTATTTTCAGGGATATGGCACTTCCTCAGTCCATGAATCTTGTTCTTGTACTAGATTTTATATTATTTTAGACAACTAGTATCTTTCACTATATTCTAATAAAAAACAAATTCTGCAGCAGGATTTTTCCTGATATTTGAAATGCCACGGCCATTGCATTTTTGAGCTAACCATAGTGAAGTATATTTCCTAACTAGTTCTATAATTCCCTAAACATACTCACCTAAAAGTTAGGTTACAGACCCACTCTTAGAAAAGGAACTTCAGCAAATAGAAAATACATAGATTAGAAGTCTCCCGTATTCATGAATACTGATAATCAAAAGCAGTAAGAGTATGTGATAGGCTTCAGGTGAGAATTTTTTCAAAGTTTCTTAGGAGCTGCTCAACTGTTTCAGTTGCTCTCGATTTTTCAGTGGATATGCAACAACTTGGTGTTTTTCAGGCCTGAGCTTGTGGGGAAGTCATCTGTCCCATGGTGCAGTATCTGTACCATGCAAGGATATTTGGGACAGCAACGGGCAAGGGAAGACCTTCTGAAACTGCTTGGGCCTGCAGCTCTATCACAGCAAAAAGTGTCAATGCACAGGGTTTGCTCATGGCTTCCAAAGTCACTCCTCCAAGTAACACAAAGGGTGATGTGCCTTGGGTGGCTCACAGGCAGTACGACATTTGTTCTCTGCTGAATCACCAAGAGCGTGGATAATAAAAGTCCTGGTGCTGTTTGTTTAAAGTCGTTGCCTCACGTAATGGTTTCTTCAGTACCCAGGGTGTAGCTGTGGCCAAGCGGTTGAAGTTCTGCCTGCCCAAGTTCTGCCTGCCCACGAGTGAATCACTGCTGTGCTGTACAGGAGGACATTCATCCCAGTGGCTCTCAGGTTAGGAAATACAATATATCTGACTTTGCTGGGCAGTTCTCAGAGTGATTCATGAGATCTTATCTACAAGCCAGCCCTCCCCTTTACCCTCAGACAAAACAGAGGAGACAACATTGGGTGTGTTAGGAATTCCTCTTGCATTAAATACTTTGGGAAATGACAGACAAATGCTCCCCTCTAGTGAAATGACTAGTGGGCTAATATGTCAGCTAAGTGAGCAAAGCAAAAACGTGCTTGCATGTGTGCCTGTGCATGCAGATAAACCCCAAAATTACCCATCTTACATCTAAACTGACATCCTCTGTGCTAGAATATGTTTTTCACTTTTCTTTGATTTGATTTATACTTCAGAGAAATACTTTGCTAAGAAGCAGTAGTGAATGGCTGAGTACTGTTAATACAAAAAACTTTCGACAACTTCAAAAAAGTTCTTTTCTTCAAAAAAAATCTTACAAGTGCATTTCTCATTATTTTTTTCTTCTGCTTTTGAATGTTCTCTAACAAGAAAAAAACAGAGCAGCCTGAGAAAAGAAAATCAACATCTATTGTTATCATAGTGATAAATCATCTTTAATAAGGGCTTACGTGCTTTCCTGTTAAGCAAAACAAAAGATATTCTTAAATGCTACAAGATTCCACCAGCTTTTCAAATACATCACAAAAAATATTTAAAGAGAGAAAAAGTGCGTAGAAGCTCTGACTACACTAAAAGACATTTGGCCTGTCCTTTACACGGTGTATTTTGAAGTGCTGAGCTTGCAGAAATAAATATGCCTATTTTTATATTTTTATTAAAGCAGAATGTAAAGTAAAAGGTCTCTTCTTAAAGCCAAGGAAAACATTCTGTGTTGAGAAAGCCTATTATTATATATTAAACTGGAGTGGAAAGTTTTAAAGAATATTCAAAATGGACTTTTGTGTACTATTAACAGCAAATAAGACTTGAAAATGTTCTTTTTGCTCATAGAATACGTGCAATCAACTTACAGAGTTCTGGAATTACCTTTGTACTTGTAATTTACAGGACAAATTTTTATCCTGAGTATTATCTTCTTACTTTCTCATGAATTGTTATTGATGACTGAACAGTGAATACTAGAACTGTGTTTTGGGTTACAATTGATCGTATAAATCAAATTACATAATTTCTATTTCCTGATTAAATACACTAAACTCTTAACATCAGGTTATATGGGTCGGAAAAGCCTTTGAGGGCATGAAATTTCTTAGGGAGAAGAAGTAGCAGATAAAGAGGATTGAAAATTTTTGATATATTTTAAACCTCTTTTCTTTCTAGGCAATGTAAGCCTTGCCTTAGGGATAGTTCCTAGAAAAATTAGACTACTCTAAAATTGCATGGCTGAGAGCACACCGGTTTAAATTAATTTTTCATTGTCAATCCGAGTAATGTAATTATATATGCTTGTGTGGTCTCAGTTGCAGAAAGTGCAGAGGATTTTAGCATTTTGCATGAAGTACTGGAAAGTTTGACCTGTGCTTGTCTGAGACATTATTGTCGCCAAATGCATCACTTTCCTTTGATGTTCACCTGCACCATTTGAAGAGGTGGACCCAGGAAAGGAAAGAGAGGACAAAAGGAAGACTTGTAAGAGTATTTTCCACGGGAATTAGCGTGCAAAATGATAATTGCAATCCGTGGGGATATTTCAGGCTAATGCCCTTACACGGTTGATCCAATGAGTACATTGAGTAACCGGCCATGCTCACTCCTAACTCATTGCGTAATTTTGAAGTGTGAAAGTGGTTAAAACTAACGTTGCAATGGACTCATGTACAGACTCAGTAAATACAGATCACTGGCAAGGAGTTTGAGAGGTTTAATCTTGACTGCTCGTGGCTGTCAAGGTCTACACTTTGGTGACTGAAGAGATTTTCTGAAGAACAAAAGATCATAAATTACCCAACTGTCAGAAGAAATAGTGGGGACAATTAGATGAAAAAACTTTTCACTTTCTTCAGTAATTTTTTTTCAAATATCATTCCCAGAACAGATCTGTGCTAGAGGCCTAAGACTTCTGTTCTGACAAATGCTTGAATGTGAGTTTAAATGGTCACTTCTGATGCATAACTACTGAAGGAAAATAGCGTATCTCAGATGCTGGCTGGAAATTCATGACTAAGAAGGTAGCCATGTATTTATTTCATAAATACATAATGATCAAAGGTGGAGGATTTGTGCACCTTTTACTGCTCTGTATTTAGACGAATTCTTTCTAACTATTTTGCTTTCAAAATCTTGATCTGCATTTTGAAGAGTGTATCTGTACAAATTACAGAGAGTTTTGTATTTGTTGTTCAAGCCACAAGCCACTGTGCATTTGTGACTGAATGTATAGGATAAGGTCCCAACTTGTTTGGGTAGCCCCTAATAGAGTGTGTTCTAATGCTTGCATTGGAAATTTTTTGCCTAATTAGTAATATTATAAACTGAATTCGCACTTTTAAAAATCAAAGTGTTTCTGCAAAATAGTAGTGGTTGTAAGTTACTTGTTAAATGAAGTAAAATGGAATCCTTTTCACTGAGGATAGAAAGCTTCAAGGAGAAACAGCAATTTCACAGGAGAGAGACTTTGATGGATTCTGAATTTCAAAACAGATTTCCAGATTTTCAAAGGAGCATTCAAAAAAAGCTATTTAAACTAGATGACACTAGAAAATACTTCTATCTTTCTAGTACATAAAAACTGGGGTTTGAGTGCAGTTGCAGTGAAAAACAAGATCAGTCTCCTGGTGTAATACAATTTAATTCAATGGGTTTTGAGATCATCTCACAAAAACTACAGCTGAAATGTGATTAAATTCCAAGAGTCAATGAAAACAAGCTGCAGTAGAGCATCAAGACTGATTCTCCTCTTACTTGTGATAGTGTAGTTTGGCAGTTAGTGAATTCTTATCCGGACCCTTCTTTGAGGAACACTATTTTGAATTGTTTTTCTTTTCACGAAGAGATTACAGGCAGAGAAAGACATCAGTGTATGCCACAAAAATAAATGTATTTATATTGGGGTGAGTCTTGGTACTTTTAATTTTTCTTTGATTGTTATTATTGTTTTTATTTTAAGCTTCTGAAATTCTCAAATTACAGACATTCCTGCAGAATGATAAGAAATTAATTAGTCATATACTGTGCATCTGCACTTAGAAACTGTTGAAAAAAACACGAACCATTTCTAACTTACCTTAACAGCCATACATCCTGCTGACAAATAATTTCAGCACATTGCCTCCACAAGAAACTCCCGTGTTTCTGATAATTCTGCAAGTATTTCATACGCATGCATCAGACATTTGTCCTAAGCAAGAGCAAACCCCTTCAATTCTAAGACAGCTGTATTATCCTCAGTTTTACTGAGTCGATCTGTCATGGAAGGTTTTGTGTTGGGGTCTCACTTCCTGAATTTGATGGTTTGTACATATATATATTCAGTTATTATAAGCATTGGTTTGTTAACTAGAGCACCATAACCCTTCAGCCCGTGAGAAATTTAAAGAAGTTTTAGGAGAAGCTGACCTTCAAGAAGTTATCTGCCCACTGTAGTATCAAAAGAGCCTCAGCTAACACTCTTTATTAATTTTTTCCACTTTCCACCAATTCTCTTCTTATATGAACACAACAAAACAGGTGCTGATATTCATTTGCACCCAACCTTCACAGCCTACACTCTGTAAACTTATCTGAAATATATTAATTAATAACTCATCACCACGTGTAAAACTGTTTGCAGAATTTTTTTTAATTGGAAAAGGAATATTAGACTATTTAAATAGAAGAGATAATGTATTTGTTTGACATAATGTGATGGGGTGTGAAAGAAGTGCAATTAGAGTTGCCAAAAAACATAGGATTTGGCAGGCACAGCAAAAAATAACCATCAGATTGAAATAGCACTTTTGGCAGTACTCAGAAGTCATTAGGTTTGTATAAAATTGCACCCTGCTACTATAAGCAAGCATAAGTAAAGTTTTGTTAAATATGTTTGCACACAAAGTGACACTTTTCTTTATTGCTGTGAAGTACAATAACATTTTTTGCACCCAGTGCTCAAGCTAAACTTTTTTCCTAACACCTTACCCACATCTTTTCAAACCTATGAAGAAGGGCCGGAATTTCAGTCTTTGACAGTACTGCTCTGAGTCCACCAAAGCATGAATCCTAAAAGTCATGCTGTGTTTCCAGGTGCTTTAAAACCATAAATCCATATTTAATTAGAAGTTCATGAAATACTGTAGAAGATAAGATCTCTGTTCTAAAAGTGAAATAAAAACCTGGGCCTTTGGCTTTCTTCTCTGACTCTGGGCCATAATTTAATTAAAACTGCATATCATATGCTAAAAATCTCATTGACAAGTCTTAGTTGAGGAATTGAGATTCCTTGTGGTATCTCAATCTGTGCTTTCTATTTTGCTGTCATATTGTTCCATATTCTTATCCTGTCTCCCACCCCCCTGCATCATGCACTCCTTCCTGTCTTGTTTCTCATTAACAAAGTAAATTCTTTTGAGATTTAATGCTATAATGTCGAAGTTTGAACACTGGCATCTTACTGTCTTAATGGGTATCCTACTTGACAGCTCTGTGAATTTTATCTCTCTTCTTTAACAGCATATATTTGTGGGAAAAAGCTGGCATTGAATTTAAGTGCAGGGAGCTCAGGCAGGCTTGAAATGTAAACCTAGCTAAAATAGCTGTGATTTCTTCCTACTGCATTAGAAACTGGAGTCAGCTTGAGACAGTAAAAAGAAAATAGTACATCGATGATGTAACTGGAAAGCCCGTCAAATGCCAGAGTGTGATATTAATGATTTATTATACAAATTTGTTATTACATTTTACAGCAAAGTTATGGACAATGATGACACTGAGGTAGATATTGCTTGTATATCTGGGAAATTCTGTGTTCATGTGGAGAAATATCTGTTCTTGAAGCCATGAAATAGTTCTCATATTTTGGCAATGAGTGTCTTGGAAGTGCAGACAGTCACAGGAGTGAGGTTTACGCATGGTCATTAAAAATCTTGCAGTTTGCAAGCAATTGTGGGTACAACAGCATTCTCAGTCCCTAGAATAGCAAGGACTGGAGGCACTTCGGACCTTTTTCATTTCAGAGGGAACATCTTTGCATAGTACAAAAGAATAGATGCTTGTGATTTCAAGCTATTTCAAGTAACTACTTTGTGTTTTCAGTGTGTGTATGATTTTGTATCCCTGCCATTGAGTGGGAATATGGATATGACAGGAGAGTGTTCATTGACAGAAGACAACTGGGAAGCTTGTAGTGTATCTATATCGTGTAAACTGAAGTTATTAATCTATCTGGAACAGTAAAATATTACTTTCCATATTAAGAAAGACTACGCATATATAAAGGTGATATGGTCATAGTCTTAATTTACATGAAATTGACTGTTCATTTGGAGCTGGTCTGTAAAAAGTCAATTCACATGGATTTTCTACATAATCACATCGACAGTGTTTCTCTGACACTGGACCCACGTGTGTCATTTGCATCAGATATCTTAATATAAGTATTTCACAGCATATATCCTCCTCACAGCTGTACTTCTGAAGTAGCACCCACACCTTCTGTTCTTGAAAAATTGCACTTTCTCTCCAACAGCTGAATTCTGTGAGTAGGAAAATTCATGTCTACCCACTCCTTCTCTCTCAGTTTTCAGGCAGAATCCAAAGCCTGACTATACTGATAAAAATCCATTCAGTGACTCATGTGGCTTCTAACTGTCCAACATCTTATACGGTCCCTGGTCAATATGTTACTGTGCTCCTCACACAGGGGACCTGCCAGATTACATATTCAGGATCCATGGCACTCAAAAATAACCTGATGGGTAAATCTGGAGGCCAACACCATATTCCTTCCAGTTAAAGGCTTGTTCAGCTTCATGTACACATCTACTCACAGAAATTATGCTGTAGTCAACTCTATGACAAAAAATCTGAAATCTTTCTTACAAGAATTAATGTGCTGCAAGAACTGGTGTAAAGACAGGAGCAAACAGAAGCAGAGTCTGTCCCTGTTAACTAAAATTGGGGTAGGATTTGACCTGAAGAGAAAACCAGGAAAGGTAAGAATTTTTGGACTGGAATAACCTCTGGGAATGTAGCAACAAAGATTTAGACTTTTTAGGCATGGAGGTGTTTAAAGGATAAAACAAGCATTAAATATGATGGATTTTTGTGAATACCACAGGATTAAGAGACAAGAAATAAGCAAGGTATTGTATGACACAGTCTGGAAGCCTTGCATGGAGCTAACCCTGTTTACATCGGCAGGGGCATGGGGGTTGCTTGTATGTGACAGTTTTCATCTACTTAGCAATTCACTTTCTGCTGATAATTATATCAGTATTTGGAGTCCTAGGTTTGGGTTATTTTGTAATAAAATCAATCATGTGACAAGTAAAAAGCCATTTTGTTTATAATTAATTACAACACAAGAAGGTCCTCACAATGTTTCTGCTACAATGGTTTCAATACTTCTATTTTCAAAACCGTATGCAGAATATAATTTTCATGTTTCCCCACCACTGTCAGTGCACACTAAAATAATATTTTTCTGTGTTTTATTTTTGGTTCCATGGTATTTTCAATAACTAGCTTATCATGCCTTTTTTTTTCTATTTTCTTTTTTTTGTTTTTCCATGATGTTATTTTTCTTTTGATGTTCTCCCTCCACCTGTGCAAGATGCATATTTATCTCCTCTACAGGAGGGATTGAAATGGCTGGTATCGATTTGGCATCTGTTTATTTCTGAGTAAGAAATCATCCCCTGCCCCTAGAATTTGACTGAAAATGTTTACTCAGGCACATGCCCCACTCAACAAAAGGACCCTGGGTTTCTAGTGACTGTGAAATACAGGACAGAGTACTGTGAGAGTGCTGCATTTTCACACACAGTCCTTGGGAACATCCAGCCTTTGGAATGAAGCTAAGCATATGTTAACTCCAAGGACATAGGCCTAGTGGAAAAAAATTGCAGTGCACATACCCCATCTCCAGCAAGTGCCTAGCAAGGACATGAGGCTGGAGTGGTAAAGGGCTGAGGTTTAACTCCCTGCTCTGGCTACCGTGTAAAAGAGCATCTCCTGGTGCTACAGCACGTGGACAGTGTAAAAACCTACAAAATTCTGAGACAATGAGGCACAAAGATCATCAGGAGTGAAGAGAGGACAGGAAAGAGAAAAGGCAGATGCTGTAGCTGATTCCTTTCTTTAGAAATTATATTTGCCAAACATATCTTAATGTCTGTCTTATGCTTGTTGGTTTTTTTTACTACCATCAGATGAGTGAGTATGACCTTTTTGCAAAACAAGCCAAGTTTACAATTTTCTTTCTTTTAAGAGACTAAAGATAGCTTCTTAATTTTCTACTTGTGCTAAAAATCCCTTTTTCCGAGTGTTCTCTAGTGTCTTGCCATATAATCGAAGTAAAGGAATGAAAATATACCCAAATAAGACTATCATGCCAAAGTCAAGGAAACCAAAATTTGGCCTCCTACCTGTGTTTTATAGAAAACTGTCACAAACGTCTCCTGAATAACTTTTATAGAAGAAAAAAGAAAAATGGACTTCAGTTTAGTTTATGTTCTTCTCAGGAGATGTCATTACTGATAGCATCTGTGCTCTTCTGCACTCACAGTGGGAAATGTGGGGTTTTTTTCATAGTGATTTGCTCACTTGCAGTCCAGCATTCAGCCACTTGGTATTTCCATATAATCTGAAGTCTTACTTAAGCTCCAGTTTGCAAGTGAGAAGCAGAACTGGCACAGAAACTCTCTGTAGTCTGTAGATGCACGAATCAGTAAAATTCTCCCAGTTTAAAGGAGACGGTTGTGTTACTTATGATAGCAAATAAAGTAAGGAAGAATTAGTAAAAATGGGGAAATGCCTGTAATTCTCCTGGATATATCTAAAATATCTCTTTTTGTGAAGTCACCTTCATCACTTACTATTTGTGCCTCAGCTATTTGCCTTTTCTGTGACTGTTTCAGAATGAGGACTTTTCTGTTCTTGTCTTCACAGCTCATAACTTTTATTACTAGGATCAACTCTCTTTCCTTCTCACCACATTTTAAAGAAACCAGATTTTTATGATGTGGTAAGTATTACTGAGCACAGCATAAGTGAAGCCTTGCCAGAGATTTCATTATTACTTCCTTACATTTACATCCTACATTTATAGCACTATGTTGGCTTTTAAATTTATTCCCAAAGTTATCTAGACATTCAGGGACAGAAGACCACTATTATATCAAAATTCTTGAGAACATGCTTTCCTCTGCTTCATTTCTACACTCTCCTTGGTTCAGGGTTTTTTTATTTCGATTGCGAGTATTTCTTTTCTCCATTTACAAACATATATGCAAGGAGCTGAGCAAGGTCACAAGGTGTTTTTCTATCCTTAATTTTTTCTGTAGGGTATTATTAAATTGAGAAGAAATTTTATTTTGTTACCAAGAGAAAAACCCACATTACTGAAATACTTAAACTATTACATCGGGTTTTAAGGGGTTTTTTGGTTTTTTCCCGGAGGTTAGATAATTCTTTAATTATAACAGGCTGAGAAACTCTGTTCAGGCTATGCTCTAGCTAAAAAAGTCACCACAGAATATCTTTCCATAAAAAACTGGGGATAACCAAGGTATTTCCTTTTCAATCTGTACCGACTTCCAGACAAACCCTCTTATAACTTTTTAGCCATTTTTGGGATTCACAGAACTTACAGAAAATCTCATCTAAAATTTTTTTGGAGTAATAATAATAATAATAGTAATAACCATAATTAAAAAATACATGCTACCTGTGTTTCTAATATAATGATAACACTTAATTTATAAAAAATATATCAATCCCTCTCTTCTCAGTAAGAGGCCTGTGTACTGTATCTTGTCCACCTTAGAGAAGGAATCCCTGTCTTTCATATCCTTAGCTGGCCTTTTCTTTTCTTTTCTTTTTTTTTTCTTTTTAACGCAGCAATTTCATATTTGTGTATTGTGTGCGGGTTGAGATGCACCTCAAAGACCTTTTCAAGCCTGCTGAGTACCCAGCAATGGTTAAAGCCTCGGTGGAGTACGCAGAGCTCTGCTAAATGTTTATTCTCTTTACCCCAGGATAGCCTGCTCGGTATGAGATATGACACAGCTGAAGGCCAAGAGACCACTTTGCCACTTCAGAATATGATTAGTTCACCATCACTCGACAAAGCCAGCTGCTTCAACACAAACCACTGCCACCCCCACACACCTCCCCCACACCCCAGTTTGTCCAGGAGGGCCAAACTGTGCCAACTTTACTGAAATCAGTGTCAGGCACTAGAAGCTCACACCCTGCGTGTCATTCAAGGCTTGTCTCTCCATCAGTATAATAAATACCCCACGGGAAGTGTTCTGGTACTCAGAAGGCATGACAAATCCTGAGTCACTCACACCACTGCTTTTAGTACATGGGTATTTGGGCATTGCCTTTTCCCCTGAAGGTTTCTCTTCTAAGCATAGCTTGAGCCAAACTATTTTAACTTACAAGATCCGAGACCAGCTTTGCTTTTAATATGTTTCCTAAAAATGTGACCACCGTTCTCTGGGTCTTAGTTGTGATAGTTTTTGTTCATGCAATTGAATCATATTTCATCTTCTTTTCTAAAATATACTGAAATGCATTGAACAACCCCATGTGGTTAAAAGAAACCATACTCTTACCTACTACGTTTAGAATTTTAAAAAGGGGAAATTAATTTCAGTGCAATAGAACTGCTGCTCAGAGATCTATAATGTGGTCTGATGGGCAACTACACACAAACCATGCCATTATCATCCCAGCTAAGCAAGGCACTTGGGCTTTTCACAGCAGAACAGTGATGATAATTGATTGCAGGTTTTCCAGGCAGTGAGCAGCACTGGGATACTTCACTCCTTCCTCCTGCCTCAAGCAGCACCACGTCAGCAGGAGGATGCATCGGGCTGGTCTGTTTGGCAGGTACTGAACCCATGAATGTTTGGAAAACAACAAACTCAGAACTTGCTGGAAGATCTTGTTTTCGCTAATATTTCTTCTATGACTTATAAAGTTTGCCACTTTTCCTTTCTCAATACGAGTCTACCGTGTTTAGAAAGATGCAAATAAAAGTTTGGATTTGTAAAATGTGGAAGGTGTAGGGAAGTCTTGGGCATCTTAAGGAAAGGGAAAATGAAAGGGAAAGGGAGAAGGATAGGGAATATTTGACAAGGACTGACACAGTGGGGTGAGAGGAAATTGTAATTGAAAATCAACTTTCACTATATGTAAATTGTGTAAGGTCCACTTGATTCTTTGCCTTGAGATGCTTCTCCATGGTATAGAAGAACCAATGCTTTGGTTTGTTTAAGAAACATAACTGACTTTATTTAGGGACTAACATCTCACTTGAACTAAAAATCTAAAAATCTAAAATGTAATGAAATATGCCATTCAGTGTAATGAAATACTCTGTTTAATCTTAAGAAGCCTTCTTTCACCTTATAGTATCCAAAGAATATTGGATTTTGACATTAAAACTGAAAATCTTGTCCTAGAAAATTAAATAAATGAGTTGAGTTAAGCGGTTTAATTCTGAAGAACAGTAGATGAAGAAAAAGAGCTCTTTCTGACTCTCGTTTGGGCTGGCTGACAGCTGGATCCTGTTGAAGTAAACAGTTTGTGATGAGTTAGTTCCAGGGATGGAAGAACTGCTTTTCTCACACAAACATGTTTCCTGAATTTGATTAAAATTTACAATTGTATTTTTGGTGAGCGAATTAACATAGAAAACCACCTCACAAATCTATTTAGTCTTCTAGAGGGGTGTGACCTCCCTGAGCTACCTCTTCTCCTCTGGGGATTGTTTGTAATCCTCACCAGTTCAGAGCCCTGAGTGAGATTCTTCTGTAGTCCGTGGCAGTGCACACAGGTCAGCACCATTTCACTTTTACGGCAGAGAGGGATACCAAAGGTGGCTTGTCAGTTTAATAACAGCTTTGTGTTCAGCATTACTGGGACCAGCGAAGGGTTATAGTCGTGTGACAGTGAAATACAAATCGACCCGGACTAGAGAATGATTTCTGGATTAAGTAAAATGGCTGGGAGGAAGCATCCAAACAAGAATGAGATAGAAATCAAAAGGAGTGGTAAGATGAATGCTTCTCTAGGTCCTGATGAATTCCTGCTAAAACCAGCAGGGATTTTGCCTGCTAATTTGATGGAACTTGAAGAGGACTTCAAGAACTGAAGGGTCACAAAAGTAAAAGTGAAGAAAGGGAAAGGAGGCACATTAATATTTGATGTTGCCAGGGAAATTGGATGAAGATGAAACAATATGGGCAGAAGCATTTGGAAAGGAGACTGATATGGTCTGGCTTTGTGAGAGAACTATGATTATAGAGTATTTTATCCAGGACAAAATGAGAAGACTGAAGTCACTGCATCACTTAGGGAAGGTGTAGTTAGTAAATTGTTACCAGGTAGCAGAGAACGAACAGAGAGAAAGGAGGTTTCTGCAAACTGGAAAACTTAATTCTCGTACATTTGTATGTTAGAGCTTACTCTATTTGTATTTTAGCAAGTTGGTACTGGACATAGAATGGTCACTCATTATTTGCAATGCTTTCAGCTGCCTATGGGACAAAGTTGTATTACAGACTCTAGCTTTACTTGGTTGGGCTGCTTTACGGTTTCCAAGGACCTGGAAGGTGCGTGCACTCCTGCAGTCACCACCATTCTTTGCAGTTTGGCAGGGAGAACTCTCCATTCCTGGGTTTCCTAACTACGTCTTTGGGTGCAGGTCCCTGGAGGAGCTCTGAATATGCAAGCTGGTTTGCTTTCTCTGTTTCTGGTAGGATGTAACATGCAGTTTCACTCTGGTTCTCCCTGACTCCCAGCTCTAGGTGTAGCACCAAAACAAGGCTATATGGACTAACACACAACCTTGAGCCCTTAACCACACGACTCAAAGCAAAAAGTTGTACGTAACATAAACAGATAGCAAAATTCCATCTCCTGCTTGAACAGCAGCTCCCTTGCTCAGCTGGTTCAGTGTCCCTCACCAGCATGGCTGTGGCCAGTCACGACTACAAAGGCCAGGGATCCAGCTTGAGCTACACCTGCCAGGTGGATCCTATGGTCTACAGACCAACTCCCATTCCAAAAACTGTGTTCCTTGGACTTATACTTTAAGTACAAATTTCCACAACTTTTTATGTAGGTTTCATAACTATTCAGCCACAGGAGGAGTAGACTATGAAAATGTCATTCAGAACTCTTTTAGGGATTAATGGCACAGGTGCTCTTGTTCCTAGTTATCAGCCTTTGCAAATCCAATTAAGGCCACTAATAAACATTGATTGCATGTTGTACAAGACAGGAGTTTTGTATGTTTTATGGTGCTATGGATTTTGGTTGTACTTACAGCTTCCATTAGAAACTACGAAATATCTAATCCGGTAAGAGATGATGAGAGGTGAATTGACATACACAGTTGTATTAGCTCAGGTTTTAGCATCATGATAAAAAGGTTGTTTCTGGGATCCTTCCCTGGGTGAGTGTTTAATGTTTAAATGGCAATGTAGGAAACTCTGGAAGAATTCAAAGGCTTCCAGTACTCAATGTCCTGTGAGTTTTTACACCGCTCCTGCTGAAGTCTGATGACATGAATGTCAGTTTTTCATCTGTCAAAGTCGCTATCAGCAAACATCAAATTTGTTGGTCCTTAATTAAAAAGTTGTAATGTAACTTTAATGAAAGATTTAGTCAGTGCTTGTTACATTTATCTCAGCCGTTGTTGCGCAAGACACTACAGAAAAAAACTCTGTTTGTCAAAAGACTTCAAAATCAGAGAGAAAATTAGTACCCAAGTTATTTCATTGATAAATTGCCAAATTCTATTTTATAATGGACTTAGGGAATTGTCCTGATTTACTGAAATTAAATAAAGATGGAGCACGTCTTGGAATCTTTGATAATACTGCCAGCAAGTGAACTTCACTGCTATAGCTGCAAAAAACAAATACCCACTATAGAAATCTGGATGTCAAGAGTAAAGGAACTGAAAAAATTCCATGAATTACTGCCTGCATTAGATGAACAGCTCAACTGTTTTAAGAAAAAAAGGACAAGTTGTTAAAAATATACCATTGATGTAAATTTATAACTGTAAGTATAATTCTGTAATCCACAACTTACATTGCTTTGACTTTGCTGCATTCCCATATCCTGTATCTGTCACTCTTTCCTTTTGTGGTTATATAAAGAAATAAGCCATGTTACTGACAATTTTCTTTATGTTCAGTAAAAGCTTGAAGTCAGAAACTTAATTTGAAACATTTTAATTAATGATAACAAAGATGAAGATCATTCTGGTGGGAAAATATTAGATACATTCATTGTTCTCCTCAAGTAAGAAACGTATTGCAAAGAAACACCAGAAATTCTTGGTTGAACATCTTCCTCAGATATTTGAAAACTGAAAAACCCCACCTTCTCTTGAATAAGAACTCATGGAACATTCCTAACGGAACAAAGATGTACTCTTAGCACTGCTAAATCTGTTGTAGTTAATGTTTAAGGCCTTAGATTAATTAAGTTGATCTCTGTTTTCCCTCAACTTTTATTGATTCCACCTGGACTGGTCAGAATGAGAAGTCTCATCATGCTTGTGTGCGGTTTAGCTACAGCCTGTACAGAATAACATATGCCTGTGTCACCACAGATGTTACAAGACAGAGAGAAAAATAAATACTGGAAACTAAGGAATAAAGGGCTATTTCCCCCTCCATAATTCTTATTCAGAACAACAAATTAGCATGACTTTAATAGCAAGTCAAATGTAAGGAGCAGACAAACCATGATCTCAACAATGGACGTACTTCCAGAGATTTGACTACGTTAGCATCCCCCTGCACTTTTCACGGACTCTTGGTGACAACGGGAGTAGTAAATCAGTAGCAGATCTGGAAACTGAATCCAATATCCATCCATCATGTTATACATAAGATTATAAAAGCTTTGAGGATGCCTTAATTTTCAGACCACACCAAAGTTATCCCCACTCCTTTCTTATGCAGGGCAAATTCTTCCTAGGATGTCTGTGAATGGTCACATTTAGTGTGTCTGCATTGACATGGTCCTGGTTAGAGGCATACTTTTGAAGTGAATCTCCCAATCATCCCTTCATGAGATTCTTTCATCTCCAATGAGTGTATGAACAGGCTTTCTTTCAGATCACGTGCTCCAGATGACGCTCAGTGTACTGCAAACATCGATGGGTGTTGAATTCAGAGGACCGGACTCATGGTAAAATTCGGAAGATCACAGACTGGACACCTGATTCTCAGGACCAGCTGCTCCATTCTGTAGAACGTCCTATCTTCCTGCACTAGTTGCAGATGAAACAGACTTTATGTAGTTCTCAAGGTTTGTCCCTGTGCACCAGCACCTGACAGAGAAGGGGTGCGTGGAAGAATTAGAAGACAGGACTAGATTGTTTATCCAGGCATTATTTAACAACCTCTCTGATCTCAGCTGCATGGCTGAGTGTCACTATCCTGAAAAAGGGGTGACTAATGAGGTCAAGAAATTGTTCTTTTCCCTGGCACTTTTACAGTGTCCACAATGTTGGACAAGACAGAGGACAAAGATAACAAGTTTTGCTAAAGGGTGCCTGTAGACTTGATTTAACAAAGGATCAGAATTTTTGCTGTTCCATCTTCATGAAAAAACTCACTGCTTTTAATAGACCAAGCCAAACATACTGTTAGATGAATAGTCTCTATAGTCAATACTAGAAAATATGTGCTTTTTTTTGTGTGATAAAACAGTAATTTTGTGTACTTTAACCAAACAGCTCACATTAAAACCATTCTCATTAAACCTGTACCAAAATCAGAGACAGAAATGATGGTGTGTAAATAATTTCAGAATAAGACCATATAGTATTTTGCTTTACATTCAATAAAAAAGACTGTTATTGTTTATGTGTTTTAAATTAAATGTTGAGCTTTATTAATTAAGAATAGAAATATCTATAATTAATTATAGATATTATTAATATTATACTATTATTATCTCTGACAGATAAATTTCTTTCTTTTTCTTAGCATTTTTCTTGGTGGGAGAGCATGAGGGCTTGCTTAACATTCTGAGAGAAGTTACCTCATACTTTCTTTGGAATCAAAAATTAAAACAACTTGAAAAACTGAACTCTGCTCGAGGTTAGACATACTGCAAGTGACAAGTGACAAGTTCATGCAAAAGAGAAGTCCATGTAAAATATCTGGTTTGGAAAAGTTTTGCCAGAAAAGTTAGACGAATAAATATGGGATAAAGGGTTTTCTTGGTTGCACAGATTTCCTAGGAAAGAGAGGGCACAAGGTGAATTAACATCGTTGTCAAAACAGGCTGCTGTGCCGGGGGTAGGGAGATGTTCCTCTGCTGACATAATTCTTTTTCAAATGAGTTAGTGCTATCCAAATCTTTTAGGTTTAGTGCAAGCAGCTTCCTTTGGACTGTGTTTCCTCTGCAGGTGTGGAAGCAAGAAAGCCTGAGGCTGCAGTATTTGCTGTGGATCCAGCAGTGTAGCCTTAGACCAGCAACTTGCAGCAAAACCCTCACTGATTTGAGCTTGCTGCTGTTAAAGCTTGCTGATTTGCTTGAGACTTTGCATAAACATTAGATCTTTTATAAAAGCCAGATTTGATCTTTTTTTTCCCATTTTTTTTTTCAGAGTTATGAATTAATCTACTCAAAGTAGTCCTCTTTTTACAGAGAAAAGAGGGCAATCACAAGGACTGTCAAGTATTATTCATTCTGAATCTTACACTCAGCCTCATTCCAATACCACTGGAAGCAAAAGGAGGTTTCTCAGATGATTTCAATATTATGGGCCCATACTAGACTGGGAGATAGGGAGATATTGAGTGCCATTCATTGCCACTGAAATTAAAAGCACATCCAGCTTTTCACAAGCTGTTAGACTGAACTGATTTAAAGTTTGAGTTGAAGATTTTGGAATTAATTTAAAATTGAATCTAACCTCTCAGATTATTATTCTTCATATTTATGGAATTGATTTAGAATCTCTATTTAGAATTAAATGACTTCTTACTCTATCAAACTGCCATTTCTACGCGCCATAATAACATTTGCTCTATCCCAGGAAACTTTTGAACTAAGGGCAAGAAATCTGTGAGAAAAGATAGCATCATATGAGATACATGCTGTGGGAAACTGAGAAAGAGGCAGTAGAAAAGTAATATAAAATTTAGTCAGAAAACTGATGAAGAAAGCAAAATAATAACAAAACCAAGCTTATTTTAGAACTTCCTGTTATAACGTATCGTAAAAGTTTTGGAGCCGTGGACACGCCACACACACACACATATATTTACACACATAAAGATTTTTGGAGGCACGGACTTTTTTGAAAATATAGATAACTTTCTTTATTCAACATGCAGATATTTCTTCCTAATGCTACCTCATATCTATAGGATTCATTCATTTTATCTCATGACTTGTATTTTTCAAGTAACAAACATTTTGTGATATTTTTTTGCTAGAAACTTACTAAACGTACCAGATTTGGTGCAAGTATACTCTTTATACTCTTTAAAAGTATTTGGTGCTTGAATATACTCTCTAAAAATAAAGTAGCTTCCCAGTCCTGATCCACTCAAATACACACAATATGCTCACTTGATACATCAGTTGGGCTTCTGCTTCACTCTTCTACTTCTAAGGTAGTAGGTGGGAGTGAGGAATTAGTAAACTTTCCCTCTGTGCCACCTGGAAAGAACTGTGGAGATAATAATTGTCAAAAGCAGACAGGAGCTGAGAGAGATGAGTACAAAGACATCATTGTCTTCAAAGTGAGCAGGAACAAATTCATGAGAAGATTTTGAAAGAAAGGAGACTATTTTTCCCTTGAAAGCATTTAGGATTTGTATATTTAAAACTCAAACACTGTAAAATACAAGTGGAGTCATTGTTAGACAGTAAATTTGGTGATTAACATATTGAAGATGTCCAGGATTAGAAGTCGTAAAATGCTGCCCCCATTACCTCACAAACTTCTATTCTTTCTTTGAGGTTCCTTTGTTCCCAGATTTATGTGGACAGTGGCCAGAAATCAGTAGGAATTTAGACCTTCAGTGCTGTAGTGTAATTAGAATTTTTTATAGCAAAACTCTTTTCTGAATTGTAAAATATTACTGAAAATAAACTATTAGGAATGAAGTACTAATTTAAGAAGACATCTGGAAAAAAAATCCAAATTTTTAATAGGTCTTCCTAAATTGACTCTCTTTTAGTATATCTTTGATACACAGGATACTTCCCTAAAATGTCTATAAAAAAAACAACAACAAAAAAAACCCTCCAAACAACAGCCAAATAAAATCAGCAGTACTTTGGGGCACAAAGTAGGATTCAAATGTAAAACATCTGTCTGCCAGCTTCTGCCACACCACCACGCCTCTCTCCAGCAGGCTGAGGTGCTGTCAGTGAAAACATCCTTTGACTTATTGCTTGTGCCAAGACTAATGCACCTTGAATCCTGTGCTCAGTTTTGGGCTCCTCACTGAAAAACAGACCCTGAGGTGCTGGAGCGTGTCCAGAGGACAGCAGAGGTGGGGAAGGGGCAGGAACACAGATCCTGTGAGAAGCAGCTGAGGCAGCTGAGGTTGTTCAGCCTGGAGAAGAGGAGGCTCAGGCGAGACCTCATTGCTCCCTGCGGCTCCCTGAAAGCAGGGTGTGCGAGGTGGGGTCAGCCTCTTCTCCCAGGCAGCCAGGGATAGAACAAGGGCAAATGGCTTCAAGTTGTGCCAAGAGAGGTTCAGGTTGGATATTAGGAAAAATTTCTTCACTGAAAGAGCGGATAAGCATTGAATGGGCTTCCAAGGAAAGCGGTGGAGTCACCATCCCTGGAAGTGTTCAGAAAACAAGTGGATATGGGCCTTTGCAATATGGTTTAGTGGATATGGTGGTATTCAGTCAAAAGTTGAACTTGTTGGTCTTGGACATCTTTTACAACCTTAATGATGCTGTGATAACCACTCCTTTGGCTACTGCATGCAGGAAATCATTCAAATCCCCCAACCAATTTCCTGAGCATCCCTGTCCATTGTTGTCTCTCAAAAAAAGTAAAAAAAGTGAGGGGGAAGATTCGTTCTCACAAAAATGACAGGATAATATGATTTTCTGAAGGAGGTCAAAAGGTTCATTCAAGCATAGTGCAGCTTTACTGTGAACGCTCCCTTTAATTAAATATGCTGTTCCTCAAGTCTGCTTCACTTGTGCTCCAGATGGTGTTAATGTCAACAGGCCCTTCTGTGAAATACAGAAAAAAACCAGTAGGAATACCTTTGTGAGACTTCTCCCAGGTTTCCTTCCATAGATCAGTCTGGCCTTCAAGATTGCTCTGATAAACTCTTAAATAAAATGGAGAAACCATAAAGTTTATTGGGTTTTTTAAAATGGAAACAAAAAGCCAAACAAAATAAACTGAGTATAAAGCAGGTAAAGAAAACTGCTTTGCCATTTGTTTTCTTCTGAGTGTTCTTTTTCTTGAGAAAAAGGAGAATGTAATATAACGGTTACTATTCTCATAAAAAGTGTTATATTTTGCATTACCAGTACGTTTCTTTGAAGCATCCATTCTCTTTCTAGAAGATATCTTGTGTTTGTAGCTGATCTTGGCTCAGGGACCAAAATGCAGAAAGCAAAGCCACCAGCCTTCTTCCCTAGCTCTGTTGTCCAGTACCAGGGTGTCTCCAGGCTATGAAGCAAAATCCCGAGTTTCTCCAGCCTCTGAGGGTCATATGTGATTCTTATAATCCCTGCACTTGATGATAATCCTGTTATCCAACACAACCCAGTGAAGTCCAGTCCAAAGCATGTTCCTAAAAGAGTGTGAACTTTCAGGATAACCTTCATGGTAACAAGTTCCAGGCTTTTATGTGCAAGTGTTTACCCCACAAATTAGATTCATAGATTACTGTGCTTATGATTCCATAAATATTTATGCCCTCAAGCAAACTGAATAGTGTAGCAACTTCACAAAACAACAGCTCTTCATGGGGTCTAGTGAAGATTTGTCCCTTTTTGGAAATTTTTGCCTTTCTTAAGGGGCTATTAAAAACTCCTAAATATTCAGGTCATTCCCACAAACTATTGAGCTGCTAAAAGAAATGTTGACTTTTCAAAAGCTGTCAATTGTGCCTGGCACTTGATCCATTTTAACTGTTTTATTGCACTTGCAGCATTGTTCTCCCCGGATTGTGATTCTGAGGGAGACCATGATTCAAAGCATTTAACAGAAGTTGAATGGAATCATTCACATGATCAAAATGACTCATCTGCATATGTTTTTGCAAGCTTAATCCTCAAAACCAGATGCTAATAGTTTACCAGTCATACACAATAGTTAACTAGCTCCTAGCAAATGTAAAACAATGCTAGGAAAGAATCTATTATCTTTTTATTAACAGGCAAACAGTACTAAACAAACTCTTAAAAGATTTTAGAAAAAGGAAAAAAACAACAGTACATTATCCTTTAAATATTCTAGTATCTAAAAGGTTGCTTACTAGACCAAATCCAGTGAAATTAACTAGGTAGATTAGCTCAGCTCATTGCTCTTAATTAAATGCATCCTGAGCTATGCTCTCAATGAATTAGCAAGAACATTTGCAGCTTCTCGTTTACACACTTGCTAAAGTAGCAATCGAAGCAACTGTATTCTGACTAAATACTGGAGGAGAATGGTACACAAGGAGGCAGGTGCAGGTTTTCCAAACCAATAGAATTAATCCCAAGGGACAGGGAGAGATGATCCAGGTGTATTTTAACTTGGAAGTACCATGTTTCAAAAGCATGTAATCCACAGTGTAATCCCGAATCCTTCTTAAGGAAAGGCTTTGCTGCAAAAATATTATCCTGACCTTTCTCTTACTGTTGCTATGGAAAGACATGTTTCCTGGCTTCTGGCAAAGGACTAGTAATTGTATTTAAATGGAGTGTTGAACAACCATAGTGCATGCAGTGTGCTATTATTTCTTTGTGGGAGGTTTATTTTAGGCTTCTGGTATATGATCTAAATTAGATGTCTGAGGAAAAATAATGCTTTTAAGTTTGGAAATTGTATTCTGTCTTTTAAATTCCCTGATTTCTCTGATAGTCTTTTGAAGTTCTTCTGAAGCTGTAAATGTTATCTATATTCCTTAATCAAACCATCCTTTCAACCAGCTGCAGCAGAATGTCTCTCTTTTATGTTTATGGGAACTTGGATGCAATTATTTTACAGAGATGAACTCGCTATAAACAACCCTATCATTTCTAGACTTTCAGTTTTCATTATCTTAAGCACAAATCAACACTGATGCTGTTCTAGTCTGGCTCTGATATGCTGTTTAACATTAGCATGGGTGGGTGATCTTTTATTCAATTTCATTATACTAGTGAGTAAATTTAGCGAAGTAAGTTAGCCCAGGTTGGGAAATCAAATTTTTCAAGCTATTCACGGTACTTAAATCTTAACAGATTAGTTGACACGGAAAAAGGGAAACAACCGTATTATCCTTGTCTGCAACAGGTGACTGAAAATGAATAAATTTTAGACTAAAGTGCTGGTAACCAGGTGATTATTAGTATCTTGTGTGTTATCTTTCTTTTCTGTGTGTTTTATAAGAATTAATGCTACATATTTGATTATATTTAGCCTTTTATTCCCCTCTTTTAAAAAAAAATTGTTTATGTAAGTAAATAATTATTCAAGGGGCTAAACAAGGTGTACTCGACTTAAAAACAAAAGTCGGTTGAGCAAATATAAATGGTTCTAGCATAGGCTTCTCACTGAAATCAGATGATCTTGATTTTGGTTTGAGTAGATGTGGGATAGTTCCAGATAGTGCTGTTTCTCTAGAATCTCCTACAGTCTGCTCACAAAGATACACTCACGTATCAAGAAATGAGTCACTCACGTCCATGAAATGCCACAGAAAAGCAATTTAACTTCTTATAAGGTTGCATATGATCTGAACTTGTGACGTCCTGTTCCTCTCTCCGTGCCTTTTCACTTACAGTGACTTTTCAGCAAAGGTTATCTTTCTTGACTTTCTCTCAAAAAACACTTTCCTGCTGTTTCCATCCTCAGTGCCTCTGAAAGAGCCACTTCTGCTACAATCTGCTGTGAATCAGCTATGTGATTAAGTTCAGGAAAAAGATGATATATACACCTGCTATTTTCCATTTTTGCTAACTGTGTTGTACTCAGTGATGCTTAACCATCCTCCCCTGCAGGCCTACTAAGAAGAGTTTATCTTTGGTATGAACTGGGGCTGCTTAACACATATCTAACTCCAATTGTAACTTTACTGATCTTCATAATCAAGAAATAAAAAATTTTGACACTTCTGCTCAGCTTCTGAAAGAGATAATTTTGGCCATGATTACAGACAGGATAAATACAGTCTAACACATGCCTAATTTAATGTCATTACAACTTCTCTCTGTTCAATGCCTCAAGAGTGTAGTAGTGCAGTGTGTTGGTCTGTAAGCAAACACAAAACTGTTCTGCTGAGTATGATCAGAGCTTCATCTAGCTCAGAATCTATCCCACGACAGTTACCAGTTGCAGGTACCCTGGGCAAGATATAAGAACCTGCAAGCAGGTTGTGACACACTTCCCAGGAGTGCTCAATTCTTGCAGCTTCACGTCTTAACAACTACTGATTTACCCATTCTTTTTCTTTTTAATACTAAACTGCAAACTTCCCAGAAACACAGGATTTTGTATCAGCCTCATGTGGTCTGCAAAAGCAGAGTATTTTTTAAAATTTGATACTTTGCAGTAGCTTCATTTAAAGACCTCTAGTGCTTGTCTTGGTGGAGAAATAAAATACTATCTTATTAACATTCTTCATACTTGCAATTCTGAAGATGTTCAGCAATGTATCCATGGTCTCTTGTCCATTATAAAGCATACTGCTCTGCTGAAATGCTCCATACGTTTAACCACACTTCCCATTCACTTGGTGCCGCCTTCTAGATACTCACACTGCGTTGCCTGACCATTACTAATGCTGTGTTATGCAAATTATGAGAAAGTGAAAAAAAAGGCAATAAAGGAATTTTATAAATGCAGAAATTATGGTGAATACACTCATCTTCTAGTGCCAATTACTGGCTAACCAATTTAAAAGTCAATGTCAATTTATCGCTACTGAATAAACTTCACCCATATTAATAACAAGCAGGGATTACTGCTTAGTGTATTTATTTTGATCAGATAGCCTGTTCATGTCCTGCCCAATCATTTTAAAGATTGCTTAAGCTAATGGATATTATTTTGTAATTGATCTAGGCTGACGCAGAATATAGGGTCACTTTCCAAAGGTATCTGACTACCAGTAATTTTTGTATTGTACAGTAACTTGATGACTCATGATTATCTGACACATAATGTTTGGTGTTTTGTTATTTAATGTACCATGGGAATTAATTTGCTGAGTAAGAAGATTCAGTTCTATAAATTCCTTTTAACAGTATTCTTCATAAGGGATTTAAACTATTCAATAGGTTCACAGAGTTTTTTAAGCCTTCAGAAAAACATGAATTTTACTGCTGGCATTTCCAGCCTCAAGGCGTGGCTAATATAACTATTTTGCCTTTCACCAGATAGGGCGTAGACAAAAACCTGAGGAACGTTGTCAAGTTGTGTTTCACTGGCTGCTACAAGGTTTCTATGCATGAGGCGTGCCACTGACATCACTCACTCACAATGTACGGTCTGAAGCAATCAGACTAAGAAAATCTGGAGATAAAAGTAGGAAAGCAGCAGGGGAACTAGAGTGAGTGAAGCAAAACATATCAATCTGTGGGAGAAGCCTGACTGCTTCCAATTGTACTGTCATGATCTTCTGATTTATCCTCCAGGGTGGAAGGATTGCAATTATACTGTACCAACAGGTACAGAAGTGGAAGGAAAAATACATCCTGAGCGTAGTTAAGGATTTGTCAGTTTTATACAAAATCTCCTTTGGGGGCTTCTTATACCTGTGTTAAACTCAAACCAAAATTCAATCAAGATTGTTTTATATGGTTCACAATCATTAAAATACACCAAGTTTGTATAGACTTAAAAGCCTAAATGAATTTGGAGGAACATGCACTGCTCTGCACTCAGATATTGGGAACACAACATTAGCTGTAACTCAAACGTTTGGTAGTGAATCAAATAATAAATACAGTAGTGTTTAACACTGTAAATGTCCGATTCTCACCTGTGTTAGTAAGCTGTGTATCAAGAATAATTTCAAGAAACAAATATAATTGCATAAATTTTGTGCCACTGTCAGAGAAGCCATGCTCTCTGTGTTCTGAGTATCTAATAAATATTCTTTAGAAATCTTCTCTGACCTAGGAAATGATTGCTATTTTACTAAGAAGATATTAAAGTAGAAGCAAGCTAAGTGATTTGCATAAGTAATAATAGCATGTCAATGGTGAGGGTTAGTAAAAAGGCACAAGGAATTCCAGTGCTGTAAGTAGCAGTCAGAATCTCTTTCCATGAAAATTGAAAAGAAAAAAATCCTGCCAAAATTAGTCTGCAATAATTTCTAGACAGTACTGTAATTTCAGTCAAACCTATCAGTCTCCGGTCAAAACATGGAAAAGCAATTTGAATGGACTTTTAGAAGAAATGAAAATTTATATTTTGCTTAATCTTAAAAATTCATTCCATTCTTCAATTGAACAAGAAAACACAGGAAAATTATCCATTCAAAACTAGAGTGAAGGAAACCTCTTTGTTAAAAACACCAACTGCAAACATTTTTAAATTTGAAATGATTGAAACTTCTAGCCAAAAGAGTGTTTTTGGTTTTAATCCAGAATTTTTGAATATATCTATTTGTTAAAAAAAACATGGGGGATTCCATGGCAATTTTCCGAGCATTTCTACCTTTGAACAACTCACTACTTCAATTCAGTGCTTTTCCTATGCAATTATCCAAATGATGTCTTTGTGCCTTCCAAAAAGGATATTTGAATTACACCATTTTCAGCTTTTTTATGTGCCTGCTTCTGTGCATGTTTTCAGCCAAACCTCCATCAGCCCTCGGATCTTTGGTCTTTTCTGAAACAAAGACATCCTGCAAGACTGGATGTCCCTTGCAAAATCCCATGCATATCTTTTCCAATCATATGCCAGACGTCCAGGGGCTGGTGAGTCTGACCTTTAGACTGCCCCATCAGGCCAAGGATTGCAGTCATGATTTCCCCTGCTCCTTTCAGCTGCGCCTTCCTTGTCTTCATCTGCAGCTTGATTTTTGGGACCACAAAAATAAGGACATGGTCCTGTGAGTGCTCCTCAGTTGTGTGAAGGCTCTCCAACTCAGGACATCAGTCCTCAGGCTGTGCACACGGATCCAGGTTTCCCAGTGAACCAGGGAGTGGCGGTCAGCTTGAACCCACACACTTATCTGATTTCCCTCTGGTGTCACCCTACCAAAATGAGTCACAGAGCTGGATGGTTTCTGGATTTTAAAGACAAAACCACTTTGGTTTTCCTAAGGCATTTTGCTTATTTTGATCATGTGAGTAGAAGCAGGTATGAAATACAGCTGGGGCTGAAGATTTAAAGGGGCAAAGACGTGTCAGATTCTGATGCTTTTAAAAGGAGAGCCATTGGATCTGAAACTGCTTCAAATAATAGCCAGAATAATGGATGCAGAAATAAACTATGGTGCTTTTGAAAAAGAGGATCCATAAGAAACTAGTTGTGCAAAGAATGTACCTGAGAAGAAAATCTTGCTGAAAACAGTTCTCATTGCATCTATGAAGAATCTGTCGTATTTTCTTTGGAACCTTGTGCTGCCATGAGTTGGACACACCGAGACATTTCTCAGAATGAGTTGTTTAAAGCACGACTCGTATCTCTCAGTGTAGTGTAGTCAAAATAAAACCTTCCAAACAACCCTTTCAAATTCCACTGTCATCACCTGACAGTGTGACTTTTTTAAAGGGTTTTTGTTTTAGTAGCTGCTTGAGATGAAAGGAGCGTAGTCATATCCACAGATAAAACTCCTGTGATGAATCTCTGTTGCCATTTGGGCAAGAAGGAGTGCTTTTCTTCCCAAGATTTTATTGATTGTTTGTGAACTCATTGATAAAACAGGCTGTGTGCCTTGCTGCAAAATGCTGCCAGCTCTACATGCCGTCTGGTTTAACAATGAATCCAATATTAAATGTCCTGTTTATGACAGGAGCCTTATGAAAAGCCATGCTTTTAAAATAACAAATGGTACTTTGTACATCATTTTAGTATGGAGATGTTGCTCATAGGAAACAAGAATTAGAGTAGTAATGCTGTTTATTTTTTAAATCTAGCAAGCTTATTTTGTAAATTCATTAGTGGGAATTCAGAAAAGAAAATGAAGTTAAGCCTAAAATCACGGTGAAAAGGCAATCCGGGTTACACAGTCCTGCCTGGAAAGAGAGTTATTTACTCTTTTATCTGATAACAAAGACAGAGAAATTAAAAATCTGAAGCTTTTATTGTTAAGAAATTGTTAAGATTCGAGCTGGAATTAATCAGTAGGATTCAAAACATTCCAAGTATCACCTCGTACTAGCGACACTTAGCTCTGTGCACTGGAGTACATCTAATCTGGAAGTATCAGCTAAATTCAGAGTTCCCCACAGTTGGGAGCAGGAAAGCGCAGCGAATTGTGATCAGCATTTGTCCTCATGTTTGCTGTGAGTGATGGAGGCAAGTCAGCGTAAGCACACTCTCGCAGATAATCGCTTACCTGACAGGGCTTTGGATGATGAAAAGTCTTTCCTCTGTCTCCAGAGAGCATGATGCTTATTTCAGACGTTTCCTGGAAGACAAAGGGATAGAGTAAGAGCCTCTAGATTACGCTAGGATGACAGAGATCTGCTAATAAAAATGTAAAGGTCAAAAGGCTCCATCCTCCTCTGGTGTAAAACAGCAAAACTTCAGCTCTGACATCCGCTTACACCTGCTGAGGATCTTGATTACGAAGGTAGCGTCTGTGTCTTTTTTCCTTTGCTTGTCACACAGCACAAAGGCCATGCAGAAGCACTGTTAGGTTCCAGATAAAAGTGTTTGCTGTTAACAAATCGAGTATAGTACTCAAATTATAATCAGAAGGCAGTTTTCTAGCAGTTTACAGAAAAAAAAACCAAACCCAAAAAAACTTTCAAGAACAAACACAAACAACCCTCAAGCTCAACAACAGCAGCAAGGATCCCTCTTGGTTTACAGAACATTTGAAGGGCACTAACAGATAAATCATAGCTCACATATTTGTCTTTTAGTAGTTTAGATCATCACCTATCTAAGGACGGGGGCAGGGAGTATCTGAAGGTGGAGCTGACACGTGAATGTCATATCTAGAAGAAATAAGATATCATTCTTGTTGCTGTCTTATTTGATAGTCTTTGATAATTCGTTACATATATAATCAAGAGAATCACACTTCTCTCATTATGTACTTTCATAATTTAAGTGGATACAAAGCCTCCCTGAAGCTGTTTCACATTTGTGCTTTATTTATTTATTTATTTATCAAATGGTTGTAATGGAGAGCACCATTAAAGAGAAAAGAAAACAAAAAGTATTAAAAAAAAAAACAAACAAAAAACCAAACCATCACCAAAATTGTGGACTTTCAATATTTTTATGTGACATTTAATTGTATTTTATTAAATCCCAACATGATCCTTTCTTGCTAAATGATCAGAATTCATTCTGAAATGGACAGAAAGTCAATTGTTTTTGCTTAAACCTGACTCCAACTGAATTTATGTTGATTGGAATGTGACACAAGGACAAAAGTGTGATTTCCCCTTTGCTTGCGTTTTGATGAGCTGGAACCCAAAACTTGCCTTGTTATGGTTTGCTACTGTTGTTTCAAAGTGGGGTTTCTTTCAATGTATTATTATTTGAAGGATGTAACAAATTAAGTGTTCATTAACTGCAGATGACTGAAGATCATTATTCCTACTTTCATTACAAGCATGTCTGATTAGTGCAGGGCTTTTTGTGTTGGCCTTCCTGCCACCATGTGCCCTCTCCAGCTACTGGGAATTCACTGGACGGACTGAAATTGCTGATCGTATCAGTCCTGTGCTGCCATCCTCGCAGTGCCTCTGTTTGACAGTAGCCTGTTGCCATGGAAATGATTGTGGTGTCACAAATTCAGCATTATGATTTCAATAGACGATCATGTAAAGTGGAAGAAAAGGTTTGCAAGTGTAGCTAACACAAACACAAACAGCAATGGAAACAATAAAAACATATCCAAGAGGACAACACCATCTGCTAACTGTCTGTAAGGTTTTTCTGAGTAGTCCTTCAGGTAGATTTTTCAGGTCAGATCCCTTTTCTTCAATATTTCTGTTGATGGGAACTCCTTGCTCTCTGCCGCATTTTCTATTAATCTGTGGGCAGTCAGATATTCAGTGAAGTGACAGAAGCATTCCACAACAGCAGGTATCTAGGACTAGACAAAGTGCACCAGACAGCACCTCATTTGTATTCTGCCCCATTTATGGCTGAGACTCTGCCTTCATGAGGCACTGGTACAGAGCCACGGCCCTTCTGTCAATCAACATACGCTCAAAAGTCATGTGCATCAGGCATGGGAGAAGGTGACAAGGTGTTTTTCTGCCAGCCACTGCACCTGGCGCTACTTGTTGGACCAGAGACATCTCATCTCTTTGTCTCTTTGTCCTTTTTTTTAGATTTATTGGAACATTTTTCATGTGAGCTATATTCATGGATAACCTCTGCATGGACATTGCTTGTTGTGCGTGAAAAAGCTTCTCATCTACAAAGAGGCACAAAACACCTGTTAATGCTGTCTATATCTGTTTATGAAAATTTCCATGTTCTGCATTTAGACTTTATCCATGTTTAAGGTTTCTTACCCAGCTGGTACATATTAAGTTTCTGAGGGCATTTTCTGAGATCTAGCTCTTTAACTGTGGTAGCGTAACCAGAAGTCCCAGTATAGCTGGGGAAGACGGAGAATACTGGAATTTATACATCTGTTTCAAAAACTGAAAATTTAGTTTTTGGCCCAGATTTTTGCTTGGAGAAACAGGGTTTCCCTTGTTTTCACCATCTGAGACGGTGAATAAATAATTCCTAGAAAGTTTCCATATACAGAAACTTTGACTCTCCTTTGGACTCTAATATAGCTCAACATATTGCTGTTGCACTTGCCTTGTTGCAGTCGGGGGTATCCCAGTTTCCTGATGATGAATATTTCCTTCCTGAGCCTGTCCTGATAGAATATTTGGAGTTGAGTAAGAGCCATAAACTTGCATGAAGGCATAAAGGCATAAAATATATAGTATTTACAGTAGACATATTATAGATTACTACTCAGGAAGTCTGTTAAGGGATATGAAATAGGTCTCCCCACACTTTATTTAATCATCTGTAGAAGGAGGGTATTGATATCTCCCTACCTCACAGGCATATTGTGAAGGTAAATACATTCATGGCTACAAGGTACTCCCGCTGGTGTCCTGGGACAGCACAGTAACCAGATAGTGTTTAGAGGGCGTGGAATTTCTTTTAGCTTTGCTAAGCTAATTAATTCCTGGCATACTGCCATTGAGTCTAGAGCAGCAAATGTTGTCATCGAATTTTAACAGTTTCAAAACAAGGCTTTGAAGGTTTCTCTTGTGCTGCCCACAATATCTCCAACCTATGGGTTAAACTGCATTTGAAATGTGTCCAGGCTGTCCTCAGCACGCAGCAGCACACTCTGTTTTCTGCACGTTTGGGCCAGAGTCATTCTGTCCTGCTTTCTGGATCTGTTTGAAATAATCAACTTTCTTCTTGGGAGCATTTGCATGCAAGAATTAGTTTTCTCATGCATGGAGAGTGTTTTTCATTTCTGAGGGAAATTCAAGGAAAGAATGAGAAATGTTTTGATTTATGCAAAGCTGTGAATGTTTTTGGAATTAATTTTTAAATCTAGTTACAACCAGCTTACACTGATATAATTTGTTCTAGACCTTGTCTACACAGAAGTGTTAAACTAGTCTTTAAAAAAGTGCCTAAGTAACATTAGGATTCTAATCCCAGAACTAATCTTGGGCATAATCACAAGAAAATTGATAAGGGATACATAAAGATTTACAGAGTAGTAGCACAAGCAGTGTAAATAAAACTGTGACACGGTTGTGTGTAGAAAATTGTCCTTGTCAGACAAACTAGATATTGGGGGGTTTTATGGCACTAAAAGTATGGTTGTCAAAGGTAAGTGCTGGTACAATAGCTGGGCTGTAATTCAAAACAAGATTTAGGAGTGCTGTTCAGGACAGAAATAGCTGGAAATTAGGGCCCTAGCTCTGTAAATCACATTTTCAAGGCACAGGTAGGTCTCTACCTTGCATGGGAAAGAGCTAAATTCTTACCAGCGGGAATCCCAAACACCACACACTGATTCAGAAAATGATAAAAAAAATCTGTTGAAAAGTAAACAGCTGAAACTCAAAGGAAGAGATGGAAAAAGAGTGATCTTCTGATAGGCTCTAACTGGGCAAGGGAAATATTTCAGGGCATCTTGTAGGAGTTGGAAACATAGTCTGAATTCTGGTGAATCACTGTCCTGAACTTCAGGTTATGAATGATACATAAAGTATCTGATCAGTTCAATGAGCATCTGTTTTCCTGATGTTCCTTAGACATTTGATGTAGTCCTGCATGACTTTCTGAAAATAAAATTATCACTATACAAAAATCAGTGAAGTTCTGTTAAATGGATTAAAACTTACTCAGTTTGGCAGGTGACAGTTTGCCAAAAGCACAGCCTTTGTAAGGAGGAGAGAAGCTTTTGATTAGCTGTTTTTAAATTTTGATGTTCTCTCTGCTTTTTCATGTATTTCACCATTTTTCAGTGGAAGACTTCCTTTTTTGGCAGGAATTTTGACTGCTGTTGTTCAGAAAAGTAGGGGAAATATTATTACAATAAAAATCCATGTAAGTATAAAAATCATCCAAGCTTTGAAACTAGAAGTCTTTTTCCATGCAGTTTCCTCCTTCCTTCTTCCTTTCTTTTTTTTTTTCTTCACCCTCATGAATTTGAAATTTCAGGCACTTGGTCTATTTCAGGAAAGGAAGGAAAAGCATTAAATCCCAAAGATTTTGCAATATGGAAAAGTCATTTGCCATCCAGCTCTAATTAAAAAGTTTCCCTAATTAAATCTCACTTAATTGACAGATCTCCAAAGAAAATAATAACGAATCACGATACTATGGAGCTGGTCCCAGTGCAATCTGTTCCTGACCAAATGCTATACAACATCCTTATCCGTAGTGTTGAGAACAGTCACTGCTAGTAAAATTTGCAGATGACATGTATGGGTGGTATAGTAAATACTGAGGATGATTAATTTCTGTGACCTGATTTGGCAGTTGCTTGAGCGGTTCTTTTCATTTAAAACATGTGAAAAGACACGCCTTTAGGAAAGAACTAGGTAGGCCATGAACACAAACTGGAGGGCGGGACTTGAAATGCTGAAATACTCAAAGCAGATGTGGTAGCAAAGCAGCTTAACATGAGCTCTCTGTGACATGCTGCGGCTAACAGGGCAAAACAGCTTCGGTGTGTGGATAAAAACAGAATATCAAACAGACACATGATATTCATATTCCCCTGCAGAGATACTGCAAGGCAGTGGCTGGGCCTTGTGTCCACACTGCAAGAAAATGTTATGTCAAACCATGTGATTGAGAGAGAAGCCACAAAGACGCCCCTAATTCAGAAAAGCTTATTGTATAATGGAAGACTGAGGTGTTTGAGGAGTTCGCTGATCTTCCGTCCAAGAGCTGCTAAGTTGATTCTTGGTACAACTACAAATCAAAGGATACCAGGCTGTAGCTGGTTCTTAGTCCAGCAGAAATAGGTGTGATCAGATTTCACTTTTGGAAGCTGAAGTCAAAAAATCTGGGGTAGATAAAAGAAAATTAACACTGAATGCAAATAAGAACTGCACTGCTATTTCTCAGAGTGTAGTGGCTTCTCTAGCTTTTAAAGTCTTTTACCCAAGTCCATGTGTTTTCTAAAATGCATGCCTAGCTGCAGAGAGATTCACACAAGTGTTAATGTGGTGTCTAAGCAGTTTTTAGATGTGGTTTCAAAACACAATAAAACTACTATAGCATGTCTGTGCCGCAGGCAGGATGGAATCCATCAGGGGCCTTCCCCTGCCCCATTTTTTCCTCTCTAATTTTTCCTCCCTCTTTTGTGTCATCAGTACTGATTGTTTGGCTGCAGGATGAGGCAGATGAGCTCACTGATCTAGCTGGAAACTAACCTAAAAACAACAAAAAAGCAACCCTAGTGACTGAAATGGCATGTTCAGAGCAGCAGGCAATCTGAGACCACATGTACGTACACAGGCCCTTCTAAACTTGCTCCTTTCCTTCATCAAACAGCTCAAAGAAAGCTGTGGCTGATTTTGTCCCTGGCCCTTCAGACAAAACGGAAAAGTTCACAGTCTGTTTCTCACTTAGGCACTAAAAGAACAGGACAACACAGTCCAGACAGCAGCTATAAGAGGATTTACTACTCTCCATTAGGCAGTGTGGTGCCCAGAGAGCAACCGGACCATGAAGAGACCTGCATCCCAGAATAGTTCCTTGCTAGAGCTTTCTACCATCTCTAGACAGGGCCTTTTTTTTTTTTTTTCCCTCTTTCCAAAATGCAGCAATTTGTCTTTATATATTGTGTTGCTGAGGGCAGGGAGAAGAGAGAGGTCTTGCTACTTTCCTGACCTAAGAAAAGATATAGGCTCTGCTAAACAAGCACTTACAGAGTCAGCCAAGTCAAAGTGCCTGCACTTCAGGCACAAAAGTAAACCTTTAGCACAGGAGGGAATGTGCCAGGAAATTTAAAGGAATATGGTATTTATTTACCTAAGTTTTTTGGGTTTTGGGGGTTTTTTTTTAGCTCTCTCTCATAAGGTTAGGAAGAAAAAAAATGACAGCTATGTTATCTTTTTTGAATTTTACACTAAATTAGACAGATCCAAACCAATACACTGATTTCGAATGCCTGTGTACTGTAGCCATGAGAGATTAGGATGGAGGTCTGGAATCCGTCTTTTCTAGCACAAGAACTGGGGGTATCAGGTGAACTGGCAGGTGTCAGGTTAAAAGCAGAGATGGTGGCCAAAGGTTGACATGGGGTGAGATAGACACAACTGTGTAATAAAAATCTTACAAAGGTAATTTAGTAGTTAGAAATCATTTCTGGTTCATGAAGCCCCTAAACAGCAAACTGCTGGATGTTAGAGGAATACTAACATATTCCCAAGACATACTATGGGAAAACCATATGTTTGCCTCATTCCTATGCTCTTTTTTAGGCATCCCCTACTACCCACTGCCAGAAACAGAATTCTGATCTTGGTGAAACTTCACTCTGACTCACTCTTAAGCTCTGGTGAAAACTATTCCCTGATGGCAGGAATTTATCATTTGAGAAGGAGGTTCTTGATGTCAGACTATCATTTCTGACTGTCATCTTTAATTTGACAGTCCTTCACAGCTGGTTTGCAACCAGCTACAGCTGTTCAAAATCCTCACATTCTACTACAGATTCCTTGCAACTGCTGAATCTAAAAAGCTTCCGAAAGTATACATGGAATTTACTACAAGAATTTTCTTCCCAGAGGAGTGGCTCAAAGTTCTTGGCTAGAGTTTCCTAGACCTTGTTGTGCCCTGCAGTTTGCCTTGTGAGTTAAGCACTCTTATCACATAACAGTATTGCACAACTGAACTGGAAAGAGAAAAATACTGGCTCATTCATGTGGCCTGGAATTAAATCCATCAGTGTTATTCAAAGTGGTAAGTAAAGCTTACATGTACAGTAAATCAGCCAACACAGCATGATAAATTATGCTTTCCTCTCTGTCAAAGGATTTTTGAATTACCATTGAAATATTTTTCTGTGGTCAAACTCTGGATACGCAAAATATATAAAAGATATACAAGCTAAAAACACTCCTTGCCTGAAGTTAAGTGATGGTGTGGTTTTAGATGCATTAAGGGCTTTGTCTGCTTGGAATCTTTTCTTCTAAAGTAAGGTATTTCAAAACAACTTGAAGCCCATATCTCCATATTCAAGGGTGCACAAAACTAAACAACATAAAACAAAACACCCTACAACAAAACCAAGCAGGCATTTCTGGAATGGGAGTATTTACAAAGAGATGCATTCTTATGAGAGAGCTATTCTGGTCAGATTTCCCATGCAGACAGACCTTTAATTAATTCACTGTAAAACCATGTGTGGAAACTCTCATTCCGACTAAAGCTCAAATTATAGCACTTTAATTGGTTTCCTTAAATTGACAGGTGTAAATGATATAGCTAATATGGATACTAGAACATTTCAACATTTCGGCTTTCTTGGCTTTGGCATTGCTTTTGAGGCTTGTCTATGTTTGCAGTTATACAGGTTTAATTTGAGATTTCAACATATTTACACAAATCAGTGCTGGATGTTATGCAGCAAGCTCATATTCTCCTCTGCCCAAGTATCCCTTGATTGCAGCTACATTTAAACTGAAGAAGAAAAATGCACTTTTGACAGAAAGAAAGAAAGTCCGTGAAGGCATCTGCATCATTTTAAATAGAGCAGTGCAAGTCTGTATGTAGACTCTCACTTACACTTGTTCATCTCTTATCTGTGGATAAAATAAATGAAGGTCTAAGCTCAGTTGTAAGCCTTTGCTTGGATTTAAGTGATACATATTCAAAAATTATGTTCCATCACATGTACTGTAGGACAGGAATGGTTAGCAGGGCACAGGCAGCTGAGGGCAGAAACTTCAAATGCTTCTGAGTGCGCAGTGAATAAGCAATGAGTAATTATGCATCTTGTACATCTTCTCTGAGCAGAACAAAATTCAGATCTATGGCTATGACAACAACATGCCAGCAGCACATAAACCTTTCCACCTGATTCTCACTCCACTTTAGATTGCTGCACAGTGTAGTCCAGACCACTCAATGCACCAGATGCTCTCTGTGTTACACTCAGTAGCTTTTTTTAACACAGAAATCCTAAGCTTGATGTTATTTATGGGTCGTCATGATAATTAGTATTTTCCTGCTGAACTGTTTCAAATGTGCTCTATAAAAGCCACGTAGTCAAAACTTCGCTGTACGCCTCTGATTCCAATGCAGACATGCAGGCTCATGCTCTGATATTCTGCTCACTCCTCCCACGTGTGAGGATTTTACAAATGAACCTTCTACCCTGATAAGAAAAAAAGATACTAGCAATTACAAAGGGTTTTGAGTAGGGAAGTGAGGAATATAAATGAGCAGAAAGGTGCCAAGATATCAAGACTAAACCATCTGACTTGGTGATAGTTATAAAGTAAATTTTTTATGTTATAGTTTTTTCAGTCTTTGATTTGAATAGGATCTGGTTTTATGTCCTGTGTAGCAAAAACCTCTTTCAAAAAGGTTAAGTCAGACTAAATGAAACATTACTAAAAGAGTCTGTATTGTTCTTCCTTTTAGCTATTTTATCAAAAATACTTATACAATCCTGTTGATAGTTTAAAAATTGAGAAAAAGGAAAAGAGACAGAAGGCAGGAAGGAAGAACATTACTTTCTTTTCACACTCAGGTCTTTGTTTTTGTTTTTTAATGAATTCCCGCATTTCTGCAGCTGAACTCAGGAGAATGCTGGAATGTTACTTCCCAAAATGAACACAGCCTGACATGTGAAGGGCACATCTGCAAACGCTGCTGTAAATCTGAGAGGTGAAAGCCAAGTGATAGGCATGAAGGATGAGGAATGAAGGGAAAAAGAGACAAGGCTTGCCAAGTGAAAAAAAGCACAGGCTGCTAAAAAGGTGGTGGGATGGTGGGTTTCTCTATGAAAAGTCAGTTGCACTGTTATACAGAAGGTTTTTATTTTGGCTGTGCAGAGTCTTGGTGCAAGAGCTTCTGGCCTCTTCTGCTTGCTTTGAGCCACGCTTACTGCTTCCCTTGAGAATATCTTCCAGCTCTGTATTGCAGCCAGCTCAATTAAAATCCTCCTGAATGGCATCGTTTATTTTTGAGAGTGTCACAATTATCAGCAGGAAATCACAGGAATAAGCAAGTGTCATTAATTGCTGTGATCTTGAGTCTGGACGGTCTTGGACACGGACTGCATAACAAAGAAAATGTAAGGTGTTTGAGTGTAGCCTTAGTTTCTTTCTCCTTCTGTCGTCATATTATCTATGACACAAGGAAATATCTTTTAAAGTTTAATTGATATAGTGCCTTTGAAAAGCTCACAGTATAGTTGGTGCTTCTCTTTTAATATTCAGATGGAAAAAATTTTTGGTGGGTTGTTATGTCTTACTCTCTAGTCATGTTCTTACATCGCCAAGAGGCAATGAAACAATCAGTCTATTTCTTCTGTCTTTGAATTTCTTCATTATGATTTCTACTGTACGAATACTTTAGTGTGCAGTTCTTCAGGGGTGGATAGTTAAATTGATAACTTTTAAGCAAAAGTAAGTATCATCAGCTTATTTACTTAAGCAATTATCAGATAATAACTGCTGGTTTTCAACTCATCTGTGTTACCACCTACGATGTACTTCCACCATTTAACACTTATTCTTCCAAAGACCAGTGACAATACCTTTTAAACCTTTCATTGACTGAAATTAAATCAGGTTTTTATTCAATACGTTAAGTTTGACCCTGGGCAGTCTGAAAAACTCTGAGGCATTGATGTACCTGTGTCTATTAAAACATGAAAATAAATTTTATGATATGTGCAGATTTTTTTTTTTTTTACAAGAGTGTGTTACATTCAAAGACTGCCTTCTTCCACAGCCTTGAGAGAGACACTGATAGCTGTGACTTGAGTTCAGCAGTGTAAAAGTCAAGTGTTATTCTAAGCACAATATCTAACCTCCAGTTAGGTAGCTCAATACCTAACCATCTCTAGTAGATGGAAAGCTAATAACTCTACCAAAACTGAAACATCCCCTGCTATCCTAAGAAATCAGCATGATGTACAAAACCGTATTACAACCCAAGTTATTGCTAACGATTAATTGTAATGATGACACAAAGACATTAGCAATGAAAAGAATAAAATAATTGTTTGAATCCTTGTCTCAATACAGAGTATTGGCGAGTTTTGAAGTCTAAGGATGAAAGGATGGAAACTTCTGCTTACATAGACTTTCATTAGCTTAGTTGTAGTAAATTATCTTAAAGCTTGAGAGTAGCAATATTTTTCTTTCCTCAAATATTAGTGATATGTCATTGATTCATAACAGTATTGGCTTTAATTTGCCCTCAGCTTTTGAAAAAAAATGCCTTAAGAATAATTTTCTTTCTGATTAAGTTGTTTTAATATCGGGGAGACTGTTTCTACAGCTGTGCTTGGTTGCTTTTTTAAAATTGTTTTTTTCCAGAAATGAATACCTAATTTCTAAAATACAGACAAACAATACAGTCCTTCCCTCTCCATTCTCACTCTGGTTTCTGATGCTGCTTTTATCTAAAAATCTGCTTTGTCAGGTCTTGTGGCAAATCACAGGCCAACACTTCACCATGACTGCCGTTAACCTAATGCCTACCAACAGAGCTAAAATCTGGAAACAGACTGTAGCAGTATCTGTTGCCTATTGTTAACACGGCTATCAACAGTAATTTTTTTTCCATAAGACATACAGTGGGCTTTAGTATATTTGTGGGTTTTCTGGGTACAGAAAAGCTGTATGATCAAAATGTAACCCAGAGTTTGAATGCAGTGAATGGTGCATTCAGTAAATATTTTTTATGCATTATTTATATCATAGATATCAGCATGTTTTTCAAAGGGCATAAATAAAGAATTTATACAGAGAAACTGAGGGAAAAACAGTCAAGTGCTCAGTTATGCTTGATTTTTCTGATAGAGACACCTGGAACTGTAATTTCTATTGTCTCACAGCACAATAAGAATGGCACTGCCAGTACATTGTATTGAAGTTGATTGTGAAAAATGCCTGATTTTTAAATCCTTTGTCTGAGGGCAGAGCGCAGAAAAAGGCCTCCATAGGAGAGGGTAGTTCAGGTGCCTTCGTGAAAAACACACTCCCCAGGGAATAAGATCAGCTCTGGAACTCCCTAGGCAATGAGACTTCTTTGGGATGCAGCCCTACCTCAGTGGATTCATTTGGAAACTCCACTTAAGAGAGGTTTGGGAAAATCTTCAGCATGATGAAAGACCTACTAAAACACAGAAGAGATGACCTAAGTGATCTGGCAGCAATCCTGACAGAGTTCAGGAAGTGTTTGGACAACACTCTGAGGGACATGGTGGGATCCTGGGTTGTCCTGTGCTGGATCAGGAGTTGGACTCGATGATCCTGATGGGTCCCTTCCAACTCAAGATATTCTAGGAACTCTGCTGTCAGCAGTGTATTTCTCTTTTTAGAAGCAGCATTTCTTTCTCAAAGTGAGAAAGTCCCCTGTTTACTCAAGTTTAGCAGTGATCTATGAACTAATCTGTCACTGATTTTATACTAAATACCCTGTGTTAAATAATGCTTTAAATATTCTTTGTTAACCATGAATTTAATTTAAATCTATTCACAATGAAATAAGTGATAAATAAAACTAATTTATAGATTTTTTATTTTCATCTAAAGGAGGATATCACCTAATTATGCCATCATATTTACATTAAGGTGAACAAGGAGAGCAGACAGATATAAAAACCAGATAAGTATTCCTGCATTAAGCCAAAAATGTTTCCACCTACATTTGTTAAATGTGAAAATGGCAGCTAGAAGCTACAAAATAGCTTTTACTCATCTGTATATTGTCTTTGCTGGCATCAAGTATACCTCACCTCCCCTTCATCTCAGCTTAACATTACTCACTTATGCATGCACAGCATGTGCAAGTGTGAAAAAAATAACTTCTCTTGTAGGAGATTAAGGTGGATAAATCTTTGATGTACACTGGTAAGCTATTCTAATCTTTGCAGGCACCATATGAGATATCAACTCTTTAAAACTCGTTCCTCTTAGAAAGCTGTACAATTGATCTTGTGAAGATCTTGGTAAATCTAGGATTTAGTGCTAGAATAAATTGATACACATGTTTTTAAAGATACTTATAATAATCAGAATGCCTCCATAATGGGGAAAACTGCATTATGCCATGTTAAAAAGCATCATATTTGTCATCAACTATTTTAAAACTAGTGTGCAGGGTATTTTGGATTTCTGTTTTGAATATACCATCAAGCCAATGAAAATGGAGCAAACCCTCAGCTGATGAAAACTGACAGGCTTCCAGGACCCTGTTACTAATATTTTTTTTAGTTTGGAACTCTATTAGAATTTCAAATAGCCATTAATGGTATCTCCCACTTATTATTTAAGATCTATACAGATGGAGACTTTGAAATTCTAATGCATCTCATTATCTTTTAAGTTTCTGCTACATTTTTCTCAATTAGGCAAAAGAAACATCTTTCCTGCTAAAGTGTTTGTACGAGAATGATACTGAAACATTGAGCAAGCCTTATTTTGATCAGAGCCACCAAGACACTATGAAAATAGAATGACCAAGATTGTTATTCTGATACAATTTTTCCTCCCCCAAACTAGACCGGTACATGACTTTAAGGAGTGTAATACATCATCACAAATCCTTACCAACTGGGTAGTGAAATTTGGCTTAACATACTGTCTTTTTCAATTACTATATACCCATGTAATGTTATGTAACAACATTTTTATTACACGTGAAAGAAGCCCTTAGCCCTCGTATATCAAAACCAGCGGTGTCTGTTTTGCTCGGTTGCTGTGTTTAGTGCACGTTACAGGAAATCAACATGTCTGGGTAGGATCTGCTTCTTTGATCAGTACTGGGTATGCTGCCTGGCACAATGAGGCCTTTGGTTCAGAAATGGGTACAACTATAATAGATAAACAGTGAAAGATAATAAACAGTAGGAATTGTTGTTGCTTTTTTTGGATTATTAATGCAGAAACTGCCTGACAGATATTAATCCATTTCACTGGTATCCTGTTGTACCAATTGATCCTCTGCCATTCTTTCTTCATTAATTAGGCTAGGGTATGTAGCAAATTAGGATGAATTCCAGTTCTGCCCACATTATTTGATTGGTTCCTCCCATTCTCATTCAGTGTTTTATACACTCTTGATGAGGGAGTTGGAATTCATGCATCTGGCCCAGTAGCCTGGATAAATACAGCAGCCCTCAAAGGACTATTCTGAATGAGAAAGACAGACATTTTGGAAAAAAAAAACAAACTAAAAAAAAACCCAACAAAAAATCCCTATCATGGCATAATGAGTGCAATTTATACAGTAGCTGTATAAGCGTGAATGTCATTGGAAACAAATGGATTGTTTTTTCCCTTCTGACTTTGCTTTGCTTGTACTCACCAACCTTTCTGGCAGGATGGTTCACTTCCTAAATAATCTCAGTGGCCCAGAACCAATGGTATCCTCAACCAAATCGCACCCTGCTGGTCCCTTTCACGTCAAAACTTTGAGGCATTCTGGTTCTTTGTCATTTACAGTTTCTCCACGACACATACAGTATTATTGCCGGTCAAGCCAGACTGTATGTCTTTTGATTTCGTTTGCATTCCTGGCTTGCTCAAGCTGGTCTTATTGAGATCACTGAAGAACATCATTTCCTTATTTAAATAGGATTTGCATTTCTCAGGCTTCTTTAGCAGCCTCTCTTTTGAACATTGCTTTTGAAGATTTACCCTGACGTTCCTACCAGGCAAGACTACAAAAGAGCATTGTGGGCTCCAAATGTCCTTCACACTGTTAGCCCGGCGGAGGGCTTTATGACATGTGGGGTAAATAAAAGTTAACAGAGATAACAAGGATCTTAATACAGGGAAGCATTAAGATTTCTGGAGCAGCTCTACTGTAAAATCTTAGTGACAGTCCTGGGTTTCTGTCAAGCTAGAGCAGCTGCAGAAAATTGCTGATGATGTTGGTTCAAATTACAGCAGTGATAAGTCCAGGCAAACACACCCAAACAGAGATCAATTTATTGTGTTTTTGGATAAGCTCTCAAAGTGCTTAGGCACCATGCTCTAAAATGTTCCCTGAATTGAGTTTCCTTTCTTTATAGGGCTTACTGATATGGCTGAGATCCAAAACACCTTGAAATCCGTGTGAGTGAGTGAAACTTGACACAAAGGCTTACTTATTAAGTTAAACACACTTTCAAAATGCCAGGTGCTGAGATGAAGATACATGGTCAGATTCAAACTGCTGCTTCCTCTAGCAGATCTACCCAGACAGATGTACATCAGCTGGAGTCCTGGGCCAAAACATTTCGAATTCTGCGTGAATTCTGTTCATACAGAATATTGAATTTCAGGAGTTGAATCAATGCACAGAAAGTAGGTCACCCCTGTAGTTGAAAGTGATGAGAGTTCTGTGCTTAGCTCAGGTCTTGCCTAATTGCCCAAACTAGGAACTAGAACTGTGTCTGATCTATCACATATGTCGTTATCTCTTCAAGCCTTATTCTCCCGTAGAGATAATTCAGGGAATGAAGTCCATAGCTATTAGGCAATTCCTTATTTCCAGGACTACAAGACCCACTTTGATCTTGTGGGTTAGTAGGTGGTGGAAGAAGAAATGAGATATTAACTTTATAGCTTCTCAGACAACCTCAGAAATTAAACTATTGTCCTGTATTATCATATATCTCTGTAATTCCTTTGTACTTCTGAACCCCAGGTCACAAACTAGCACACTATGAAGTGTTCAGCAATTTCCATACCATAAATCCTGCTAAGGATGAAAGATTCACTTCTGAGTATTACTGTCCAATTTCAGTAACATCAGGATTAGTTTATTTAGGTAAGCTACTAAGTCTGAGGCTCTTTAACCAAAAATTAACCTCAGAGTTTTGGGGAAATCTCTGAGTAACAGCTATTTCCAGCAATACAGGATTACTCTCTTTTGTGGTTCTGTGCTGAAAATTCTTCCCATTACCACTTCCTTGAATAGTAGTGAACAATAATTGGACCAGATCCAAATCTTAGGCAGCATTGAGCATCAGTGATGATTTTTATGGGAAACGCTTTTAAATACGGTATTTGATTCCTAATGAAAAAGCAAGTTCTTGGTGTTTATCAGAAAGTGATTTTTGTTCTATGAAAAAGACAAAAGAAAAAAGCCGATTTTGAAAATAAAACAATGAACCAAGGAAATTTTAAAACCATGCAAGTTCATATGCCTAAACATATGAATATTTCGAGCTTTATACTCTGAGTATTTTGACAACCCAAGACAAAAAAAAAAATTGTTTGAGACAATAACACTTTCAGGAATTATTTCATTTTATTGAAGCAGGTATTTCTTGGAGACATTTTTATATGAAAAAAATGAAAAATGGGGACAAACCCAAAACAAACCAAAGCTTATAAAATATTTAAAATGCCATTCTACCAGTCCTAATCACAAGATGGATAAATACCACAAAAATAGCTGCCCAGTGTGGCTTATTCATATGTTGTTGGAAACACACCTAGCCCTGTAGAGAAGCTAGTGCCCAAAAGCCATTAGATAACAATCTACTAATTTACCAGTCTCAAGCTGATATTATGATCATTGTACCTGCATTTCCAAAAATAAAGGAGTCATGCACTTTCTTCTTTAAAAGGGCACGTGGAGATTCTTAATGAAAAGCTGCTGAGAATCTAAAGCAGTTAAAGGCAACTGCGGCTAGAGGAAACCAATTTGTATCCATTGGTTTCACAGCAGGCTGTCATCTCTCTGCCTCTATTCATTTGCTTGTTTTCTGCTTCAGTAAAAACTCTGTTCTACTATTATGATTTAATGGCATGGTAATCTTTATAAACCTACTAGATTTTTCTGGAATATATTTAGGAAAATTAAATGTATAGGGGCTGGCAGCGTGCTCCTTAATTAAGATTCCCCACTCGTGCGGGTGGGAGCATGTTCGGAATCCAAACTCGTTCACGCTTCTTGCTCACAAACAAGGCTCTGGTTGGAGGGAAGAAGCTGATAATGCCTCCTAACATCCCACCTCTAATAATAAAAAAAATAGCAGCCGGGAGTATTTTAACAAATATTTTCGTTCTCAGATGTGTCAGTGGCCCTCAGAGTAACAGTGAAGAGTTATGGTCCTACAATTGCACGGGCTGGAGTGAATTGGGGGATTACTCAAAGTCAAGAATTCAGGCTGCAGTAGGAAAGGGTGAGAGGTTGTGGCTGGACTGCTTCTCAGAGCGGTTGCCATATCATGTACAAAGAAATTCACTTCTGGAAGAGGGCTCGCAAGGACACACAGTCACAAGCCTGGAAATGCCACCACCAGTGGATTTGCCAGGGAAAATGCACTATTTTCCAGAGGTTAAACAAAGGTGACAGAAGGGTACTCCAACATGGGTGGTTTCTACTTCTTTCTCTTTCCTCCACTCAGGATAAACACCATGCCAGGACAAAAGGGAGAAAAATTTAAAAGGAGCAGAATTAAAAACATCACAACTGCCTAGAAAAAGTAAGTGTACTGGGAATATCTACGACAAACTGTCATGAGGATAATTTACATGAGATGGAAAACAGTAAAAAAATTCTCTATTTCCTTATCCCTTCTCTGACACAGCAAAGCCAAAATATGCTATAAAAACCTTCCATTTGTGTTTGAGGGCATTAATCTAGATTAGTCACTACCGGATGTTGTTAGTATTTCTTACTGGGTCTCGTACATTTACAGAAAAAAGGAGATGCATTCAGTTGTGAACAAGGCCACGGCTCTGGCTCTCACACTGCTGGCTGTTTCAGGGATTTCAGCTCCCATCCACCTTCCTTCCCAGGAAAGTGCATTAGCTGCTCAGGCAGATATATATAAAAAAGCTTTTCTCACACTTGTTCGTACTCTTCCTAAACTGGCAGTCTAGGACGGAGGAAGAAAGAGAGTTAACAGTGCTATAAAAACTTCCCTAATATTTTTAATCCATACATGAAAGCCTATTAGCTTGTGAGAACATTTTATTGTGCCTTGTCCATGTCTCCAGAAATCGCTGTTTATAAAATCAAACAGATCACTTTGGCTGATTGCACAGCAAATCAGTGGCACAGCATTGCTTACATACCATTCATTGCATACTTTAAAATGTCAACCTTATTTTCTCTATGAGACAAACAGCACAATAGTCTTCAAAAATGTCAAGTTTGTTTTGCTTTTCATCCCTCTGAATTCACACTGAATGGACAAACAACCTGGTCATGCACAAGCTCCTCCCTTGGAATGTCCTGAAAGTGTCAGCAGCTTTCCCAGAAATAATGTTAAAAGGTGCATGGTGTTATTGATCTACTTAGAGAATGCCAAAAGTCATAAACATTAATTAAAAAAAACCCAACCCTAGTCACAGTCCACGATGCCTAAAAGAAGGGAAAATAAACTCTACTTATTATTCCATATCAGCCTCACAAACACACAATAAATGTTTGAAGCTTTATATTAATCTCTGATTCCTTCCGTGTTTTGAATTACATGGATCTGTTGTTGGAAAGCCAGCACGAAACCTCTGCAGCTCATGGGTCCATTTAAGTCAGTTTTTACAGCGGTGAATATCAACAAAGGAATTTTCAACCTGTGAAAGCAACCAGAAAAAAAGCCCAACCAAAACTGAATACCTAAGCAGGTTCCTACTGTATTGACAACATTACAGATGTCTTTTTTCTTGCTATAATTCAATTTACAATTGGCCTTAGGGAGAAAATCAACATGACCAAATTACATCTGGCAAGTCTGAAAAAAACCACTTAAAGACATTCTCTGGATAGATACCAACCCATTCATAGTATAAAAAGAGAGAATAGTTGAAGAAACAGATGCTGAAATAGTAAATAACTTTCAGGAGACACCATAGTTTGTACTCTGGCCTTTGGTCACTCAGGCCAGATCCTGAAGAAAAGTTTTGGAGTCTTCCCCTTCTAGCTAAGATTTTCCAGCTAAAAGACCCTGAACCACACTCCAGAGAAGCATCCACCCAGAGCTTTCCAGAAAAGCAGTGCCTTTCCCTTCCTGGTATGATATCACAGCTTCAATAACAGCAATGATAATTTATCCCTGAACAACCTGACATTTTGTGTTGATAAAACCAGCTGGGCTGAGGGTCACTGTACAGTGAGCCACGAAAGGAAACTAGCTGAAGGGCAACAGGAGCACTGAGTGTTTCTTGTCATGGGTAACAGGAGCATCTGCACCAGTAAAAACCGTTCCTCCATCTTCTCCAAACTGAGAACTGGTATTTTCCCCTTTACTCTTTACCTGGATGCCTGCGCTGATGCCATTGCTTTGCTAATAGAGTTTCATCTGAAGATGAACACTATATTAGAAAATAACTAAACATTTCTTCCAGATACAACTCATTCTCTGTAAAAGAGGTCAAAACACAGGAAACCTCAACCCATGTTTCTCTGTCTCATTTCTTCTAAGTGTTGGGAGAACTGCTCTGACTCCACTCTCTAACAGCTCTTCAATTTTTTGTCTCCTTCATTTACCTTCTAGTCAGTAAATCTATTATTGGTGAAATGCATTGGCCTGGGATAAGCTTATTCCTTTTATCAACATTTCTCCTATTCTAAAAAGGATTTAAATGGTGACTAATAGCATTTGTCTTAATCATTTTTGCAATTAACTGTGCAAACCTATCTAGTCGAAAGATACGGAAATAATTAAAGTGGACATTTACATTCGTTTTCATTTTTCTTCTTTTCTTATTTCCCGTTATCTTTAGCAAGACATTCTATGGCTGCAAATACTCTTTTTCCTGAAAAAAAGTCACAGGAAAAAAAAGCATTTTCAGAAAGTGCATTGGGACAATTGTACAGGAGGCTAGAAGGTTCCTTTTGGTTAAGCTTATAGCATCTTGGTGCAATCCAGGCACCTTTATTAGGCCCAATCTTTACTGTAAATTGGGATACAATCCAAAGTCTCTCGTACAGTCAATTATTAATCCCTATTAAAGATTTTTTTTTCTTTGTTTGCATTGCCTAAGTGTCTGAGTCACAGGCCAAGATCCTACTCTGCTATAATCTGTGGGGGATTCTAATCATGGGGATTTAGGCACATGCTTTCAGATGCCTGCCAAATGGTTGCCGCTGCCTATAACTTAAAAACAGATAATGATTTTGCAAGAATCATGGAAATACTTGTTGCTGTTCAATCAGCCAGCCTCTGCTCCCTCTTGCCACTTGAACTCCACAACCTACCTAAGAGTGAAGGCTGACTGGAAAGCACCTGGGCCACCAGCTCAGCCCTGCACCTGAGAAGGCTCAGGTACTGCAGGGGCAAGAAGAGGGTCACCATGAGCCTGCTTGCCCATGGGGGAATGAGCACTCACCCGAGTTTGGGAGGTCTTTGTTTCATCTTTTGCCACTTTGCAGCTGCAATGTCACCAAAGACGTTTGTTTCTCTTCAAGTAAGACATTGGATGGAAACCTGGCTGATGCCTAGACCTGGATCAGCTGCAGGATAATTTAGCCCTGCCAGGGGAATCCATGTGTGTGTTCTCAGAGTAGTTAAGGCCTCTGTCACCACCCTCCCAGAGGTTCACCCACACTGCCGAGGTAAAGAATCGCTCTGTAGCAGGATGTTCGGGGCATGAGACTGATTTGAACTCATTCAGGCAACAGTCCAGTCTACCTTTATCTCTACTTATTATGGAAAGGAGCCTAGGGAGATTAACCTCACTGGACTAACCTTAGCCTTTGTGTATCTCTTCCTAAAGCCTTACAGTGCAGGTCAGCTTAAGCTAATGAATGCTTTTCCTCTCTATTAACTGTGACACCTACAGAATCAGCAGTTCCTCCTCTCCCATACACTTTTTCTACAGTCCCTGGCAGGAGGAAAAGCTCTGTCCGTGAGCACTTTGCCAGTCAAAAAGGTGTTTGATTTCTCATCACATTAACAGACTTCTTGAAGAAACTGTCTCCCACACATTGTGCTTTTGGGAAGGGATATATTAAATAAAAATAAAGAAATTTAAAGAAAATCTTCTCCCACCTTTCTTCTAGAGGTATGAAGGCCTTCACATGCTTAGCTAGGACAGCCCTATTGTTTATCTCCTTGATGTTAATTTGTACAAATACATATAAAATCCTGCAAAACAAAAAAAAAAAAAAAGAAAAACAAACCCTTAACTCAACTCCTTTTTGTCCTATTAGAAAAGCTCATCTTCTCAATCCAGTCAATGTCGGCAGCAAATCCATAAAAAGTAACAATATATAAAACATGTCATAGATTTGGCTCCAACAGTTTAATTAATTTAGTCCATTTGGGAGTAGATGACAAGGCTTTTTCTTCAGAAACCTTCATTGATTCCTTTTAAATAGTGCTGACACAAGTGGCAGTAACTCAAATTAATGGCAGACAAAGTTCTACTTTGGGTCGAGATTCCTTAAACAGTTCAGACTATAATCAGTATTAATACACCCAGATGTAACACTTGTGTTATATATGTAAACAGAATTGAGAAGGGTTTTTTAGTGAGAAATTAGAATAATGAGGGAGAGCTTCCATTCTTTCCTTCCACTTCTCTTAATATTCATATGATCAATTGTCTGACTCGTTCTCTGTCTAATATAAGAAAACCTGACAACTTTCCCAAAGATGCTGAAGAGGAATCTATGGAGAGGAGATCAAAACTTGGAGGATACATAAATAGCCTAAATTATTTATTGGAAACTGCTCTGTGCCTGGAATTCAGAAGAATTATTTCAGAGAAAATAAGAACCTTGCTTTGATTATGATGATAATTATCAGTTATTTGCATTATGGTAGCAAAGTGAGTTTATTTGTGTACACACAAAAAAAGTTTTGACCCAAATCTAAAGCCTCTGTTCATAAGTATACCAAATTAATTTTTTTATTGACACAGAATTATTTCAGTCACCTTCCAAGGATGAAAATGTAAACAGTTCCTCAGCTGAAGTCGGACACAAAACATTAGCAGGTGGGAGAAAGCCCAATTTCACTGTACCTGGTTTGATGCTCCCATTCATCCCCAGAAACTAACAAGTGACTTAGCCTGATGCTTCTGCCCAAACTGGCAGAGCTAAACACATTAGCAGCTTTGACACTTAACTGACTACTACTCAATTAAGCTTCAGAGGGAGCTGTCCATGGACATGAACAGAACAGGTCTCTTCCTTGCAGGTCCCATATGCAGACCCAGGAGGAGTGTGGCTGAGGAGGAACCACCTCACAGAGGTTAACTGCAACAGCAGTGATTTGGAAGAGATGCAAAAAACCTACTTTATAGTTTTAAAGATCGTTTTATAAATATGTTTCTTAAGAAAACTACAGTATCTTCATTATTTAATGTTTTTTAAAAGCCTGAAGACACGGTCAGGAGATGAGCTTGAGTTGGTGGAGAAAATGGACTAGCTGACCTCTCAAGGTCTCTGAAATATTATTTCTGATTCACAAACCAAGAAAATGAATTCTGCCTGTGGAAGGAAAGCTTAAATTGTGAAGAAATTTACATAGGAGGAAAAGGATTTAAAGCTTTGCACAAGGATTAAAGTTCGCTATGAGCTCCAGCATAAAAGTAGTACTGTTAAGTGAAAACCTTTATACAGTTAAACAGCACCCTCATCCTTCAGAGAAATACCATTTGTAGATAAGAGACACTGACTTCCAGATCAGAGCAAAGGTCACCTTCATGGTGAGTTTGAATGAAGATTTAGACTTGCCTTTGTGTTTTCACTTGTTGTTGTACCTTCCTGCTTCTCCATTTCACGGGGGATAATTTTTTTACAAGACTATCGCATTAAGAAAACATGCTTGAAAAGGTGAAGGCAGCCCAATGATAGTGCACAGAGCAACAGGAAGCACTCGGAATTTGAAGTGAGTCAAAGGAATCTGGGCTGTGCACCAAGGAGAATAACATATCACCGAGATAAATTCCCTTGCTCACTCCAGGTAGCACAATCATCCTTCATTACACACTCCAGCCCAAGTTTGCAAAATGAGTAGTAATTCCAGTTGCCTGCATTTCTGTCACTTTGGGCTGACCTAGATTCCAACGAGTAAGGAGGGGGGAGTGAAGAGTGAATATCCTGACCTCAGAGTAAACCCCCTGGGATCAAACTTTTGAAAATCTGGTGCAGAGCTATTTTGGGTCTAACAAACATAAAGCTGACACAGTAAAGAATGCTGCCACCAGGTAATTAAAGTTACATCTTTTTTAGCTGGCCTAGAAGTTGGTCTCAGACTGACTTCATCTATTGCAAAAGAAAAATAAAACCAAAGTCTGTACAAGAATAGATGACCCTGCAGGTTACCTCAAGTGAGCTACACCAGGACCTGAGGCAACAGCACAAGTGAAAATAAGTTGTGTACCAAATACTTGTGTCACCTTTGCCTTCCCAGTTCAAATTACTTTTTTCCTCATTTGTTAACTCATATATAGCCATGTTTATTGGGAAAGCCTTCAACATGACACTGGAGCAAGGCTAAGTCACATCAGTAATAAGATACTTTTCTCCGTGAGGATCTTGTCAGATAAATCATGTTGTTCCTAGTTCAAAACTGTAATAGATGAATCTGTCTGATTGTTCCCACAATCCAAAATGTAGACTTGTCCTCAGATTATGCTAAAGCTTTAAGGCTTTCCTCAAAAGAACCATAGCATAATCTGAATATTCAAGTACTGGTAAATCTCTCTCTAACCTTTGCTGCATAGGAAATGTTAGGATCAGGGAACGTAGCCAACAATTCCAGCCATCTCACACTCTCTTAAAGGGCTGCAGCAAGTCATGAGAATTCGTGAGAAGAGCTGTTTAAAAAGATGTTTTCTCTCTCTCATGTGTAAATTTTTCTTTTTCATCACCTGCCTTCCCCACCCGCACCCTCCAATCTTTAAATATTTGTTTCCCCTTGCCCCAAGTACAGATGTTGCTCATAGATCTGTTTTATTTCCTTCAACAAAAACACTGATTTTTTCTCAGGATAATCCATGATTTTGCTCCTTAAAAAAACAAAACAAAACAAAAATAAACCAAAGCACTCTATTGGAATATGAATTTTCTGAATAAAATAGGTTTGGTCGTGATAAACAGAGAAAAACAGAGCTGAGGCTGACTCTTCCTTTCCCCTTCTTCATCTACTGCATGGATTTGGAAACTTCACATTCTCCTGTACTTCTTTAAAAGAAAGGATAAAAATAGCCCTAATGAGCAGCTCCTTAACTACAAATAGCAAGTATTTCAGTCAGAAAGAAATGTCACTGTTAAGCTTTCAGTGGCTGTTATATATAACAGCAATTTAAAACATATAGTGTAAAAATGATGAAAGCTACCTTGACAGGGGTGCTTTTAAACCTGTAAGATTTATGGAAATATAAAATAAATATTTAGCATGTTGATTTTACATGTAGGAAGGAGTCAAATGCATGCCATTACCAACATCTACCATCCCTCCCCCACTACTGTCTTCAAGACAGTGAAAGATGCCTCACTGTTGTATGTATTCTGTTATTCCTTTGTGCCTAGAGACACTCACATGCATCATTATTTAAGAATAAATAAAAAAAAACCTGGCACATTATTGAGTGGCATAGAAGAGTTCAAATGGAATTGAAAGCCTGTTCTTGTCACCAGGTACATTGTGTAGTGGGAGACGGTTTCAAATATTAAATAGTGCTGGAGACAAAGGAACAAATATTCCCTGTGAATAGGAATGGAGTTAATTGAAGGTTGCCCTATTGTTCTACCACTGTAATCCAAAACACACCTGCAAGGGCTTCCTTCCTCTTTTAATTCACATACACAACCATCAGGGGGGAGGCGAGGAAGAGGAATGAAAGAAAAAAAAGGAAGTAAAATCAAGGGAAGGGAGAGGAGATGAGAATAAGAAGAATCTTGGTTTTTTTCCCTCTAATCTAAAAAGAGTTAATCAAAGTAAAATGTGTGTTGCAATATCGGGGGGTGGGGGAGAGGAGGGGAAACAAGCTTAAGAGATTAAGTGCATAAATGGAATGGAATTTAGCCACATGCCATTACAGTCAGTAATAGAGATTTTTTTTTCCCTCCCCCAAACAAATATCACAAATAGAACCAAACAGTAAGGGATAATTTGGGGTGGTAGTTCTGAAGTCCTCTATTCAATGTCAAGAGAATGCATGAACAGTGATGCATGCTATCTGGCTGAGAAAAGGGAATTCTAAAGTAGGCTCCGTTCTTCATGGCCAGACAATTTCTTTTTTGTGTTCTGCCAGAACTCTAATTGTAAAGTCCCTTTCAATTGCACCAATCAGCCATGTCTTTCAAGTTGGCTCCCCCCATTCTATTATTCAGCTGACAAGCTGTTATAAAAAGAGAGATTTTTCCACATAGGCAGAAGCTATATGAAGATAAGTGACGCCAGCTACATTTAAATTTAAAAAACAAATTCTTTCATAAAATTTTAGGTTGCTGTCATTCACTTCTTATTTTATCAACTGGCAACTGGAAACACTTTCTCCCCTTAAACAATAATAAAAGGAGATAAGCTAGTGAAATACCTCTGAGAAGAAGTACAGACAAAACAGTGTTGTAAGGAAAGGACAGATTTTAACCAGCCCAGGATAAAAGGACTGTAGAATATTTCAAACCATGGAAAAAAGTGACTGCCCAATCCTAGAGAAAAAGATATCACATGTTTTCCTGATTGATAAAAAGCTGGGGCTTCTAAGACTGATATTGGAGCCAAATAATGGTCACATAATCCACATCTGAAAAAAAAAAAAAAGATGGAGGGGAAAAAAAAATGCTGGGTGTGACATGTTTGTTTTGGTTGGGTGAAGTCATATCATACCTTTGTTACAAAGATGTCTGAACTTTCTGAAGCCAGATTCTTCTCTTATTCCAAGTTAGTAAATGACTCATTTGGTTTCAATGGTCTTATTTGAGATAGGCTCCAGCAAAGAGCAAAAAAGCAAGCAGAAGCTGCCAGTGTGATTTACAACTTTGAGTGTGTAATATTCTTGCATAGGGTGTTCCTGGTTTATGGAGTGTCCAGAGAGGTTTGCTGGACAGGACTCCATAAGAATATAAAAGGAGGATTAGGATAGGTATCATCTCTTGTTTTCAAGGTTTCAAGGTAAGATCTGATGCTTCAGACACCCTCTGGATATTCAAAAATGTGAGATTGGCCGTTCTGCTGACTTGGGAGAAAACACACTGGGTTTTCTACATTAGTTTAATGGAGAAGAAAGGAAGTTAAATGGGAGTGACTGAAGATATTCCATAAATAAGAAGGAGCAGCAGGATACATTGTCAGGAACAGAATTAATAAAATATAAGGAAATGGAACTGTTGGACCTTTGCATGAGAAACAAGAAATGCGTTGAAAGAAGACAAAAGCTCTTCTCTGGTCTGGAAAGAGGCCAAAATTCAGGCAGACCATTAGGAGAGACACGTTCTAGACAGCAAAGTTTTCATTAAGCTATAGTTGTCATATGCCCAGTCATAGTATGCAAATCAAAGGAGTAGAGACAGCTGGGGAGTCACGGTGAGTGATGTCACGGATGAGGTGTCATGGAAACCAAGAGAACAAATGAGAATAAAATTCAGAATAGAGATCAAGTTATGAAGGAGTTAGTGAAGGCCATACCCCATAAAAATATTTAGAGAGGACAAACGTCCACAATATTTTCACAAAAATCAAGGAGACGGGGAGGCAGAGAAAACAAAAAGGTTCGAGGAACTTAGGTTTTCAGTACACCGGACAAACAGATCAGTCAAAATATTGTCCAAACAAAATGCACTTTTTTTCTACCAATAATATGTAATCCCGGTGTGCATCCTATCAAAGAAAAACTATGCCAGACAAAACACTTAAAAAATCCAAATGGAGCAAAAGAAAAGGTTTACATTCCTGCATTTACAGAGTTAGTTTGCTGAATGATGATGAAGCCAAAGAGAAATGAATGATTAATCCAAGACTATAAAGTGGGTCAGTGCAGACTCAAGATTTAAGGTTCCTAGTGTGTCCTTTCACTACCAGACTTTAACTCTTTGACAAAGCTGTCACTGTGAAATTAGCCAGAATAGTCCTGGTTCCTACCTTTTATTAAAAATTGGTTTCAAATATCTTCCTGCAATTCTCCCCCCTTCATTTTATCCAATCAGAATATGCATCTATCACACAAGCTGTTATTGGATCAGACAGAGAAATAGAAAATTGCATTCTGTGGGTAAAGAACTCAAGTCAGATATGTTGGAAATTGAGAAAACAACCAGTCATAATTGATTGACTGGTTACTCATGCGAACCCACTAGGAAATGCAACATCGCTTTATCAGCATGCTCTCATTTCAGGAGTGCTATGGCTCTTGGTTTAAGTAAGCTATTTTTCCTCAAAAGCATTTCTTTATTTTAAAGCAGAATTTTCTTGTACTGAGTACTGAGGCCCAGCAGAAATTAGCCTGAAGGACTCCATAGGTCTATTTTGCTTCTCAGCATTTCCCAGAGGGCTGTTTTCTACTTTCCACACCATTTTAAGGTAGTTAGGACCTCAGTGAAGAGTCCAGATATCTGACTGGACTTAGGGATGCCATTAAGTGGAGAAATTCCTGAAAGATACTTGGTCCAGCATGTCAGTCTCACCTCAACTAGAGAATCCACTGACAGAACCTGTGGTGACACAAAACATGAGCTCAGAAAGAGCAAAAAGCCTACAGGTAAAAGTGTCTTTTTTCAAGACTTTTCTTTACTTATCTCTCCCACTCAAAACAGCAGCATCAGTTTAATGCCTGCCATTTTTTTTTAAAGTTTTTGACCATTGTGATGCATCTTTATGTGCACTCATAGTTCAGTGTACTTGTGGAAGTTCAACATTCAACATGTGCTGCACCACATCATGAAAGTTCCTTAGCAGGACTGCTGAAATAAAAAGGTACTGCAATGGATTGAGGCTTGTCAGTACCCCAGTTTGGATACACAGGATATCTTACGTCAATTAAAAGATCATAGAATCACAGCATGGTTTGGGTTGGAAGGGCCCTTAAAGATCATCTTGTTCCAACCACCCTGCCATGGACAGGGAACTTTCCACTAAACCAGGTTGTTTAAAGCCCCATCCAACCTAGCCTTGAACACTAGCAGGCATGGGGAGTCCACAGCCTCTCTGGGCAACTAGTTCCGGTGCTTCATTACCCTCACAGTAAAGAACACCTCACCTATATCTAATTTAAACGTGCCCTCTTGCAGCTTGAAGCCATTACCCTTTGTCATATCACTACATGTCCTCGTGAAAAGTACCCCTCCAGCTCTCCTGTAAGCCCCCTTTAGATACTGGAAGGTGTCATAAGGTCTCCCTGGAGCCTCCTCTTCCCCCGGCTGCACAGCCTCAGCTTTCTCAGTCTGTGTTCATAGGAGAGGTGCTCCAGCCCTCTGATCAGCTTAATCACCCACCCTCTGGACTTTTTCCAACAGGTTCATGTCTTTCTAGTGCTGGGGACTCCAGAGCTGAATGCAGCACTTCAGGTGGGGTCTCACAAGAGCACAACAGAGGGGCAGAATCCCCTCCCTCAGCCTGCTGCCCACGGTGTGTTTGATGCAGCCCAGGACACGTTTGGCTTTCTGGGCTTCAAGCGGGCACTGCCGAGTCATATTGATCTTTCCATCCACAAACATCCTCAAGTCTTTCTCGCTAGGTCTAGTGTCAATCTATTCTCTGCCCAGCATGTATTTATGCTTGGGATTGTCTCGACCCAGGTGCAGGACCTTTCACCTTGCCTTGTTGAACTTCATGAGGTTTACACAAGCCCAGTTCTCAAGCTTTTCTAGGTTAGACGATGAGCATGAAGAATGTTTTCTGTTTGTGAATGAAAAACCACTAGCGAGAAGGAGGAAAATTTTTCTGTTAAAGGAAAGTAGACCAGAAATCAGAATAAAAATCTCAAAAGATGGAAATCTTCTTAATGAACTTGTTTTACACATCATTAAAATCAAATTCTTTTTCTCTAGCTGTGGCTTTCTAGACCTGTCTTGCTAACAAATGCATAGCAAGGAGAGACAGAGCTCTTTCAAAATTCTTGAGCCTCATATCCTACCTCATCCTATACCTACTTCTGTGGGTGATGGGTAAGAGAGACTTTGGAGGATGGGTCTTGCCATTTTTGCAGATGAGCCCCCTCAGTGCAGCTTCACCCCAGCCTGGAGCCAGAGGGGCCAAGTGACCCCATCACAGAACCAGGGAGACACACTGCCCTTCCCCATTAATAAACTTAAACCTTATCTCAGAGACTTCATTCACAGCTTGGGAACAACAGCTGAAACAGCTCCCAAAAGTATTTCCACTTGTTAGTGGAAGAAGGAATTCGTAGGGGAGGGTAGAAGAGCAAACCTGACAAGTTTTAACTGTTTCACTACTGCTGTCAGATGAAAAGGAGGTAAGTTGTAGTTGGAAAGGGACCAGAAAGCTTAAGAGAATAAGATACAAGCCATCCATCAGTAGCAGATATATAATAACCCATCCACAACAGAAGCGATCAGTATAATTTGATTCATTGTCTGAATGATATGAAAATATTTCCCCAGATACATTTAATCATGTAGATTTTTTTGTTGTTCATGAAAACATGCAGTGTTTTCTACAATCCCACTTACAATCTGCCATTGGCTGCAGCCATGGCTTCCACAAGGAAATCATGAGATTTGTGAGAAAGTTATTTCTGCTAACTGCTTGTGAATGCCATTGGGTACCCTTTGCTTACACTCTGAAAAAAACCCAGATGAGTAAAAGGTCAAGATCTGCCTTTTCACACGTACTTTGTGTACATTATAGTGTTTCCTCACCCATTTCCTCTGACAGATTTTTAAAGTTCTTCCTTGACAGGCAAATCAGTATTTTCCTACAATCTGAACAAAATTAGATTCACATGACAGCCTTCTTAATGCTGACTAACAAGTACCCTAACTGTGCTCACGCATTTCAAGGGAGCACATGTGACTATTTTGCAGCCCAAGAGCATTAATACGGGGACACAGATAGCATTATTTGCAGTGTACTGGGCCCATTTTCTTCTTCAGAGCCTAGGAATACTGTGCCTCTCAAATCCTGACAGTGTGGTAGCATGGTATCAGGATTTCTCTACAATGAGCAATTGAATGTCATTTGAAAGTGGCGTATTTTAATTTGTATGATTCTAGACACCACCAGCCATGTTAAAACTTCACAAAGTTGTGAACAAATTGCATTTGGTCAGTATTCAAGAAGAAAAAGATTTTGTAAGAAAAATGTACTCTGCCTAAAAGTTAACATTTTGCTAGATTTTTTAGTTATTAATTTATCACAAGTAGTCAGAGATATTTCTCTATCATGTTTGAATTTTTTTTTTTTTTTTTGCAAAACTGTACCTAGGTAATTATGTTTATTCTTAATGCTAATGTAACCATCTTTGTGTACACACAGTGCTATAAACTGTTTACAAACATGGCAGGGGAGCCAATGGGAGCCTTTTCCATTTAAGTCACTGTTTTGGAGTTAAACCAATGCCATGAACTTTCGAAACTCCCAGCCTCAGAGTGGCACTGGGCATGATTTAATGAGCATTCACAGTCATAACAGAATCTGATCTATGCAAACAAATAATGCTTAATAAAACAATTACATCATGCATGAGAAACATCTGCGGCAGCAAATACTCTCTGGTTAGTTGTGCAACAAGAAAGGTTTAAAAAAGAAGAATTAGGCACAAAATGTTCAGTAGGTCTCAATTATTTCTTCCTTTTTCTGTAGCGTTACATGGGTGCTGTAAATCTAAAATCATTTCACAATAGAACCTGGTACACTTCTGTTTGTGGATGACTTTAAAAAAAAGAGTGTATCTGTACTGTACCAGAGTAATGCAGTACTATCATTTTTGTGTGTCTATGCACATACATATATGCATGAACAGCAGATGCTATGGTTATGAATGCTTTCAGCCCATCTATTTTCTTTCAGTAAAATCCTAAGATAAACACATGGACGCGTATAAACACTATGGAAAGAAAAACTGCATTGCAATACAAACCTAAGCTAGCACTCATTGAAGGGGCTGTTTGGAAGACCTTTATCCCAAGGCAGAGGAGCAGCAAGCCCAGCCCTTGGATTCACAGGGCAGCCAGGAGCAGAGAGTGTGAGAGTCTGCAGGAGAAACAGGGTTTGGCTTTCAACTCTACAGCGCTACACATGAATACTTTCAGCACTTGTTGCAAACAGGTCATTCATGCCCTGGGATGGAGAAAACATTTCAATCTGAGAGACCCAGGACTGGTTTTAAACCTGTGCTGTATAACCAAACCCCACCACTGGCACCGAGGAAGACGCAGGGTAGTTTCAGAGTCCAAGGAGTGTTTTTATTCTGGTATTATATTAATATGGGGTGAGAACTGCTTGGGATCTCAAAGTTTGACTTGGGGAGACCTTCAACCTTTGAGAACATAAAGAAATCCTAATTAAAAAGAAAAAAGACATTTCATCAAATTAAATACTGTATTCCTCCACCACTAAGTGGAGTGTATCAACTACAAACCTTTTAATATGAATGAGAGAAATAGAGTAGGAGTATCCAACCCATTTTAGTCATCTGCTTGACAGTACTGATGACACTGATCATAGTGACTAGACTTCCAATGTGACTACCTCAGATACATATTACACTGTGTCTTCGCCTCTGGACAAGCAGAGTTGTCATTTGTTGATTGGCTTGTGATCTATGTCATATAATAATGTCACATGGTGCCAGTGACATGTTACCATGAAGAACTATTATAAAAGAAAAGTTTAAAAAAAGTGTTTTAAAGAAAGGAATTTCCTGCTCAAATATGTGTAGTATTTCAATTGCAAGGAGTTTCCTTTCAAAATTATTTAAAAAGAAAAATCCACTTTCTGTGAAATTATATTGCTACTCCAAGGGTTGGGAAATAGTCTAGTGCAGATTAAAACATTTTGGTGCATTGAACTGAACCAACATGCATTATATGCTCAACTTTGGACACTGCCAATTTCTGGGGACAAAAGGCTATATGGAAGCTGCTGTTCTGATGCTCCGTGCCCATGATCTCTCCTGCAGCCTGACCTTGTCCTGACCTGTATTTCCTATGGCATCCCACATGGGTGGCTTCCTGGGTCCCATCAGGAAACAGTAAGTTTTCCTTTGATTTTGTTTTCACTTAGACTTGCCCACTCTTTCACTCCTCTCCTTTTCCTGTGCCCCAGATTAGGAAAGCTCCTCTTGACTTCATCTGGACCATGATGAGGACAGCCACATTTTCCCCTTCTCACTTTCTTTAAGTAAGAACTAATGCTCCTTCTTCTCAGTGTGCATTAGTTGAGCTTTTCTTTTGCAGTCCTAATGTTTCTGTCTGTAACCCTGATGTGAGCTCTTTGCCTCTCCAAGCAACCAACAACAGTAGCAAGGAAAGAGCAGAGGCCCTGCTGGTCTCAGACATTGATGAGCCTCTGCTGCAAGTGCAAGTTCTGCAATCACACAGTGAGGGACTCAAATAACTCATACCAGTTCCTAAAGATCAGTATGACCCATAGATGAGTCTAGAAAAAGGTTTTGGTATCAAAAATATTTGGTATGGCATCTTTTGAAGACTCTGCACGACCTGCCATTTGTTCCTTTCTTTTTTTCAAGTGAAGAAGGATAACATTCCTTTTGACATCCTTGTTCCTACAGTGGACAAACAAACTATCTATTGTCTTCTCCCTCTGTGGCAGCAATATGGGGCAATATGAGAGACTCATTCCTTCCACTTCTGGACAACCTGTACTTTGCTTGGCAACACAATGGTAAAGGGAAGTCTGTTCTTGAATTAAGAAATTAGAAATGTGGTAATTTAATCAAGTATTTCATTCAGGAAGAATGTTTCAGCAACCAAAGCAATAATGGAAATTGAAGTTTTGAGGATATTTCACAGAGCAACTACCAGCGACTGGTAGGGTCTCCAAAAACTGCTGTTACTCTCAGTTAGTGGCTGCCATTTGTTTTTTCCTCCCCTCATACACTCAGCAGAAGTACCCTATAGCTGCACCAGTATAGTAGAGGCATATGTAAAGCGTGGAAAAACTAGATTACGGAGAAGAGGAAGCTTGCCTTGAAATCATTTGGTAAACGAGATAAAAAGGAAGAAGAACAAAAAATTCATGCTTCTTTGGCCTGTGCTTTGAATAGTATGTACACATTTAATTAAACAACTCACTCTCAATTGTAATCCAAATTTCCTTAGTACAGCACATAACTTCTATGTCTCAATTTCTCAGCACGCAGTGAGAGGAAACAACAAAAAATATCATTACATCATAAGCTGTAGTTTATCAGTGCTTAAGTGAAATTGTAGAAGCTTTATTAAAAGTATTAATATGTGTTGGTTTATGGAGCCCTGTATGGAATAAGGTCTGTCCATGAACCTGTAAAGGCAAACTAGGATTAACTCAAACCTTGGCTAAATACTGGGCAAAGCTTAAGGTTTCTGGTCTAAATGACTTAACTGAGGACCATACCCAGGAACAACCCAAGAACAAAGACCAGCAGACAGAGAGTTATGGGCAAAAGGGGAATAATTTTTTACGCTTTCCATGGCTGAAGAAAACCTTTCCTGCCACACAAAGGAAGAGAGGATATAATATAGTTCCTTGAGTATAACCTGAGACTTGTTGTGGAGAAAACAGAGGGAAAATCTCACTCTTCCTGAGAACAGAAGAGTTAACTGTGGTTCTCCAAATTTACGTATAAGAGGCTCTTGAGTCCCATACATTTCTTTAGTCTAGTATTGGGGATCACTGGTCTAACCAAAGCAAGGTCTGACTGCAGGGAGTTTAGTACTCACTGCTGTAAAGTTTAATAATAATAAAGCCAATTTGAAAGTAATTCTGTTTCAGAGAAAAGTAAGTGGTTTTAGCTTTTTAAAAAAAATTTATTTTAAAGCTGTATTTAAAAAATATATAAACACTCTTCCCTTTTAAATATTTCTTTGAAGAGTTTATTTTTCACTGATTTTTTTTTTCTGGAGGATAAAAAAATTATTTTGATATTGATCAAAGATTAGATTAAGAAAGATACTTATCACAAGTTTCTGTGAAGCTGCAAAAAATACCTTTCACTTAAAGAAACTTCAAGGAATTTAATTCTATGATTCAGACTATGGATGAGCAAAAAAACAAACATGCCAAAGCATTCAATATCTTCCATATTTCCTTCCATATGAAGCCCATCATTGGAATATAAAGAGATTAAATATATGTTTGCTAAGCACAGCAGGAACAGTTTAAAATTCATTAATGCTTAGTGTCTGGAAAGTTGACATAAAGGCATTTTCCAAAGATTCCCATTACCAGAGATCTTCCAAATTGGCACATCCTGCTTAAGACAAGGAAGTGTTAAGATGAAATCACTGCTTAGTTTTGAAAAAAAACCTTGTACATATGGGAGAGGCCCAGAGTGGGGAAAAAAGAAATAATAGAGATATGATCTTACCTTCTGTCATACTGATGAGAGAATCTTCAATGTGATCACTTCATGTGGAAAAAGGAAGAGAGCTTAATCTAAACCTTTAAATTTTAAATTTGCCCTCTTTTTTTTTTTTTTTTTTTTTTAATGCAAGGAAAGAAGAAAACACCTTTTGCTCCCCCAAATGTAAAGTCAGTATAAATTCACTGAGATTTCAAGATATGATTCTTTCAAGCTTTTTCTAGAAAAAAGATTCTCTCAAGCTTTGTCAAGGAAAATAAAAGAAACTCCACTTTCCTGCAAAATCGAGGGTTTTGGATTGTCTTAACTTTCCTCATGCTAAAAGAAGTTCTCAGTTTTCACTCATGAAATGAAGGCAACTCCAGATAAAGGGTATGAAAGTACAGAAAACTTGCTAGACTCTTGTGTCTACTCGATTTCTTGCCAAGAATATTTTTCATTTTTGCTTTTCTCAGAAAACCAACAAACTTTAAGTGAGATCCACGCAAAGAGATTCTAGTAGAGGTGGACAATGTATCTCCAAGTACACCAAACTCTGTTAGATTTTATGTATTCTGCATTTTGAGATAAAGTTTAAATGGTGACTTACAGCTTCAGGGTATTCTTGTTAATCTAAATTTCCATTTTATCTTAGCCGCGAGGCACATGCAAAGAATTCAAGCTTTTGAAAAGAAAATATTTTCTAAATATCTCTCGCATTTACTTCAATTTCAACTTAGTTGGTGGAGCATTCCCAGCAGTGCTGCACGACCTTTTGGAAATTGGATGGAAGTTCATAGTACTTCTCAGATGAAGGGGCAAAGCCGCTGCATTGATGACTTTTCCCGTTACCAGAGAATTCCTTCAGAGATGTGGCTGTGGTGAACCTGTGGCATGGCTATGCAAACGTGCTAAACCTGTCAAGTCTGTTCAAAAGACAAGCATTTAAGTTAAGCTGCGTTTACTCCCTTGGTTATTATTACCACATTCCTCACTCATTTTTTTTTCTAGAAAATTTTGTTCTTGTTCAGATTAAAAAGTGCCGTTCTAAAAGCAATACTACCTTGTACATTATGCTGCAATACAGTTTCATTCTTCAGTGTCTCCTGACAATTCTCATGGTCTTCATGTTTGTGACTAGAACTATGCTGTGAAGAATAGAAGCAAGAGTAGGTTATCCAACTAAAGTCAGAATTACTACTTTTAAGGTGAAAGCAAAATTCAGAGGATTATGTACTTCAGTTGAAAGAAGGATAATTTCTATCCTGGATTCTAAAAGAGAAACATTACGTGCTGCTGGTAAAGTACTATATTAGTTGAAACACACCTAGTGCATCAAACAGTAAACAAGTACCTGGAGAACAGTAAATGGGGTACAGATATTAAAAAACTCAGGGAGAAATTAATTAGACAGGTCTAAAACAATAAAAAAAGACTACAGAGCAGTAAAATGTTTTCAAAAGCAGGATGGGTACTGGGGCAAACTGGAGGCAAAGTAAACCACAAGGGTTCTTCAGTTTACCAAAAAACTAGCATGGTTGCTTTCTAGTAGACACCAATACAAGGAACAGTTTTCACTCCTGTGAGCAGTGCCTCACTCTGCCTAGCACTGGCACTCCTCTGATCAATTAGCAAAGCATTTCAACTCGCTTACCTGGTACTTAATTCCTTTTCTAGGATATCGGGAAAAAATATTAAATTGTGAATTTACCGCACTGAGTCAGCTGATTCTTCAGCCAGATGCATCAGAGATGAATCAAGCAGCAAGAGTTTGCAACTGCAAAAGGAAGGCAAAGCAGGATGCCAAGTATTCCATAGCAACAAACCTAAGATAAAACACCTGATTTCGTAGCGGGGGGAAAAAAGCAGAATAGATTTAATCTCACTGGGTTTCAATAAAACATTTGATATGCAAAATTTGTTCAAAGGAAATATAGCACACGAGTTAACAGGCAGATAATGAATATGAAAGTGAGGAGACAGTAAAGGCTGCAATTTACCTGGCTGGGCTGGTTTCAAAAGCACTCACAGGTAGGGGAAGGGATATCTTTTCATCACTGCATGCACAGCTCTTCGGGCTGTTCTTCCAGTAGTGGTTGCTACTTTGACCAAGCCTCCAGGTGACAAAGGAACTGCTTATAAAGGCAATTGGCAAACCAGGAAGATGTGAAGCATTTCTCTTAGCCAGGACAAGGTTTCTGTAGCTGCTACAGGAGCTGGGGAAAGGGTAGGTGTTCAGGTAGTCCCTGAGAGAGCCTATTTGTCTTTAAATGAATAGGCTAAAAAAGGCTGAACTAGCTTACAATTCTTTTTCCATAATGCCGTGTCTATGTACCACAGAAGATCTTGATAATCTGATATGAGCCTCAAGAGAACTCAAGCTTAATAAACTTGGACTACATTACTTTATCTGTTCCATTGATTTTTTTTCTTTACCTTCTGTACCCTTCCTTACATGTCTGTTGAGCACCGTGTGATCTTTAACTCATATATTGCTGAAAATTTGTGGGCAGACGGTAGAAACAAAGTCACAGGAGAAAATAAAAGAGTGATCAGTGAGCTGAGAAGTCTCTCTCCAATACAGCTGTACAGTATAAGCTTGTTACTTAAGAGCAAGTCCAGTATGACTGTGAGCACAGTTCTTCCACAACACTGAAGTTAGCTCATAGCAGAGAAAAATCTCCTTCTCAGATGATCATCCAGTTTTGGGAAGACGCGTTCCTGAGGTATTTTTCCATTATCTGTGCTTGTTGCTGTATTTGACACCAGTAGCCTCATTTCAAAGTATGCACTTTTTCCTGAGAGCACACACTCCCCCCTGGGAGTTCGTCTCTATGTCTGTCAGTGCTCCTCTGGACACAGAGGCCAAGGCTCTAGGGAGGCCCTCTGCTTTTGTTTGCACCCACACTGATTACGAGCGTATGCATCCAAAGACCATTCTCTTGAAGAAGTTATCTGTATTAATCTTCCTGTAGAGCTCAAGTGATGAGCAATAACACTGGAGGTATTAAGTGATTTTAACCTTCTGGTTCCCGAAATAAGGTTTTGCTATATGAAGCCACAGTGTTGCCAAGAGCCTTAAAAAAAAAATCTGTTGTGGCACTTATTTGCTCAACCGTGATGAGCCACACTTGATGAACCCAACTGGGCCACTGGCAAAAAGTGCAATGGCATGGAAAGAAGGATCAGCAGGAGAAATATTTAAAAATTCTGTCTATATATAAAACCAAGAATTAATTTTCTTACCAAAACCTGAACTTCTCAAGCAATAGAACCTGTGTGGAAACAAGCTGCATACGTAGCCTGATTCAAAAATCTCAAACCAGACAGACACTGACAATTGGCCTGAAGGATTCCACGGCTCCATTTTGCTTCTCAGCACTTCCCAGAGGGCTGTATATGTGATTCTATGATCAGTCCTGACATTCAGTCAGGAGAAAGATGTCATGCAAGATATACTATAATTCAGAGCTTAACTCCCTTGCTCAGTCTTTTTTTAAGGAGATCTCAGACTTTCGTATCTAAAGGACTATCTTTAAATGCAATAAAGTCCTTTTTAGCAAGCCAAGCATCATAAATATTCAAAAGCCTCAATTTTAACATTACATGTAATTGACGTTACAGAAATCTGTTTCCTCTGGCATGACATCAGAGATTGTCAGATTGGGAAATCAAGAGGATGAGCTTCACACTTGCCAACTTTTCCTGCTAATCTGTGTTGAAATTTTTTCTTAACAAATCCCAGCAACGCAAACCCTTCCCCCAGTCCTACCACAAGGTAGGATTTTCCAGGAAGTGAGAGAAAGACTGTTGGCCCACATCTGTCTACTACCTAAGGAACAGGCAGCTATTGTTAGAGATTTTTTTCATTGCTTATAATACTGTTCCTTACATTCTGCTTTAGGGTCACCAGTTATGCCACAAGACTGTGGAAACAGGCATACTGCCAGTTCTATATAGCAATATACAACTGGATTATTTCTACCCTCTCTCACCAAGGAGAAGAAAATTAAGGGAAGTTAGATGTTCTCTTTTGAGTCAGCTTAGTGACATTTCTCATCACTGTTTTGTCTGTGTTTATGATTAATAAGGCAACAGAGGATTTCCACTAAAAACCCACAGAAGCTGAACAATCAGTCTCTGCAATTTTCATGAGCAGCGCCTGCAACAGCAAGGCTGCAGCTGAAGAGGTGCACACCAAAGAGTGCGTGTACTGTGGCTCATAGCCAGCAATCTGCATGCACAACACACAGCTACAAACAGTTCTCCAAAAAATGGAGCTTCCTTCCTGCTGTTAAACAATACTTGCAGAAATGACAGAACTGTGCAATGTCTGCTACCCTGGTGCCCAGCCCTGCAGCTCACTGCCCCAAGAAATCCAAACATTTTCTTCATCCCTTCCTTAGCGTTTCACATTAGCCTCTGGGCATGGCAGTATTTCTACCACCAGCCACACCACGGTGTTAACCCTGCTGCCCCTTTTCTCAGCATGACTCCTCTCTGTCTCTCACAGGAATGTGAGGAAAGGACATTTTTTTCTGACCGGCCTGCAGCCCAGAGAGGCAGATGTGAGCCCATTGCAGCAAGAGCCAGAGCATGCTATGGGAAATGCATCACTTTCCTCTGGGCTCTTCCCCTCCTGAGAGCTGGGAGAGGGAGTCAAAATGTTTTCACTGAGGGAAGAAGTTATGAATACATATATTTGAAAAAAAAAAACAAAAAACCCAACAACTTGTCTAGCGAACACCTGTTTACTCCCTAACAGAAGCTAAACACCATAACCTTCTTCATCCGTATCCATGTAGCCACTTTTTGAACCCCAAAACCTTGGCACTCTTCTACATATTACAAGCACAGCTTGGCTACGAGGAGTTTTGCAAACCACTGAAAGAGAGCAAGTTTCCTCTATAAAAGTGAGCTAATACAGCCTGACCAGACACGGCTGGAGCACACAAAGCTGCAATCCAGAAGACCTTTGGCAGTCCTGTGTGCTTGAGCTTACTGCAACAGCATTACAGTGCCGTGTACTTACAGTGGCTTCAACTCTCCCGACACCAACACAAGCAAGTAGTGACTTAGTTGCTTTTCCTTGAGCCTGATCAGCTAGCCACACTTGGACCACTGTACTGCTAAGTGGGATGAACAAGGGTAAATAACTTAATACAGAGCATTTCAACTACTGAGCTGAGAGACACTAAATAATTGTGCTCTGAAAATAGCACTGATTTTTCTATACGCTAAGTACAATTGATGAAAAAAACCTAGCTATATATGTTTATTTTAAAAAATGTACTCCGTACATGATTGTAAAACGTTTCCTTGCAGCTGTAGCATTTACTTGATGTATTTCTTTTAAGCATCTCCAAAATGCTCAGAATAAGTAGAAAGTCTCCCTGAAACCTGAAAAAAGTCAGATTTTTTTTGACATTATAATATGTTATAGCCCAACAACTTGCATTGGAGCAGTAAAAGCCCACAGGATCCAAAGCCACCAACAGGAATTCTTGCACCTACTACTCTGTGCACCCAGCCCTATATACAGCAGCTGCATAAGGAAACTCGGCAGTGCTACCCAGCAGGAGCACCAGGCATGAAAAATACCTTGCTAAATGTTGCTGAAAGAGGAAAAAAAGCACAAAACGACAACAGAAACCAAACAAAAATCCCCACAAACACACATATTTGTTACCTCCTGTAATGGGATTTTGGCCTAATCTCCAGCTGCAGATTACCAATATTGCTTTAACTAACAAGCCTTAAAATTGGCTAAATTTTCACAAAGCAAACAAAAAGCTTCAAGTAATTAAAATAAAATAATAAAAAAATTTTCCCCTATTCACATCAGCACTGAGTAAGAACAAATTCAAAGGACAAAAGACACCACTCCATCCACCTTTGCTTAGTCAAGACCATCTGCAACATCTACATTCCCTTCATGGCCTCCAAAGCCCTCAACTTGCTATCAGTGGTTATTTAAATCTTTCATCTGGGGGCTACACATTGAAACAGATTCTTCACACCTGGATGCTGCTTCCCATGTTATTAAGAGGTCACACGAATTATCACTAACTACTTGCTCAACAAGGGTAAAAATATCAGAATATGGCCTAAAGCAATCATACATTAACTGAGTACTTAATCCTCATCTTGTTTACTAATGCTTATTGTGATGACTTCTGTTACATATTCATGAAATATGAGGCAGTAATAGTACACACATTGTACTAACCAGTAAATAGAGATGCAAAATGAAAACATCCTTACTGGGAAAAAAAAAAAAAAAACAAAAAAACCAAACCAAACCAAACCACCAAATCTAACGAAAATCCAAAACCCAACAATAAAGACAGCTGAAAAATCTTTGTCCTCGTTGGCACATTATCAGTGACAAATTTCAATGCATCAAGAATTACTTAAATTCCCAGCTGTGACAGAAGAAAAGCACATGAGACCAGCAGAAGATTAATAAAAGTTAGAACAGGACTACACAAAAGAAAAAATGCAAAGTCAGAATGGGATGTGTGCCAATAAGAACAAAATTAGAGTAATTATTTGGATAGGTTACAGGCCAGAGATAAAAACATGATAAATTCTCAGAAAACCGGATTACTGAGAAAGCTATTTGAAATTAAAAAGCAACATAAATCAAAACAGGATGAATGACATTTGGATAATACTATTTGACTGATTGAATTAACTTTTAGTTAGTAGAATAGTGTGCTAAGAAAAAGAGATATAATAATTATAAAGTATTTGTACAGCCATAACAGAACAGAACCACTGGTGAGCCTGATGTGAATTTCTTCCTTTATTTGAGCTCTTTATTATTGCTATAATGCTTTTCTTTATGGTGCTATTTAAGAAACTGTTCTGAAATTAGACCAGTTTTGATGGTAAATGTGCTTATACCTAGATCATTGTTGAAATTATTTGCCTAAGACAATTCAGCCGAATATTGAATTAATTTACACTAAAATTGCTTTACATGAGATACCAGTATATTCCCATTCATATTTCATAGAAGCCAAATTTTCAAGAACTTTGGCTTTTAAACTAATTATAGAGAATGTGAACGATCAACAAATTTGTCTGTAATAAATATAAATATTTGCATCCCAAACCATTTTCATTTATTCAAGTTAAAATAGTATCACATAAATTATCAACTCAACCAATGCCAACCACACACTTCAGATTCTGAATAAGAAATAACCATAACTGGTTTTGAGCATTCAGTAGCGACTGAATTATTGGCAAAATATTTTCAAAGAGTAAATAGTTTAAAACTAATTGTAGCATGTTCAGAGATAATTCACAAACATAAAAAGGAAACTTAATTTGTCATTATCAATTTTTTCCTCCAACTTTTTCTGTCAGCTTTAGTTAATGTGAAGCAGTAATGAGCAAGAATGAGATTTGTAATATTGTCTTTCTCCTCTGGAAATTAGACAGATGCCAAAACGTTATAGCTTTCCATTCACCTCTGATCCAGCTCTTTGATATGGTGGCAAAAGGTCAGAATAATTCTGACTGCTAGTGACCTCTGGGATATAAAACAGACATAACTTGAGCAATCTCTTGGTCTAACCTAGAGAGGACAGGTATCTAAGTGACAGCAAGAGACCAGCAACTGACCCCACTGGTAGCCAGCATGAGAGGGCTCATGCTTCTGTTAAGAAAAAGGATCAGACTGGGAGATTTTCCTAAAATCATCACCAGAGACACAAGATTCTGTACAAGATAGTTCACCTGTCCTGGTACTTCTGTGCTTATCACGGTGCATGATGGGTTCTTTATTGTGACTGGTGTTTTCATATGTGCTTGGGGGACTAGTACTGTGTCTATTTTTACTTTTATTATTATTTTTTGAGGTGTTTAAATAATTTTTATTGTTGCAGATAATGAAAGAGCACGTTTCTGCCCCAAGGGAATTCAAGTCCTTGGACTAAACTGGAGAGGCCCAGTACAAACTGGAGGCCACAGGAGAAATCCTTGTGGTGAAAAGGAAGGTCAGAGTCTGCTCCTTGAACTCAGGCAAGCGGAGGGACTGTGGTGCTGGTCACACCTCTCCAGGCTGGCAGGCTGGGCAGGGCGGGAGGGGGGCCAGATCTGCCTGCCCCTGTGCACCCATTCCAGGCTGCTGCCCTGGTCTGATCTAGGTATTTATCTGTCTATCTGCAAATATATCAATAATAAATAGGAGATAAGTGGATGATGACCATTTATGACCATTAAAACAGGTTGGGGTTTTTTTGCATTACATGACTGTGTGGTTCTTCCTCGACGGCAGTTCTCAACAAACAGTATTTGTGGTGCTAAGGAACAAACTCCTGTGCATTTTCATCCTTTTAGGGGAAGGGTGATGGGTCCAAAGTCAAAGACAACTGCTCATTGAGCTGATGCACAGTCTGCAGCTATCTCAAACTAAGTCACTATTGCTGCGAAGTGTGAAGGCTCCAAGAACTACATAGCAGAGGGAGTAGAGCAGCTCTAAATATATGGACATTTTTTCTTTTACAGGAAAAGATTTCATCAACCAGATATTAATGTTTAAATACAGTAATTGTGAAAATAAAAAATAATCTCTCTCCACTCATGTTGTTTTTTTCTTCATGAAATCGTTCTTTCGGAATCTCGTTAAATCGTGTGATCTGCTGCACCAAGTTGTTATGGCAACCGGAATTTTGAAAGTGAATTAATTTTGCCATAAGATGTTATTAAGACCAGGTAAGGCTGGCCTTGAATAATAATACCTCCTTTTTGTTTGGAGAGGATATGCTATCTCAAACTTTAACACTGGTTTTTACCTAAGCCAACACATGTTATTACTATATCAATAATCTTTAGAACAAATGTAAAATCAATTATTTAATTTTTGCTATAAATTCTTGAATTAGACCTTCTCACCAGCAGCATCATCTTACAATAGCAGGGATTCTATGATGCTTAAGTAGTTTGTGATACATCTAGTAAAAGCAAACAAGATTAGTCTTCCAAACTGGCATCAACCTAGAGCAAAGTTGTTGATTTCACTGTTAGTACAAGTGAGAAAAAAAACCCAAACCAGCAAAACAAAACAACAGGTTTTAGTTTTAAAAGTTGGATTTTATCCTGTAATGTAAAAAATCTGTCCAGTCTTTGGTCTATTCCAGAGTGATGTCTGATGTATCCGCCTACTGACACTGGATTTGCACCCCCCTTACTTGGGTAGTATAATACTTTCTCAAAGCAATACTCTCCTTGGAACTGCTGGAATAAAATGAGGACAGAAATGTATTCCCAGTTAATAATGCAGGTAATATAACAGGCCTGCTGTAATTTTAATTTTGTGGGACGTTGCAGCTTGCCTAGAGACAGTAACTCTCCATAAGAAAGTGATGGTTCTGACTACAGCACGTAGGATGTGGATGTGCCACCAGAAAGGACACATCTTGACTCTCAGATCCTGGCTGATGTCTCAGTTCTGCAGAGTGGTGACACAAACCTCCTCCCTGTCTAAAAGAATCCTGGTTTGTTGCATTCACACTCCCTGCCTCTTACTCCTGCCTTTTTGTAATGACAGAACACACCTGCAATGGGATCATGAAACAGATTCCGTGAAATTTAGAATACATACATTTTTAAAATTTTTTTTAAATGAAACTGATATTTTGGTTAGCCTGCTGTGGGGGGGAAATACAGAAAGAACTGACTTGCCCCCAGAGGCCAAACAAGTGTCTTGAGAGCCTTGTCATTGTGAATAAGTGAGAGAAACAAGCACCTCCAAACAGCAATCATGAATGCCACATTATACAACTGCTGCTTTAGTCAAGTGCTCTGAATCATCAAAAGCAGGAATTTCCTTTCAATAAACAATCAAAGACATACCCAAAACTTCTAGAGAGCAATTCTCCCTTCATCCTCTCTGCTTATCAGTTCCTTTTTCAGGTATATAGCACTCCTAGGAACATTACAGGGACAGAGCCTTAGACACTTTAACTTGCTGAGATACTGTGAGAGTGAAGAGAAAGTGTTATAGGGCACAGTGTTTTGTTTTGCAAATGGCTGAAGTAGACGATAGAGAATGTCTCAAGTCACAGAACATAGAGCTTGTTCCATAACAAGGAAAAAGGATGGCATTGTGCCTTATCCACCCTGGAACAGTCTGATGTGGGTTCCCATTAGCTTCCTCAGATGTACCATGTCTAATTTCATCCTCTCAGGTTTTAATTGTTTTAAATTCAGTCCCACAGTCTGAATAATTTGACTTTTGTTTCTTTTACTTCTTTTTGTCTTCTGAAATATTGGAGTTTATCCACAGCTGGAAATAGGCTGTAGGTTGATGTCCGGTGCTCTTACTGACATTAGATCCCCTCAGATTTTTGGATTACAGTAATCACCACTTTGAGTGGAAGGAAAGAATATCTCCCTTAGGTCAGATATGTGGAGGCTGTTGCTTTTCTCTTTTGACCTCCTTTGTAGCAGGAATAGGGCTTCCTTCTTAGCAGCACCTGGAAGATTCCTTTAGTAAAATAGATGCTTGTAAAGCTCTTGATCCTGCCTCATCTCCTTCTCCAGTTGGAAATTTAGTCTTTTAACTCAAGGATAATGTCTCCTATAGGCTGATGGTGAATATTAGGTCTATGATGTTAGTGCTATGTTGTGCAGAAGAGGAACCTTCTAAAGCTGACATTGACTGAAGTCACTTCTCATTTCAGGGAAGTGGGAAGTGAACTCAGAGACCTGCAAGGCACTGTCCAGACCAATGCTCCTATGACCCTCTTGCTGATAGAAAAGTGTTTGCTATCACTTCAAGTTAGTATTTTATCATTGGAAATGCTTATGAATTGTGATCTTTCAGCTAAAATATTAACATAGATGTCCTGAATGTTTTTAATGGGAACTTTGACATTGAGGTGCTCAGCTTGGTTTCAAGGTTTAGATCCTGATTATAAATTGCTAGAAAATGAACATGGAAATAACATAAAATTAATACTTTGGCATAAGGAAACACTTAACTTTATGCTATTGTAGTCTGCATAAATGATTCACTTCATGTTTAATTTCATTTCAATGAATGTTCAGTAATGAAGTTTATGCACTTGAAAAGGAAGTGTGACATAAGGTAAACAGACTGTTGCAAAAGAAATTACTCCAGGTCTGGTCCAACTCTCATCGAATCAGTGGAAACTTTCCAAATAGGAGTGGGATGAGCCCACAGTAGCATAAATCCAGACTGAAGTCAGTGGACCTACTTTGGATTCATACAAGTGAAAGTGAGACTGCAACTTTATTCCCAGTGTTTCGCAGCTGCAGTACAAAGCAGGCACTGATGTTGCACCTTAGGTGGAGTTTTGCCCCATCACAGTGATTCACAGATATCCCACTTAGTCACTGAGGGACCTCATCATCAGTGCAAACACACTTTCCCCAGTGTTTGCTGAGGCACTCAGCGTGGCAGTGACTAATTTCCTTTGTGAGTCTGGGTCTCACTGCTGTCGGGAGGCAAGGGTGGGAAAGCAGAAAAGTTATGGAAGTTAACTTTTGCACACATAATGAGTAATAAATGCAAACGATTGAACTCCACAGAAAGTGGTTACTTGGAGAAACTTGGGTGAATCCCACTTTGCCATTGGAAAAACAATCTATCAAAAAATAACCCAGCAAAACTATATGGGGGAAAATGTATTACATGTTTTAAGCAGGAAGTAATAAAGCAAACAATATAAATAGAGTAGATAAGCAAAGAACAGTCTCAGTCTAACCACAGCACTTCAGTAAATCCCATCAGGCAACTATTTTCACTTTGAAGCAACTGAGTGTTTTAAAAGCACTCAAGTTTTATTGACGGTGAACAGGACTTGGGCTTTTAGATTAGTCAGAATTTCTCAGAAATTATACCCACCAGGCTTATCTTGCAAAAGATTTAAAGTTTTGCATGGAGTCCTATAAATGAAGGGAAACTCAGAGTAGTGTAGAACTTCAGGACACACCAAGAGAAATTGTATTAGGTGTCCCCAAACAAAGAGTCTTGGAATGAAGGCTTAACATATAAATTCTCTCAAAAACTTCTTTAGACATATATTTAACTGTGATGTTACAATTAAACTCATGAAAGTTAGTTTTATGCCTGTAAACAGCATTTTCAGCACTCAAACATGACAGCAGAATGTTAAGTCAGTGCACTGTTTTGATTTTCTCTGGTATTCTTGGAAGTGTTTCAGACCCAGCATCATTTTTCCTGACTCCAGAAATGTAATGGACTGCCTACATATGCAACCTTGTTTCTATGGTTTCTCCTTAACAGTAACAGAGAGAGGGTTAATTGCATATCTCCATAATTTCCATTTGCTACACAAGGAAATGGGTAGATAGTGATAGCATGGTGCCCTATGCTCCTGGGAGGGGTTCCACAAATAAGCACCCACGTGTACTGTGGATGAGTTCATGCTGAAGTTAAATATGTAAGGAAATATGTTATTATCTCATAAGAACTACCACCTGGAACTTACCATTCCAGGAATTTCACTCTATTCTGTGTATTTTGCATAGCAGGTATGATACGAGGCTTTGGTTATATGCTTAATAGTTTAGTGGAAAATCTAAAAATCTCTCAGTGGAGTGGAAAACCTCAGAAATTTGAAAGTCCCACTGTAAGAATCAGCATAAGGGGCTTTTGTAAGAACCAGATATGTTCACATACACATTTAAAATAAAAAGCATGACCACAATTAAATTCAAGTGTTGAATTTAGCAGGCATTAATATAATCTAATCTACTAATAGTGAATATTTACTATTAACTTACTCTTATCTTGTTTAGCTACTGAAACATTTTCCTCTGGATTGGGTGTAACTGCTTTTTTGAGACCTAGTATTATCCAACACCTTTTATACAGTACCTGTTCAACACTGATGTTGAAATTTCTATAAGTTTTCATTAAAACACCTGGATATGGCCTTGCACATGGTTTTATACTGTGATAATACTTTCAGTCACATTTGCCTTTCCATGGCTGAGTAGTTTACATTCCTTCAGTGTCTACTGAACATGTCCGTGAGATTCATGCTTTGCCAATTTTTGCAAGTTCCTGTCTTATGTTCATAAATGTGGTATGTATGAATCACCAAAGATTACAAGCTACAGTGAGGGTTTCTTTATTCAGGACGTGCATCTGCTCCCAAGGACATGAATTCTTCAAGGAAAACATTCTGAACCTGAGACATCCACTGAGTTATATTGTATTGGTTGTAGGAGGTCTTAGCCTCTGCACGCCACTCATCTTGGTTGTTCATTCCATGTATATAATCCTTCTAAATAAAGAATTTCTTAGTCTTAGACTATAGGTAATTTAGATACAAGAAAACTGCTTGTGTGCTGTAAAACTCAGGCTGTATGAGCAAAAAAAAATGACTGGCTTAGATGTCAGGCATTTGTTATACACCACGTACAGGGGTGTCAAGCTCTTCCACAGGGGTTCACAGCTGCTAACACAGTGAGCCAGCCTGCCTGAAGTCCTGGAGAAAGAATGTATTTCAGAATACATTTCCTGCTTGGACCAAGTGCTTATCTGATAGTTGCAGCTGGCTGTCTTTAAGATACTGGGAATCAGTGTCATGTCAGGGCTTAGATAGCATTACTTTTAACAGTGCAGTGGCAGAAGTGTTGCCTAAGTTGCAAAAGCGGCAAGAATACTTCCCCAAAAAATGCAATGCCCTTAGTTGAGTCCCTAATTTAAGGGATTAAATGAACACCATCTCTTTTGAGGGTCTGGGTCATTTGAGAGACCCAAGAGATGAGGAAGAAGGGAGGCTGACTTCAGCCTGGCAGCTGATAGCTTTGGGATACTTCTGGAAGCTCACACTCCATGGATGCACGTCGCTGTTTTTCTACAAACGTTGACACCCAGAGATTTCTTACTCTTCTGTGTGCAGAATTCTGGATTTCCCCCTGGAGGGCACTTCAGGGTGTATCTGAGCTATAGCCTCCATAATGGCTGAGCTCTTTTAGACCTCTCCAAATGGCTTCAAATTTGCTGGCTCATAGATAATGGTGAGAGTGGAGCCACAGCAGCAGTAGGTAGCTCCGTGGGGGTTGTAAAAACACCCAGGAAGAAAAGCAGGTACTAAGGAAGTTAGTCTCTTCTAAAGCAAGATCAATTCGTATGTGACCCGCTATTGTAAAGGATAGGTTTCATCAGTGCTGTCCATAGCTGAGGTCAATCCTAGACACCTTTATGTGATCCTGATCTTCCAGGTATTATCCCTACAGTTATGCCTAACCTGACACTCTTGTCAGAAGGACAGTAAAACTCCCTTACAAGACTTGCACAATATGGTTGTGTAGTTAGGTAGATAAAAAGCAAAACTGGAAGACAGTAATTAAAAACAGGAAGCAGAACACCAGGGGACCAGAAGGATCACAATTATAAATATGTGCTGGTGTGGGCAGGGAGACAGCACTTCAGAGAGAGACAGAGACCACAATCATTTGGTAAAACTGAAGAACAAAGAATAAAGGACTTGCCACGTTAACTGAAATAACAGATGCCTCATTTTGCTCATCTGGAAGAAGATCAAAATTTCTTGATAATAGGATAAAAATAGAAGATATAACTAGAAATACGTTTTTTACTTCCTCTTCAATTTTTTGTCTACTTGACATAAATTACAAGGGAATTATATCCATGCTTTTTATAAAAAATTATGTCAGAAATCCTATCTTTTTACCAAGAGGTACAAATATGATGCAAATGGGGACAGTAGACTACCAAAGACACTTCAATTCACTTCCTCAACCTGGAAAAGATATACTAAATCACAGCTGATTTACGTCAGCTGAAGAGTCAGCCCTTTGGAAGGGAAAAGACTAACAGGGTAATTAATGGCCCCAGCTGTGGGTTCTATATATTAATTGATTAAACCTTTCACACCACAAGAATTTTTCATTCTGGATGTACTCATACTTGTGCTTTTTAATTAATTAGAAAATGGAGAGATGGAATCTTCTGGTTTGTTATCAGCTGAATTAATTCAGAAAGCTGTTTCTTTGTTTTTTGGTTGTTTTTTTTTTTCTTCCTGAGGCCCCCACTCTGAAAAAAGTGTGTTTCTGTTCCTGGTGGAACTATAGGTAGAGCTTTTAATGTTACAGAATGCTTCTGATATACACCAGAAAACAAACTTGTAGAAAATGCAAGGTCATATGTGTTAGCAATTCAAAATGTTTCAGCATTTTCAGTTGCTAAGTTATTACCTAGCTTGGAAGAATTTTTGAATTGTTGGAAGTTGTTACTTGATTGGATAATTGACTATTACTGTTTAATTTTAATGTGCTCACACTAGAAGTAATCCGCCACACTTCAGGAAGAGGGGGTGGAAAGAAGGCAGGAAAAGAAGCATAAGAAGAGAAACCCCACCACAAACTTTTTACTTTTAATGAATATCCCATACTGCCTATGGGAGCTAAAAATAGTACATGGTCATATTATTAAGAATCGTACCACAATGTGTTGGTGCTGAGGACTGCACTTAAACCTTGCCTGGACAACTTTAGCTTAGTATTTCATGACTTTGGAGCATCTTACTCCTACATATGCATAGGATTGATGTGAGCGTGGAAGGTTAAAGTTGTTATCATCTCCATGCCTCTTCTGTCCGATGAAATAAACAAAAACCAATACAATGCAATTACATCTTTCCCCCCACGTGCCAGGCTTTTGAGAAGCCTGTCAGGCAGGCTGTGAAACAACATATCCACGGAAAATCTCAACCCCTGGGGACATACTCTTAAGTGATCAGCAGGGACAGTGAGGAAAGGTAAACAAAGATCTTCCGCTCCCTGCTTTATAACTTAACCATTCCTAAGCTTACAGGCACCTGTGTTCAAAACACATAAGGAAGTTTTTTGGGTAATGGAAATGTCTTCTCCTCTATTTACCACCAAGACAGTGAAAAAAGAGGAAGTAGACCAGTAGTGCATGAAGAAATGGAAACCAAACCCTAGTATAGTCCTCAATTCACAAAGTCTTCTTTGTTTATCTAAATATTTATTTACACAATTAATAAACCAGGATATATTTTCATGGCTTTTTTAGTGTGAATTATATTCTCTTTATGTTACTTTGTTTAAATAAAATGACAGAGTCATCTATATTTCAAGAAAAATATAAAATAGCAGGTTGGGGTCTGTTTGATATTGAAACGTACCTAATCATGTGCGGATTGTTCCTGCATATATAATACCTGTCACGCCAAAAATTGTGTTTTGTCTTTTCATATCACAAGCTTTATAAAGAGTTTGTGCTTTCTGCTAAGTATAACATGTCACAGTAATTTAACTTAGTGCTAATGAAGATAAGGGTATATACGTGTTACAAATAACAGGTGTTTTACCATTACCATTCAAAGCCTTAGACCTTGATGGGTTGCTTCCCCTCCTTCAAAAAAAAGTAGCCTTAAAAGCATCTTTTAACAAGATGGTAGAAGGGATTTGTTGAAAGAATGAAGTTAAAATATTCAGAATAAAACTCCATTATATGCAAGTGATAAAAGACCTTGAAGAAGCTACAATTTTATCAAAGTAGGGGAAGAATTTAGTTGTATTTTATGACAATTTCTTAATCGACCATAATCAAAAATGTTTCCTTTTTTATTTTTATTAGCTCTTACCCTGAGAAATGGGAACGTCAGCTGAAAAATAAATGAAGTCATGAAAATAAAATTAAAGTTAACTTGATAGTTTAAAATGAATGTGGTACCATGATAAAAATGCAGAAAGACCTGAAGGAATATTTTGAACTTTCATGAAAGAATAAACTGGGTCTTACAAACCAGCTGAGTTGAGAGGATTTTGGTCAGGATGTTATTAATTCATTGCAGTGTGTGAATGAGAATTAAATAACAGCTATAAGAAGGAGCCAAAACCTCAATGACCAACAGTGTTTATTTAATCATTAATACAGTAGGTATTGCCCACAGGAGCAAGAAACATGGCTCAATAGGAGGAGAATTTATAGTTATTTAACATACAAAAGGATTACAGACTGTTCACAACACTGAAATTGAGAAAGGCATACTAAGAAACATAAAAGTGATAAAAGTATTCTTGTGTTGCAAACAGCAGTTTTGTGCTGAGATCAGTTAGACTGAGTTTGCAGTTCCATTGTATTTTCTAATCTATTATTTATTTGGGATTCATTTTGCACTGTTCAGTTCTTCTACCCCTTGGGCTTCCCCCATCTAAATTAGATCTGTGTGACATGTCATCTGTTTAAAACCTCCACTGCAACATGGAAAGAACTTTTATTTTTCCCATGACAGAAATTAAAATAATACCATTTAAGGAAAGTGAAATTATCGTCCCTTCCAGGCCTCTTCATAACTATATAAGAAAATGGACCTTTTCAAATCTTTGAGTTGAATTTATATTTCAGAACTGTGCAAGATTTGGACTTGAATTCACTATTCAGAATGCCCCATATTCAGATAGCTCAGATATGACTCTTACTCACTGTTCTGTTTAAATTTAAGTCTGGGAGACAGCTGAAATAAATTCTTAGTCCAGCTTCCTGACTGGCTGCTGACTGGAATATCACCCGAGTATTCTATCGATGAGTAAGGTTTTGTAGACCATAAAAGTAAGACAAGGACCCATTTTGTTCGCTCAAAGACATGTGAAGCCTTTCAGAGGTCTGAAGTGTTCATTCATTACATTTTTACTTAGGGGTTAAAGAAATTTGATGACCGTTTTTATAGGTCACATCTTGATATTTTACATATTAGGAGGAAAGGCACACCCAAGATTGTCCTATGGAATGCACTAAGGAAAAATGGATGAGAAAAAAAGGAAGTTAATTCCTAATATCACTGCAGGAAGTTGTTCTTTTTACAGGTTGAAGACCTGGTAGAGGAAATATTCCCTTTTAACAAGATCACCAGCATGATTTGGATATTTCCAGTCACTCTTTCTGTAATATGGACAGTGGGAAACAATCGCAGCTATTGAGGATAAGCTAATGAGCATACTAATGAGTATGTTATTAAATTTTCAAAAGATATGCCTAGGACTCCATTTTATAAGACCAGAACAGTTACGAAAGAGGATCCATGCTGACATTTGTAAGAAATCTCCTTTGTCTGATTATGTTGAATGCTTGACACAGGCACTAACTTTATGGGAAGACCAGATGATGAGTCCCTCCAGGCTGAGCACTTAGAGCTCCCTATGCATGCTCTTGTTTGCTCTCTGCCTCACCCACATTTGTTCTTTCTCTCTGAGCAGGACAGGGGATACCACGTAGTTGACCGAAAATTGTCCACCCAGGAAGGATGGTGTGAGACGGTTGATGCCAGCTCCAGGCTTTCAAAAGCAGTAATACTCCTGCTCCCCTTCCATATTTGCCATCCACTTTCTCCCAGGTTCCTTTCCAGTCCTGTACCAGCTCTGCAGGTTTCCTGATCATCTGCCAAGATAATTCAGCTTGCTAACCCTGCAAACAACAATTTCCATTTTTTTGCAGCTCCAGCTGTCTGTTAGTGCAGCAGTGGGAACCCATTCCCTACTGGGTCAGACAGACAGCAGTGCTGGGCTGCAGTGCAGGGAGAGATCCTGCAGCAGAGAGGGAGGGCAGTGGGTGGCTGAGGGGTGGCGGTGGCATCACCCCGTGCAGCAGCACTGAACTGCTGAGTTTGCCCCTCTGTCCCACCTGGCCTAGGTATGGATACCACACACCACCCTGTGAAATCTGCATCTTGCTCACAGAGTCCTGATTGTATAGAAATGCTACAAATGGGATTGCACTTTGGATTTAAACATAAAGATGGAAGATTCTGTCTCCTTAGTGGCAGAAGCCTCCTTTCTGTTTTATATTGCTCCTCTTATACTAATTGGAGGAAACTCTGGGTGCTTTCCAGAAGAGCAATAAGCAACGGAACTAGTATTTGTCAAGTTCTCATCCTCTCCACAGGGAGAAATCTGTGTGCAGGGGAATGGTCTATCTGAATTTTTAAAAACCATTTGTACGCAGACTCATATCCAAGCAGACAAACATATTTATTTTCCTCTTAAGGGAAGCAAGGTCAAAAAGAATCTTGGGATAATTACAATGAAAAGAGATGAAGCTGCCAATGATACTGTGCATGCCTCTGAAAGTTTTTCTATTGCTTTAGTATAGTCGTCTTGGAGCATCCTTCACTGAAGCTGTGGGAAATAACACGTGCTGAAGAAAAAACACATTTGGAAATCACCATAAAATCTCGTCTTCATGTACCACATGGCTGCTGTGCCAGCTGCAATTACTTCACCTCTTTAAATAGTTCTCTTACTGAGAAGTTGACTTTTACAAGCACAGGCTTTCCATGCTATTATTAGCACTACCAGACATCCCACACAATAGGGGAATTCCTATATTCCAGTTGGAAGACCCACATCCCTTGCTGACATAATTTAGGATATAACTTTGTTGATATTTTTGGCAGATCCAGGCAGTGATACATAGGAGCAATCCAGGTCACAGTGTTGCTGGGCTGGCTGTGGCCATGACAGCTTGGCCTCTTCCCCAGTGGCAGGATGATGTTATTAGAGAGTGGCAGCATCTTGCTGGTGCACCTCCTTCCTCCCAGCGCCACTGCTCTCCAGGTCACATTACCCCAACCCCAGTTCTCTCCACCTGGGCAAGACTTCATTCTCCTCTAGTTTATTATCCAAGGTCTTCAATGGCATCTCAGCACATTTCTGACTCAAGAAGTCAGTAAGCAATAGGTGGGGGTAAAAAAAGAGGGGTCTTCTTATTGCCAGACAAACCTTAGTGGTGACCTCAAGGTGGGGAGCTGGAATAGTCCTCATGGATCATGATCTGGCTTGATTGCATTTTCCAAATCCTGATTTTTTTTCCAGGTTGCCTATTGCTTTTTATTTAATAGATGTATCAAACTGTGGGACATGTCACCAAGGCATGAGAGCATCTTCAAAGTAATGAATAACCCAGCACAGTCAGAACTCCCAAAGGACTTAAACTGCTAGCAGAGCTATTCATGGTGCAGTCTGGTACCTGGCACTCTGTGAATCCTCCCCTTTGCATTTTTGGATGCACTTGTCCATCCTGGCAGAGATAATTATTCTGGAGCTGAAGGTGTTTCATGGGTAAACAGTGAGAGACACTGCTGGAAACTTTTGCAGTCTCAGCTGCCAATGGCTACTGATGGTGGGAGTCCATGAAAATTTTATCTCCGTTTAGTCATGCCCAAGAATATCACTTTTTAATAAAATTGTAGCACCTGAAAAAAATCTCAAGACCATTTTTATCTTTATATTACAGCAACAAATCACTAAAAAAATGTGTATTTTTTAAAAGCAGAGAGCCATCTTTGGCCAAAGACCAAAAATGGGAAATTTCGTCCCAAAAGGTAAATGATCTGGAGATTTATTATACAGATCAGCTCTTGAGGTTCTTCATTGCAGACTGTCCAATATTAATGTTTTTCTCTTAAATTTTAGATCAATAAAAAATGAAAAATTCTGCTCTCATTTTTAAATAAAACCTTGTATTCCTTGGATAAACAGAAAACATCAACAAAGTAGATAAAGCCCAAAAGTTATTACTTCATTAGTAACTCATACTTTTTCAGGTTAATTTTTATCCATTGTGTTAGGCTGGAATTAAAATATTTTGGTTTTTTTTACTGGAATGGAATCAATAATTAGGGACTGTAAACCAAAGTCTCAAAAGTCAGAGCAATGCAAGTTTCTTCTCATCCCTTTCTTCTAGACTTACTTTATTTCCAAAGTCAAAATATGCAGACAATGCAACTGCTATTCCTGTACCCTAACTGTAGAACTCAAGAGCTGCAGAGGAGACAAACGAGTCTTTTTCTTTTTAGAATCCAGTCCAGCTAAGCCATAACAGGAAAAAAATGACACCTTCCCTGCTATATGCTTTACATCTTGCTTCTGGGGGCATTACAAAATAAGCTCTGTCTAGAAACCATTCCACTTAACATTGATATGTTCATGCTTTGGAAATAAATATTCTTAAGCATGAAAAATAGTGTACTTTAATTGGAATAGTTTCAGGTCATTTTTTTTCCTTATTCACAGGGGTATTTAACTTTTAAAATCAGACAGGATATAAAAGCCTTTTCTGGCACAAATGTAATTGAAGCATACCAATAAACACCTTGACTTTGGCCTTTTTTGTAGAGCTACCAAGTGTTCAATAAACTGAAAAACAAATGTTATTAGTATTAACTGGCTAATAAAGTCTTATTTATGTACTCATGTTAACAATAATCTGCTTGTAGAGTATGCATACTTCTCTGTTAGCAACCTAGAACACGATTTCCAAGAACGTTGCATTGCTTCAAAGAAATAATAACCTGACTGGTCTAGGCTTTACTGGAAAATGGATAGAGTGATCATTGCCTTAATTAGCACAAGCATCATCTATTTCACTGCTTAAAAGCTGCAGAGGAAAAGGAGCTCTAGAGATTTTTCCACTGTGAAGTAAATCAAAAGCAAACATGAAGGGATTTTTTTATACGTATGCTTTACATGCATTTCCTTTTCTTTAAAGAAGCATTCAACAAGAAAATTCTATACAAATTATTCTGAAAGTCTTTGAGAAATGTACTCATAAGTTGAGAGTCCCTATAAACACATTTAGATATGCTGTCAAAATGGATAAATTAACCTTCTAAACTCCTGTGGCAGTGTGGAATTAATGATGGTTTAGCTTACAAAGCTCACTGGAAACTTTAATTGTTCTGTCTAAAAAACTTTAATCCTATTGGGAACCAAATAGTAAAATCCTATCACAAGCCCAGGCTAGTGATGGTACATTGCCATTTTGAGAAGCAAACAGGCAGATTCCTGTAAGGACTATGACTGGCTTTTGAAGAAAGTGGTGAAAATGGTGCGATTCCACAGTCAGCAAAAATCCCCGCCAACTCCTGCTACACGGGACACAACTGGGCTGCTGCCGTGGGCAGGGGAAGGACAAATGGTGCTTTACACTGAGCCCACACCACAGATGAGGCTTCATAAGGAAGAACTGGTGCAACTTTTCTCAGCAGAGTGTAAACTTAGGTCATCTGACATAACTCCAGCCATGTAGTTGTTCTGGCCTTTGATATTATTATTTGTAGCTGTCTATTGTGCAGGCAGTGTCATATCCTATTTACTCATCCATCTTTTGTCTTTTTCTTCACAATTAGGCTTGCCTGTACTTGCAAATCAGCTTGGAAGAAGGTGTGCTGGTTTACACAAGGCTTTATTCAGTTAGACATCCTGAAGTATACAATACTCTGCCAAGTTCTTGTGTGTACATATTGTGAAAGTATTACTCAGTTACATTCAACTTTAACAATAATTCGGACATTCTTTCCAGCTCTTGACAAAATAAAACAATTTCTAGTCCATGAGCAATGGAGTGAATGAAATCTGGATTTTCAGGCTTCCTAAATACATGGCTTGTCATGTTTATCTCTCTTGTTATTGATCAAAAATGCTTGTTGAATTTTCTTTTCTATCTAGATGCAAATTTCTCTTTTGCCTGAGCCCTGTTGTATCCACTAGAACAAGAGTTCTACTCTAGCATTTCCCTCCAACATGAAATTTGGTAATGAAGTCCTATTACACTTTGTGGGTATCATATGCTGCCATATTACTTGAAATTTACCACCACATTAAGAAATTAAGGACAATAAACAGACAGAAAGCACACTTTAAACCTGTTTTTCTTAAGAAAATGAGAAAAAAAATAGAATTTCTATCTTGTAAAAAATTCTAATATCTTGAGATATATTCAAATGAAAAAAAATTGAAGTCCTAAACTTCACAGGGAAATGAAAATCATAGAATCTTTTGACTGCAAAGATTTTGTTCCATTTTTAGTTAAGATTAGCTTTAAAACTAACAGAAATCAGTTGGTGATACTCTGAATTGACCAGATATTAGAGGCAGACCTCTATAATTTGTTTTTCCGTATACTGAGCTGACAAAACCCTGTGAGTTGTTTTGACAGGGAAAAAAAGAAAAAACATATAAAATCTCTTCAAAACCCAAAATAACCACTACAAATTTATATTGTTTTATAATATAAATAAGAACACTGATTTTTCAGAGAAAGCTCAAAATCACTAGATCAGGGAGGAGGATTTAATATTTAAATCTCACTTGCGGACTGCATCTTCCCTTGCAGTTTGGATTTCAGTTTATTTGTGGGATTTATGAGTCCCAGAATATTCTGATCAGTCCCCTCTCAGCAGGGTTTCTTCCATCCCTGCTCAGGTTTGCTGCAGTCTCACCCCTCACCACGGGAGTCCCTCCCTCTCTGCTGCCCTGGGCTGCAGTTTCTGGCTGTGACTCTCTTCCTTCCCTGCAGCACTCTTGAATTTGACTGTTTTTCTCCTTTGTTTATCCTAAGTTGGTCACCAGGGAGAGCCCAAATCAGAGCTTCCACCTGAGCCTGGCATTTTTGTCTGAAAGAAACGCAACGTTAAAAAGGAACAAACATATGAAAGACAGTATTTCCTTCAGAGGCCCGAGGACTTTGCAGTGTTGGGATGAGTGCAAGGGCATTTGTGGTTTGGGTCCTGACCTGGTTTGCCATCTCCCAAATGGGGACCAGCGTCATACACAGCAGCTGCAACTCGGTAAGCTCCCCAAGTGCATGTGAAAACTGAGGAAGGCACCAGTGCACACAGGAGACACCCATTTCCTTGCTAAGAGGCAACCAGGGTGTTGGATACAGGAGCAACAGCAGCCCCACCAAACGTGCTGCGTTTGTGGTTTCCAAACCTACTGAAATGCTACGCTCGAGTAAGCCCCAACCAAAACATTTTCAAATGACATCTTTGCAAAGTGCTTGCACTACAGGTTCTTTCTATTTTAACAGAACTGTCTTCTGATTGGAAAGCGTCTCATATGCAATTTTTTAATTAACCCTAGTAAGCATATTATGTGCTTACCTACTGTATTTGCTCTAATTGATACCTGTTTTATACATCCTGGGACACTAGACATATTTCTATCACTTTATCTTCTTATGCTTTGAAAACAATATCTTATTTTCTATTTCTATTTAAGTGAAGGTAAGTTTAAATCCTTCTGAAGCAAAACTGCTTGACCTTAATATTGATTCTGTAGTCAAAACAGGAAAAATGAAACTAATCATTCACACCGATATTAATCTAACTAGATGTCTACTCCATGAACTAGCTTTGATTAACAATTACTTGAAAAATATCTATTTATTTCTATATTGCCTCAGTTCCCAGGTTCTTGGGAAATGTGCAGTTTTATTGGCTTGTACATTTTACGGTATATAATAGAATTATCTTTCCTTTTTCACAGTTTCCAATTTTATTACTGCAAAGTCAGTTTATTACCTGTTAGCATGTTCCTAAAAAAAAAAGAAAAAGTATCTCTGTAGAGGATATCAAAGGTCTCTTTCACAGGAGCTGATGCTATTTTCTCTGGATGTCTAACTTTCATTCAATGATGTACAGAGGAAAATACCTCAGGAAGACCAATGTCTGCTTGGTAAAAACATTTCAAAATTCACAAACAGTGCAATATCATTTGAGAACCTCTTATGGAACTAATTTTTCCTTAAAGCCTTCAAATAAAGAGAATAGCCTTTGCTTAAAACAGAGATAATCTGAGTTTCAAAAGGTGATTTGGAAAAAAAAAATTCTCTAAGAGAAACATACTTTTGACTTTGTGGCATTTACATGTGATAAAATATTTGGTTGACACACAGAGCAGAGAAACACTTAATAAAGTTTTAAAGACCCCCTCGGTTTTGGACATACTTATTTGGACATACTTTTGGACACACTCCTTATGCTGGACTTCAAAGCAAGGCTCAAATTTATCCCCACTCTACATCCTTCCCACTTTTTTTAAAAAATTTTATTCAATGTCATACAGTACACAGTTCTTAGAAAGCTCTCAATGATCTTGAGCATCTCTGACAGGATGTAATTTTCTGAATGAGCAGGGAGAAGGTTGCAGGGTTTTTTATTTTGTTACACAGTACAAGCTATTAAAATAGACATGAGCATATATTTCCAAGAGAAAACTGATAGGATAGGATCAAGTATTCAGCTGATTTCTGCTAAATTAGGGAAAGTCAAGCCAATTTCCATCAGCTGAGGATCTGACCTGGTGGCTCTTTGTTTGGGACTACACACATTTTTCTGACAGGCAGACATGTAGTTTGATTTAACAACTTCTCATGCTGCTTGTCTCCTTTCTATATTTGTACTAAACATCAGTTGAATGCTTTGAATATTCATATTGAGTTTACATGTCCTTACTTTTCACATTCAGGTTTTGAATAATTATATTCTGAGAACTTCATCAAAGGCAGCAAAATAATTTGCAAATCTGAAAAGCCTTGTGTACTCTCTGTTACCTTGAGGCCATAGTCCTTGGGTTCACATTTTTTAAAGTTTTTCTTCTGGCAAAAGGTAAGATTTTCAATAGCTTCATGTTCCTTCATGTTGTGACTTGTTTTCTTCTTGTGGAGCTTAATCAAGCTTCCTATAACTAACAGGATAGCTAAGACTGTTGTTATTGTAGTTTTCTTGTTTTGTTTTTTTTCTTAAACACATATTATGAGTAATGTTCACCATTGCATATAAAAAAGGTACCTGGCCATGCAATGATAGACCTCAGATAACCAATTAATACAAGACTAAATGCTATGTTTTTGGAAATAATTGAGTTGTCACAGTACAGGTCATGCCCAAAATTTAGGCAGTTTTAAGGAAATGAAATATTGAGCTGCTAGTTCCCCTGGAGGAAGTCTAGGTTTTGAGTTTGTGTTATCCTAGATGTATTTGAGAATTTCGATGGGATATCCCCCAAAACATTTGGTGTCTGAGGTGTTCCTCTGAATGTGGACCATTTAATCATATCTAGCCCAACCAAAGCAGTTTTCTGACAAAAGGGCTTCCTTCTGTGCCCTAGACCCTCTATATTTTCTAGATCATAGGTTTGTGAATCTTATATGAACCCCAAGATGTTTATCTCAGCTAAAATTTTGTAGACTTGGGGCAGAATCATAATAAAGAGAACAACTAAAGAAAAACTGAAAGGAGATAAATATGCCTAAACACAGTTAGATGTTGTCCAGACAAAGAGATTGCAGATCTACACACAGGTGAAGATTACTGGGTCTTGAAAGGGAGGAATGGAGGGGTGGAAATACCTTGAAGGAGTCCACAGCACAAGAGAGTAATTTCTTCTGGCCTTGCACAGGAGGACCAATCGAAAAAGCGTTGTGAGCATCTGGATGAGATCTCCTGAAAGACCTCCTAAAGATGGATTAGATGATCTACAAGAGTGCAATGGGTTTATGAGGAGGTTTTCGTCCCTGGCCACTCCTTCTTGATCCCACCAAGTGCAGTAACACCATTGTGGGGCTGACGTGAAAACGACTGAGTAAATCTCAGCTAAAACCCCTTGCTAGGAACAGTCAGTAATAGGAAGCCAAGGGGGAAATGGCAAAATTCTAAAGGTTACTCTATTTCCGAAAGCAACATCTTATTCAGCTACATTTTACTTCTAGCCAAAGAGAAATTTAAGTCCCAGAGCCCATCTTAGCAAAAAGAAATAAATTCATAAGCTTTATTCTGACTTGAAAAAGGGTGTGGTTCCTGCCTTCTGAAAAGCATTAAAATGGCATTACATAGAAGAGTTTCCTGAGGCTTGCTCATTGGAAAGAAGCTGTTCAATCTTGTTCCAAATTTTGAATCTAAATTTTTACACTCCTCTCTGCCATCATCCCCATAGTATTTTAAGTAGTCCCAGTCTACTAGTCAAACATTTCAGTTTGTCTCTGTGATTGACATTCTGCAAATGCAAATGATGAGTTCTTGGGAAAACTGTCACCTGATTGAGGGACTGAAAGCAAATTGTGTGCTACCCGAGGAGACCATGGTTCTAGTATCAACTTGTGTATGACCTCTCTGCTCCTTGTCTGGCAAAGGTGCTTCTGGCTCTTTAGCAGAGCTTTTCCCACCAGGATGAGTATGGTTCCAATCTCAGGTGGCAATTCAGCATAACTCCTTTCCTGTGCCACTGCTTTGCTGTTATGCATTAAATTTATGATCTGCCACTGGAACTTCAAATACTGGTTGTTTAAGTAACCTTTAGAAAAAGGTGGGGGGGTTTTGTGCCAGCTGTGCAGTATGTTGGATATGAAACTGAAGAGTAAAAGGAGTAATTGTAGTGAATTCCAACCCTCTTAGAGCAGAAGTAGTGCTAGGAGTTAAGGCAGGCAGTGCACAGTAGAAATATTGCATATGACAGTCACGCACTAATTGAGATGGAGTAGAAATACTTGTGAGCAGATAAGGCACTTGCAGTTGTCTGTGGATGTAGCAGCACTTTTATGTTTACATTTCTGAAGCTCATCTCCATGTAGTTATAGACCACAAAGCTTTGATTTTGCTGTTTGGCAACCCAAATCAGAAATACCCAGGAGGGAGAGATAGGACTGAAGATTGCAAACCTTCCAAAGAAATTGTCTTTGTATGTAATATGTCTAAATGACTGCTGCACAACGCAGCAAGTATAATCTTTTGTAGAAGAAAAATATGTAAGTCATTTTGTCTTAAAAACTAAACCACAAACTGATTTAGGGACTGCTCCAAAGCCTGTAAAATCAGTGAGAGTTTTTCTGTGGATTCCAGTGGTACCAGCTTTTAAAGGTGATATATCTTGCAACAAAGGCAGTGAAATCCACAGTAGCAGTGTGATCAGTAAGAGTCCCAAATATGCACAGAAGTCATCTATGTGGTAATTACTGTAAGACAAAAGGCAGTATAAATGGGTGTTTTAGTGGATATTGACTAGGAACTCATCTGATTTCAAGAGGATGTCAGATTTCTAAAAAAAGTGAAAGAGAAATGGGCACATACCAGGTTCAAGGCAGAAAGTTTTCTGAGCGTCTCTTAAAGTCATCATTCAAATGGCTCAGGGGCACAGATTATCAAAGAGACAACCAGAGAAGACAGGAAAAAATACAGGAGTCTGGAAGTGCATTTTAGAATGAGCACATTTTAAAAAGTGTACTCATGTGGTTCCGTCTGTGCATGACTCAGTTCTGCTGCTGAGTCCTGCCAGACTTTACAGCTACGTATAAACCAAAATGAAGGAGTGCAATGTGACTAATTGGACCTCTCTTACTCACAAATGAATCTCTGCAATGATTTGGAAAGGACATTTGTAGGGATGTATTCAACTTCATTCCCAGTCTGTCCTGCTGATCCCAGAGGACTGGAAATTATAACAGTGCTAGCTTTGACTTCTCAGATTAAGAAAGACTTTTTATTACAATATTAACTCTTTTGACAAGAACTATTAGGTCAGTATTTGTGCAGACCCAAGATGCTTTGAGAGTACAAACAGAAAATACCATTTACCTCCTTTCTCATTGTCACACCCATGTGTGAATGGCTCGTCTTTGTCCTTCAATATCTTTTACTGAATCATGATGAGCAACTGTGATATTATTTGATGTGCTTGCTAACACTGCAAGACCCGAGAGATGACCTTGCAGAGAATAATCCACTAGAAAAGGTGCTTGAAGGGCAGGTTGTTATGAATCCTTTGTTTAAGTCATCCTTTTATGTCATAAAGGCAATGAAACAGGATTTTTAAGACAGGACTCTAACACAGTATATTATTTTCGTATAAATATCCTAAGGAATTCTCCAGCTGACAAAAGATCTTCCATCACTGGGCTAACAGCTCAAAACAATCCACTCTTTCAGCATTCTTGAATGACATTTCCTTATCTGATATGTACAAATGGTGTGAACCTTGGCTGAAGTACAGCTCTGCAGCCTTTTTCCCAGAAATGTTTTGGGAACAATTGTGTGTGAGCTACTGTATGCTGGTGGTGGCCTGGGACACACACTGAGCCTGGCAGTGTGGCCACGGGGTCCGTCACAGCCAAAGGGTTGGGGAACTATTCTTGTGCTGCAAGCTGGGGACAGCTCTGGGAGCCTTTTGGTGTCATCCGTTCTCAAATCTTGACAGTGAAGGAGGTTCCTCAGCATCTCCAGTTAATTATTCCTGACAGTGTGTATATGAGAGGTAGTTAGTGTGTCTAATGCATCTGGGATAGTATTCCATGAGCACGAGGTTCATGGGCAGTACACACACTCATGGATGATAAATACGCAGGCAGTGACTCAGCTGTGTCCCACCTGCACTCTTCAGATGTGTGTCCAAAGTGCGTGTCTGCAGGTGGCCCACAGCTTATTGTTCTGGCCAGCAGACTTTTCATTTTGCTACAGTGCTCAGGGAAAGCAGCAAAATAAGCAATATGGATGGCATTGCATTTGTGGGTTTTGGAATAAAGAAGGCACCAGAGACTCTGAAGATCCCCGTCTAGTCACATATTTTAAAGAATATTATAATGTGACTTTTGAAACCAAACAGGGTGGTAATTTGACTGCACCAAGTTTATGGCACCAGATATTTGTTCAAAAGGTCCAGGCAGACTAAAGATATACTCGGTAAACTGCAAGGGAGGGAGTGGGGGAACGGAAGTGTATGATACAATATAGCTATAATCATAAAGCACAAGACCTACTGAGCTACTTTATGACCTTTTTCTTCTCCAGTGAAGAAAGCCTTAATAAGTCACTTCTGGCTGTGCCAGTCGTGAATTACTGCTGTCTGCACAAAGGAAGATAAATATTGTAACACATCATAGAACATCTCTCCCTTTAAATACTGTAAATGGATAAAGATATAAAACCCAAGAGGAAACTGAAGTAATAAGTGAAAAACTAAGCCAAAGAACAAGAATGTAATTAATTCAGAGTGTATCACTTTGAAAGCAAACCTTTGATATAAAATTTCTCCTATTCTAATGATAAATAGGGAAAAGAGTAGAAGCACATCCATAGTTGTCCAGAGCTGACGGTGAGTTCTCCCATCGAACCTGAAAAGGAGATTTTGTAGTACACTCAAAGATTTGTAGCTACCAGTCTATTCTCCTTGCCCAAGTATTTATTTTACTGTCTTGGCTGAAGCCTTCACCATCCTCTCGCTCCTCAACCCCACTCCCCAGCAGAAATAGTCTCCAGCAGAACAGGCAGAGGAGCTGCTTGTGTGAGTAATTCTCTGACCTGTTTAACTGGCCCAGGTCTTTTGAAATGAACCAGGTTTGTAAAGAGCTGTTTAAGCTGCTTAAGTAAATATGGCTTGTGTTTGCTGAAAAGGATTAGGAGGAGTAGCAGGAATGAATGGCAGGTTTGAGGAGTTAATAGTAGGAACGATGAGAAGCATCTGAGAGAACAGTCCCCTTCTCAGCCAGCAAAGCTGCAGCTGAAGAAAACATCTGGGCAAATACTTCCTCTCACTTTGCTGAGCAGACGACATGTTAATGCCAGTGTATATCACAAAACTGAAACAGAAACAGCAGGGATCCTAAAAAAAATAAATCTAGAAAGTAGAAATAATAGTTATGTCTGATTTCTGTGGAAACTCCACCTAACTGCTCTCCCAAAACAATAGTTAGGAAAGTGTGCTGGTTTTGGCTGGGATCAAGTTAATTTTCTTCACAGTGGCTGGTGTGGAGCCGTGTTTTGGATTTGTGCTGAACACAGGGTTGATAACACAGAGATGTTTTTGTTATNTTTCCACTTTGCTTGGGTGTCAGGCTTCTTCTTTCCCTACTAAGCTTTGTTTATCTCAACCCATGAGTTTTCCAGCTTTTGCCCTTCCAGTTGTCATCTGAACCCACTGGTGGGGAAGTGAGCAAGTGTTTACGTGGGGCTTGGCTGTTGCTGGGGTTAAACCACGACATAATCTCATTCATGGACAGAACCTTGGACAAATATCCGTGTACCAAAATACCTCGAAACCACCAGTAATATGAACTTGCTTACAAATTGACAATTTTCATTACTGTGTCAGATAGAAGATTGTCAAAGACAGAGAAAAACTCATATGTTTAAGAGATTAAAATTAAAATAAGATTGAAAGATAGTAGGAGTGAGATTTAAAATGACACATTACTAGTTTAGAAGTAAAAGTTTTTATTTTCTAATATTATTTAGAAATAAAAGTTATTAATTATCCAATGTTTTCTAAATATGATCAGTTTCTGGTGTACAATACTATTCACATGGCTATTAAACAGGAGTCAGGTGTCTGACCTATTAAAAAAGAAAGTTTATGTTTAGTTTCACAGGTAGAGGGAAGTTTCAAGGAAGTCTTATAGACATATATGCTCATACACATTCTTAATGGAACTTTTGGTTTATTAGTACTACTTATGACAGATAAATAGTTTTAATTTTAAAGCATGTTTGGGATTTTTTGACATTTTAGAGAAACAATAAATCTACTCTCCTGAAACTCAAACCATAAAGTGAAACTCGAAGCACCTTCTGCTGTTTACTTTGAGCAGGGCGTTGGACCAGAAGACTCCCAGAGATCCTTCCCTCTACTGTTCTGCAATTTTACAACATTAAATATCGACAAACTGCATATGGGAATAACCAGTTTTTCATTCTCTTTATTTTTTTTTTTCTTGCAAGAACTATATGAGGAAAACAGAAAAACTCAGAAAATTACAACTTCCCAAGAGACACTGTACCAAGACACTGACTTCTCCTTTTCACTGTGGTGCAGCGGAACATCGTGTGTTGCACACTGACACCTCATGCTCTGCCCTGCTCTGCAAACTTCTCTCCTCTCTGCAGCTGGGGCCCAGAGAAATGGCAAAGGGGAACGATACTGCCCAAATGGGCACGCAGAAGTATCCCCTTGGTGTGTGCCACAGGGTCCACCCTAGGAAGTTTTCAGAGCAGTTGAGTTTCTTGGCTTATTTACTCAAAATATTTAAGCCTTGAAAAAGACAATGATGTACAAGAAATTTCAGAGTTTGATATTTTCCTTAGTAATTCTTTTTTTTTTCCTTTTTGTCATTGACTGTTTCTATTTCGTAAAGAACCATTCTATTTTGGCTCAGTTTTTCTGTGATTGGCATTAATCATATATCCAAAATACTCAACTTTTAAAAATGCTATCTCCATTGAGCTATTTCATTAATGTCAAAACGACAGGAAAACTACATGCTCTGTATAACCTTGAGAAAATGGTAACCTATTATACTCTCAGCTATTCTTTACCCTAGTCAGCTTGAAATCTGAGCAAACATATGCAGATACAGGATGGCCAATTTCCTTGCACATCCATGAATAATGCTACTGCAGTCTGATAATCCATGATTTCTTCAGTAAGTCCTCTGTAAAAACAAGGACAGTGAAGCATCATGATAGCCTTCAATTTTCAGAGAGCATATTTCTGTTTCATAATGTAACAAGGAAAATTTGGAGATAAGTATAAATTTTTTAACCTTTAAACAGCAAAACTTTCTGATCTTTAAAACATCAATAAAATATTTCAAAAAAATTGTACATTACAATGAAGCATATGGCTGGCATTATGAAAGATACATCAGTGTTATTTCCCTTATGTAAATTCCCAGAGGCTGGTTTCATTCTGATTTGTCTTAGAATCACCACAGGTATGTTCTTAATTTGAATGGTGAGTTTATTGGGATTATAATGGAAACTGGCACCATGTGGCTAAACCTATTCAAGCAAATGATTTCATCATTATGGTTTAGAAAAAGATCTTCCTGATCTATTAAAAATACTTCACTTATTGTAAGGACAATCTCAGTGACACAACTCAGGAATTATGTAGCCTCTTTAGAAAGAGATTAATTTGAATAAAAGGAACCTGCTGAGACAGTGGTTTCCTACAATTTATGAATAATTTTCTACATTTCTCTTTAGATCTATTGCTTTATGTTAAAGCCTAGCTTAGCCAAAGGTAAAATTTAGTATCTGCAGCTTTACTAATTTATAATACTATATATTGATATGTCTGTGGTGTTTTTTTTCACTTGGTTAATTTTTGCCCTTTTTTAAGGGTACATGTTTTCCCAATTCCACCTTTTTTCTCTGACATTCCTAGATAGCTTCACTGTGATTTTTTTGTTTGTTTGTTTGTTTGTTTGTTTTTGTGAATCAGGTGGTAAAGCCATGAACATACTGGGAGTATTTGGTGGCTTAAAAAGACAAGACTGTGTTCACCAACCCCCTATGGTACTTTGCACTACTCTAGTGTGCAAAAAACCAATAAATTCACTTTAAATAATATTTTAAGAAAGGATCTGTGTCTCTAGTAAATCTGGAATTCCAGATAATTATTTAATTTGCTAGGCTGGAAGTGCCTAACTCTTTAAGAGATCTAATTTCATTAGGTGCCAGAAACATTCTCTGAGTACTGAATTTTATTCAACTGTATATGTTCTAGGGAAATCTGTATTTATCCCCCAGCTAGAGCCCACTTATGAGCAGGACTAAGTTGAGACACTCTCAATCCCCCAAAAATAATTCCAAGAAACGCAAAATATTACTTGTCATTACAGCTATGGTTAACTTTATTTAATGTCATCATAGTAATAATGGTGATATTCAGCATTTGTTTGATAATCTCATGGTCAGAACACTCACCCAGGAAATGATACATTTCATTATCTAGCTTTAACGGGACTGAGCCTGTGTTGTTTGGAAAATGTCCTAACCACAATCCATGAGATATCTTGATTAAGACTGCCCTTTGTCTCTATACCTGAAGGTATTCTACCGTGTAAACTGCTGTGCAAAAGTCTTTGCTCCAGCATTAAGGGGAAAAGGAAAGATGGTTTTAACTTAAGTGTTGAGACACTCACGTGGAACTATGGTCTTTGTTGGAATATTTACAAATTTTACATTATATTGTGTCCTAGAAGAAACAAAAGCAGTTCTGGAGACAAGGACCAAAGCTGTACAAGCCTTTGTAACAGAAACCATAGGTGAGAATCAGGATTCTCTCTGCTATATTCATTCTGGACATGTTATTCTTCTCCATCTACCAGAGGAAAGGCCTAGCTTTGATTTGATGGATATCCATTGTCCCTAAGGATACCCCACAGCTCAGCTGTGGGGGCCTTTTGAAGGTTTTGTAGATTTAGCTCACCTAGTGCCAACACTCTGTGTCTCACCAGGCCTCAGGCGAGTGTGCAAAACCACTCAGACACTGTGGAAAATCAAGTACCAGAAAGCAAAAGTGTTAATAATTAGCATACCTTATAGTTTCTCTTTAGAGCAGAGAAAGATTGCTGCTATTTTGGCCAATGGTGTGAGGAGGAACTTAAAGCAAGAAAACTGGATTGCCTCCTTCAGAACTGCAAAAGCACTCCTATCTCCCTTGACTAAGGACTGTATGTAGGATGCTCTGTTATATTGCTTTTGCACCAGGAGTTGGGTATTTAAAGGTTTTGTGAGGCTTTGCCCAAGTCAGGCACCAAACTCTGGTGGGCAGCAGTCTACGCTTTGCCAAAATGTAGAAGAAATGCTGAATTTGCCAGCTGTATTGGAAACTATTCTCACAGGCCTAAAAGCTGAGACAAAATTATATTCTGATGATTCGTTTAAGCTCCAGAACAACACATCTGTCACCAAAGGATGATATTTATAGAGTTCCAAGATTTGAGTTGTATTGAAGAGTAAGTGGAATATGACCACAACACTGGAGTAATACTTTAACGACAGTCATTGCACAAATAAAGCAATATTTTGCACATGAATATAATACTACTGATTTCAAAAATAACGGATCAAAAGAATGTGTAGCAAAAGTGTGATCAAGTATCCAGGTTAGTTTTGTTTCTGGCTCTCACTAAGTTTAAGTGTCCATGAATGCCACTGAATGCTGTTCAAGCATATCTTTGTGGATACATGTACATATACATACATTTTATCTTTAGCTCCTGTGGAAAAACAGGTGTGATACTCACACCTCTCTGTATATAGTAAGGTCAGAGTCCAGGGGTGGCCCACAGCCTGCTGCGGTTCTGATGTGATTAAAACTTCTGTCCAGGGGATGAAGTCCACTCATGCATTGCAAGACTTGATGAAAACTGAAGTGTTTACAGGAGCAGTTGTCCAGTCAACCTAAACAGTTTTATGACTACCTAGGATGTTGAAGGTTAAAATCATTTCAGTATTGTATTTTGGTAGAAATATGTTATTGATGTCATCATTTTTCATAATATCAGAACAATTTCTATTAGATGATCAATGCATTATTTTCACTTTAAATTGCCTTGTGAAGTGACCCAAGGGCTAAAGAAACCAAGATTAATTTGGCAGTTTCCTTTCAGACAAGTAAAAAACTTAATGTCTGAAAGATTTGCCAAGGATAGTTTAATTTTAGACAGTGAGCGTCAGAAACCCTAAGTTATCCTTGTAATTCTGATACACTTTTTAGCTAAAAAAAATACCAGAAAATATGGGAAAGTAAGGGAGATAAGAAAGAAAAAAAAGAAAATGAAAGACCAAGTACTTGGGTTAGAGCCCTGCAATGAGATTTTCTACTGACTTGAACTTCGTGTTTTGCTGTTGAAGATAAAGTAATCTGCAATCTGTAGCCTAGAATCTGAAAGTGGATAATTTAATGGTAAAAAAAAGGCCTTTATTCTTATTGATCATTTACAGAGTTCTAAAGGTCTTGTTTTTATTTCCACATGCAGGTTATGGCATAACTCTTCATAAATCAGCTGTCTGGGGCCAAGTGTAAATGGTACAAGGTCAGAAATGTTGTTTGGTGTGTTTCCAGATTAAAACCCGTCCCATTCTGGATTTCCCAAGGGCTTTTTTCCTCAATATAATTCAGTATAACTTTAAAAAAAAAAATAAAAATAAAAATAAATCTTGTGTGTCCTCTTCATCACTATATTTCTCCCTGAGTTTTTTTTGTAAAGCAAATGAAACAATCTTGTCCACGAAGAGTAAATTCCAAACTAAATCAAGGCATAAGATTCATGGATGCATGAAATCCAGCAGAAACTATAAATTTTTAGTGAGTGACCCTGTTCCTGTGTGGTGGAACAAATCATATAACAGATTCTGTAGCTACCACTTACAAGATAAACTGGATAAATGGGAAGTAATCCCATCATATTTTTCCCTGCTGGCTTATACTGGAGCATTGAACATTTCTGGATTTGGACTGTAGTCTGTTGACTGATCAAGATATAGGACTGCTCCTGAAAAAGTGTTCTGTAAATAGATCCTTCGTTCAGATCTGTGTGATTGTCCTGGAGCAGGTCATGTCTGCTGATTTCAGTAAACACTTTTCTATATTTCCTGGGAATCAGGATTTAGAAGTAGGAGGGTAGGGCTACAACAGTGTCTCTTAGTTTACACCATCTTCTCTTCTGTCCTCTATTCCCTGACTGATTCCTTGAGAAGTCTAACTTTTCCTTCAGTCCTCTTTAACATTTTAGAGAATGACATTTCACCTTATAAAACAGTACACAGAAGAAACATTCTGCTCTATATGGTAAATTGCACACAGATTCCCACGGGGACAGAAGAAAGCACTGGCAAATTCTACTAAGGAATAAGGAATACCTAAATACCTTACTGTGAATTTACCCCCTTTTCTTTGAAAAAAAATCACACAGAATGTTCAGGCTGAGGTAGTATTTTGGGATGTCAAAACTTCCCTTGAAGTAAGTATCAGTTGTCTTTCTGTTCACTAACGTTCAGACTGAACTGATATTGTCTGCTTGTACTTGTTCCTGCATAAATGCACAAAAACTATTTGTTGTTTCAGATCAGTAGCAATAAAATCCTGAAGTTGATCAGCATTGTCATTACCCTGCAGCTACATGGAAAGGTTGGCTGTTGGCCATATTTTAATATAGCAATAATAATACTTAACACTGTTCATCTCAAAAGCAATTTGCACACATTAACTAATTAGGCCTCAGAACATTTGCATGATAGGTGAATAGCATTCATCCCTCTTTAAAGAGGGGTAAGTGGAGGAACAGAAGATAAAGTCACACTTTCAGCAAGAGTCAGTTACTGAATGTCCAGCTTGTGACACATTCATTTCATTTTTCTGAAATGTTGAACACCTTCATCTCCAGCTGAAATCAAGAGAGGTACCCAGTGATCTTGACCTCTGTATATCAGTATAAAGGTGCATTTTGGCTGCCATTTGCAAAAGGAAGTCTTCAGTAGTTGCTTTGGAGAGTATTCATTTTCATGCAGATTCTCTCTGAGCTCTTGCAGTTTTCTGTTACTGATCTTGCAGGTACTCAAAAGTTGCTTCTTGCCTTGTATTTTTGCACATCTGCAGAGCTGGGTCATTTAAGACATAGATGCCCTAGGACAAGGTCCAGCATGAACCAGGAATGAATAATGGAGGGTGTAAATAGATAGCTATAAAATTCCTGTTTAGGAAAAAAAACCTAGTAAAGGGCACCTCCAGTTGCATAAAGAGGAGTTAACCTGATTTGTGAATTTATTTATTTAATTATTTAGGGACGAATTTCCTTCCCCTCTGTTTTTTTTTCTTCTCCAATGAGATCAAGATGTATTCCAGAGCTAGAACTTGAAGTCTTAGACTTACAGTAGTAAACAATAAATGAAAATGCAATGAAGTCACTATTTCATACCATAAGACTTTCCAATTCAAAGTCAGGAGAGAGAAGACGTTATAGCAAAAAGCAAGTTAAAAAAAACCCCAAAAAAACCTGCAAGCACTGGATAAAGAGAATTGCTAATTCCTTCAGACTGACACAGATACATTCATTCTTGTCTTTGGAGTTCAGACATCAAGGAGACTGGTACTTAGGTGGACTCTTAGAAGCTGGCCCTGCTCTGCACTTTGTTCCTCCTGTCACACTTCCCTGCCTGACGTAAATTGATTTTGAGAATATAATACTTGCTGCTTGCTCTTTTCAAAGTGTTAACATTCTCCTTTGCTCTGCATTCAGCAAAAACATCCTTCTTCCGTCATAGGGGATGCTTCAGCATTTTTGATAGATGGACATTCATGATGCCAGTGTGCTGCTTACACACCACAGATAAATCTGCCATGAACAGAGTTCCACATGGAGAACTGCCAGCCTCCATGGGCAATAAATAAAAATGAGGAGATAAAAGCTCACCTGGTACTGCCTCACTATTGCCAGTGTTGTGCCAAGAACTGGCTGCCAGTACATCCCACCCCATAGGAAACGGCTTTTATATTTTGGTTTGGTTTGGTTTTAGCTGTTTAGGGTTTTTCTAATGAATCTTGTGGAAGTCTTAATCTGTGCTTAATTACACATTCTCTGCCCTTTCATTTCCTGACAGAGAGATAACACAAATGTTTTGACCCTTCAGCTTTTATCGAGGTAAACACAATAATGTCCTGAGGTTTAGGGTGGGAAACTAGGAGGTTGGTGTCAGTCTCCTATTGTAAATAATTTAAAAAAGGAGGAAATTATTTAATTAACCAAGATCTAAGTCTTCTTCATTCACTTTTAAAGGAAACATTACTCATTGTAATGGGATGTGCTGGCAGAAATCCTTTGGAGTGTTATACAGGCAACATAAATACACCTTGAGAACACTTGTTCTATTGAAGCTCACTGGCAGTTCGTAGACTTTAAAGAATATCTTTTGAATTCTCAGCAAAAGAAGCCATTTGTTGCAAACTCTGCACCGGTTTAAGGAACTGCTGACACCTCATGGAAAACATTAAGATTCATCTTATTAAAATATCCCATCAAATATGTTTTTTTTGGTCCTGCTGGGCCTGTGTCTTGCATCACTCTTCAATTAAATTACTAAAGGCTGACAAAACACAAACAGTTCTAAAGTGCTGAAAAAAACCCTGCTGGGGTTTGTCTGTTTACTTAGATGCTGGTTTTAGAAAAGATATGTATCCTGTCTCCAGGGTTTATTGTGTGATTTGTACAAAATCCAGGGGTGCGGGTGCCCTTCAGGGAATCCACAGGAGGAGACAGCGTTAGCAGAGACTTGGTGGTGTGAGTGGGGTTTTATTGATTTCCCAAGGCCAGATAAGAAGTTCACACCACGACCCCAGAGGTCCTTCTCGGTTTCTAGAATTTACTGTGCCTCTGATGAGATGGCAAGAAAAACGTAAAGAAATCTGTCCTGTGTTTGTCAGGACTACAGACATCCTTAAAGGCACACACTATTTTTTTCAAAAATTGAAAACCCACATTGGTGGGTTTATTTCTAGTCTCTTTAATTCCTGTCTGTGGTGGTGGTACCCCTGCTGGTATCCTGGCTCCTTTTCTCCTTGCCAGTCAAGGAGGAAACAGATTTTTGGAAAAATGTAAAACCAGTGCCAGGAATGGGGTGATAACACTAAAACAGAGAAGAACTGAAAGACTAGACTGTATTCACCACCTTTATCTTAGAAAGAATTAGTTCCCTCTAGTCACAGCTGAAAAAAATCCAGGTTCCAAATGAAGGAAAGAAAAAAAATCCAGAGTTTTAGACCTTATTTCTGCTGTGCTCTTACTTCAGGGGTTGATCCTTGCACTTGCATCCATCCTTCCCATGTTCAGCTGGCACCCACCCCACTGTTGTTCTAACCATGCAGAACATGCAGGAGCTCTGAAACCTGATGCTGGGCACTGAAGGTTGTGACCCTGCAGTGGGGCAGTGCCAAGCAGGAGTGAGGAGAAAACACCTTAAAAAGGTGTGCACTTGTCATTGAAAAGAAAGTCTCTTTCACTCTCATGCTTTCAAGAAAATCAGAAGGAATCCAGTAAAATATAGGACAGCAGGGTCCTACGAAGGTTATTCAGTACATTCGGTGCCTTCACACTAAACTGAATATATGTTCAGTTTCCAGCATTAGGAACATCTCCCCTCTACATCACTACACCATGAAGGACTCCTTAAAAATCTATTTAAAAAAGTAAGTCATTATGTAAAAAGATCAAAATCCATCAAAAATACCCTCCAAACCAATCCCACCTAGTATGTGCAGTGGGAAGAGACAAGAAAAGCTCACAAGTCCAGTTGGTAGCCCAGCTGCCACCAGCTGCAGAGAATTGTTTTGGTGAAAATCCTCAGAAGAATAAGGCCTAGGTCACCTTCCTAAAATAGTGGTTACTGATAGGATTTTGGGAAAAATGTCTTTCTAATGGCAAATGGATGAGACACAGCATACAAACCATTCCAAGACTTCTTGACATTTTTGGGAGTGTTACTATTGCCCTTTAAACACGTCACCTCACACACCTCTGAACTCTCTGGGACCCATTGGTGTAAAGCCCTGCATCATGCCTTAATGAAATACAAAGACAGTACTATGAATTCCATCAACAAATTTCAATCAAGATTTCTGTCAAGACACAAAAGGAGCACCAGCAAACCAGCTACTCGGAAGTTCTGTCACAGGTTTTAATTTCTGTCTCTCTGCAGTTTAAAATCTTGTAGTTCCTTAACCTGACTAGGCCGCTCAGAAACACAAGAGTTCAAACTGTAACACTTGTACGGACTCCACAGCAGGAGTACAAAGAGGAGAAGGGAGTGAATTTCCACTCATCTGAAAAAAAAAAATGTTGGGAGTAGGGGACAGCAGGAAAAGTAAAGACTGAAGCAGGGCAAACAGAGAAATACTAGGGGCGTGCTAGGGGTGTTACCAATGACGGAGGGCAGTGCGACAACAACAAGGTCACAGAATTAGGTCAGAAAGTATGGATCTACCCCCTGGATACAGCTGCTGCCCCCCAGCACAGGACATTTTTGAGAGACTGAGACCCCAAAACTTCACCTAATGAGCCCCTGTCCTTGACCCTTTCTGTGAGCTGAGTTTTCAAGCTGTGTGTCTGAGTCTGAGCCTAAGCCAGCATAGGGTCCCACAGTCTGAATTGTGCCATGAGTTTTGTTGTTGCTGTTGTTTTTTTAAGAAGTGCCTCTGCTATCCGAGCATCATGTACAAGTTTGACCTATATAACAGACCAAGTAGGTCACTGAGTGCACATTGGACCGTGACAAATTGATTTTGAACCATCACTTATCTGGCTCTGTTGCTGTCAAGGAGGATACATCAGTGTGATTAATAAATTATTTACCAAATAGATAAAAGCATGCTTCCCCCACCGGAGATTCTGGAGGGTTTATTGTTTTAAGCTGCTGCACTAATTGGGCTGTACATTCACTTGCAGTTCCAAGAGAGAGGAACATTAGAGGAACAATGCTCTTTACTGCGCATCGTGGTGACACAGCAGAGGCATCCCATGAACGCCTACAACAAATGATGCTCAGTTTAGTGTTTTCCTGGCGCGATTCCCAGCACCCTCTCCTCGCACAAGTCTCACTCCAGTGCTGTCCCCAGCACAGGGGAGAGAACTGGCCTCACAGGAACACTGAAATATTTTACCTCAAGCTCCACTAAGATGTGAGGGACAGCTTCGAGATTCCACTCTGTAGCTTTCCTCTCTTTATCGCAGAAATGATGCTAGATTGCTTCCCCTGGGACTTAAACCATCACAGTTGAAAAAGTATCCTAACAGGCAGGAGAAAAAAAGCAATAACACAACCTTTTCCTCAACTAGGAAGTTTTTCTCCATCCCCCTCTGAACTAAAAAAACAAAACAGAAACCAAATAAACAAGATTAAATAAAATATATTCTGCAAACAGGCAGAAAAAAAAATACAGGAATACTTTCCACTCTCAAGGTATATATCATCTGGCTGTAGGAAGCCAGTTAGTAATACAGAATCCTGAGGGGTTATGCAGACACTTGTGTAAAATAACAGATCTCCAAAGAGGCTTAAAGTAAATGAAGCTCTTAATAACTCAATGGGGTTTTTTTTGAGGAGGAAGAAGGAGGAAAGTCAGAAGAGAAGTGGGAGAGGGGAAAGGAAAACTTATGGAAACGACATTTCTAATTGTAGCAGAGAGATAGTAGCATGTAAGCCCTTGCCAGAAATTTTTTGTGGCATCCAAGCATTCTGCTTTTTTTGTCTTTATTTTTTGTGTTTATTGTCTTAATTTCTTTTTTTAATCACTTTTTTTCTGCATTGTCTTGAAAACCCCTACAAAGGAATCCTGGCTGCTTGGATTTGGGGTTATTGAAGAAGAGTGCTTGAGAATCATGGTCCAGATAGAGCTGCATAACGTCCTGGCACTTAAATTTAACTGTATTTATTAGCTCTTTTTTTAAACTCTATTTATTAATTCTTTCCTGTGGGGTATCCACTAATCCCAATCACTAGAGAAAAAGACTATATTATAATGATTCTTAATTAGATACAGATGCAACAGATTGATTCATTATCTCCATGTGCTGCTGTCAGTGTTTTGTGCAGTGTTTTCAGTTTCAATAAGCTACTCTGCTCAATTCCTCCATGAGCTGTCTCTGTCAGCTAAAACAGCCCCTCAGCCCCCAGCAACACTCCTTGCCCAAGCATCTCTGCTTCTGATTTCTTTCATAAGCCTTATCTATGGAATTACTCTTTGCTGCTGTTGTTTTATACTGGAGGACAATTTTTCACCTTCAGAACTTGAGTTTGCCCTCAGTAATAAAAAGAAAAAACTTTTAAGTGAGGGAGACTGCAGTGTAATCTAAAATGCATTTTAATCACTGCGACTAATTATGAAGAGTGGTAAATCAGTAAGGGTCAGAGCTCCAGCACCTCACTCCAAATGACAAACAGTAGTACAGCTGATTGTAATGGGATTATTCCTGTGAGTAGCTGCCCATTACTTTTACTGAGAGATTTATAGTCTCTTTGAAAAACTGTCTGAAAGATCATTAATAAAAAAATAATTAACAAGGAAACTGAAGCCATTATATCGAGAATTTCTGCAAACAATGGGAAAACTTCATTTATGGTGGAGACAGTGAATCAGAGCAGTGAAAATCTGGATAGCTCTGTATTGCTGTCTGATACCAATAGGCATAATCTCATTTTGGGGGTGGGCAGAGTAGGAGGAAAAAAAGCGATCTGTTTACAGATACATGCACTAAATTTTTAAATTGGAGAAGAAACGAGATATTAAGACAAAAAATGTCCTTTAATAGGTGTTAAGTACTTTGGTGGTCAGGAATTTTGAAAGAGACCAGATTTTCTCAATCCTCATTACTTTTGAGAGAAATAACATCTGTGTTTTTTTCCATTGAAACAAATGAAATGTTTGTGAGAAGCTTGTATTAATTAAACTGTCATTGTCCCAAGGTAGGGAACCATCAAAACCCTGCCTAATTCATCTGGGGGCAGCTAAGAAGATAGGAGGGTAGGTTCCAAGGCAAACTACTCAAGTGAAGTGCCCTGGGCAAGCAATTCAGGGCTTCCCAGACTACTGGGCTCCATGAAGGGGAGCTGGACGTCTTGTGGCTGGGGTTTATCAGCTCCTGGGCAGTGCTGTGAGAATGCAATTGCTCCATGCCTGCCTGAAGTTCTGCTCTGCACTGGGAGCTGTTGCATTACCCCGAGCAGAACCAGCCCACCACTGTCTGCAGCCACTTCTGGAGACATGCTGGCAATTTTGAGACAAAGCCTGTCTCCATTACCTCTTTACGACATGAATGTACCGAAACCTAGGAAGACAGACATCAGAAGGCCTTTACACAGGTTAGATCTTATACTTTTCCAAAGGTTCATAGGTAGGGATGGGATATGGTGCTGGATGGGCCACCTGGTAGCGAGGCACCCCTGATGCCAGAACACCCTCCCGGTTAAGGTTAAAAAAGGCACAGGTTTGGTCTGTTCAGCAGGTTCCATGCAAGCTGACACAAGTACAAGTTGAGAAGAGTTGTGAGGATGTCTGGTCAAGATGTACTTAAAATTTATCACCTCTTGCAAAACAAGTATCAGAAGTTCCCTTTGACTTCTCATCCTCAGGGCTCTGCACTTTAGGTGTTACTCTTAGAAAATGAATGAGATCGAAAAACTGCACGAGGACCCAGTAGCTGTTTTGGCTTATCCCACTTTTACTTAATTTTTCTCAACAATGTTACTCTGCCTCCTACATTTCACCAGAACATTTCTTGCTGGTAAAATGGGAAAGGAAAGCGGTCCCTTGTCAGCAGAGAAAATTCCAAAGTGTATGGTTCCCTGAGCCCTGAGGCTTTGCTACAAACGCATGTGGAGATCTGAAACATGTATTGCTGTCACCAACGACTGCCACTTCTGTGTGGCATGACCCAGGCTTGTGTTCACACATTTAAAATAATGAGATTGCATAATGCATGTGATCTTGCAACCTTACTGGTTAACAAAACACCTGAGACACCTGATCTGGAGCCCTGATTCCATGTGATATGCCAGAGTGTATTAGTACCCCTGGGGCTGCATGAAATAAGTGCCATATTTCCCCAAGATCTCTGCACAATATTAGCTTCAGACAAACAGGACAGAAAGAAAACATAAGGTAATGCAGAAGTATATTCATTTTATTCTGTTGAAAAAAATCAGCCAAAACATATGGAAAACCTCTGGACAGGCTTAACATCTAAATCATTCAAGATATTTGCCTATTAAAATTCATAATATGGATATCATGTACAAGTCTCTTAAAGATTTATTCTATAATTAAGAGTTTTTGTGGTTGATGGTGTTACTTGTTCCCAGAAATCCCAGTGCTGATTTCCCTGAAGCTCCTGCATCAAGACAAAGGCATGAAAAAGTGAGCAGCAAGGGGAGAAAAAAGTGCCATTAGATCTCGTCTTTTGTTTATTATGTTTGACTAGGGAGTTTACCTTTCTTCTTTTTTTATCTTGATTTTTTTTTTGTCTTTCATTAAAATGCAATGTCCTCTAGTTGATAGCATTTGGGCATCTTTCCCAAGTCTGCCTGACAACATCAATGGCGAGCTGTTGAGCTGCAGTGACCCCCTAAGCAAGCTGTCCTCTGCTGTTTTGGCTGCACCTACTATTACTCAAGCAGTGGGAGCCAAACAAATGCGACACTTGGATCTTTCTTACTTGTTCTGCAAAGCAACCCCGCCAGGCCCGGAGTACGGACACGCTGCGTAAGGAATCGACAATTCCCCGCGATTACACAGCGGGACACGAGCGCTGGCAGCAGAGCTGAGAAGTTAACTCTGGGGTATACGGGGCTGACAAATGCAGAGACATATTGATCCCCGGCAGTCTGTCTCATCAGTAAAGTAGTAATGGGCTGCATATTAACACAGCCGCCTGTAAGGTGACAAAAGACAGGGAAGGACGTTGGAGCTCAGTGCCCAGGGGATGAACATGCTGTGCCAGCACCACACCTCAGGTGGAAGGTCAGCCAGCCACCACTGCTCGGCTCAGAGCCTCACCAAGGCTTGGTTAAGCAGAAGGATTAAAAATAACCACTTTCGCTGAAACGTTTGTGCCAGGGTGAGCACGACTGGAAAGAGCGAGAAAATTAAGCAAAAGGAAAGTGAGTTCCACAGGTGTTGGGCAAAAGAACTGGGTAAAAAGGGCTGCTTACAAATCTGCTGTTGCTGAATGAATGCACATGTCTTCAGCTGGCATCAAGGGCAGAAACAGCTCCCGCTTGGTTCCTAGACATGTAGTAACAGATACTTCTCTGCCTTCTAAGTACAAGCTGGAGGTGTCACTGCAAAACCCAGCCCAGTGCCAGGAAGTGCTTCAGTGGCACTGAGGGATCGTGCCGCAGCATTTGCTGGTTTGGAGTGATTGATGCTGCAAAATATCTCTGCACTCATCCTCCCCTCACAGAGCTCGTGTGGCTCTGGCAGCCCTGCAAGAATCAGCCTGCACGATGCAAACTCCAGAGAAAAGAGGTTTCATTGCTTCAGGAGTGTACACATCTGTCCTTTACCTGTAAAAAGAGGAGTGTAAATGGAAACACATGATATCCTGTGAAATTTTAGGTTTCTATCAAAAATCTCGAGTGGTTTTGAAACGAGGTAGTGTGGAAGACAGTGGGTTTTGACAGATTATTCTTACAAAATGTGAGCACTAAAGGACTTTTTTTAGCACTACTATTGGAAACAGTATTATTTTAAAATAGGAATACTGGAAAATGCTGTTGTTAGTTGATTTTGTTGTATGTTATAGCTCATATATTATCATTACTCTTAAGATAAATAACTTGATTAATAATCATGTAGCACTAAAGAATTATTTTAATTCTTGATTATGAATATCTATTTTAATACCCTGGGTGTGTACTGTTAACGCTTTCCATTACAATCTCAGGATGCATATTCATTATGTCAAAATTTCTCATGGAACAGAAATTCTGTTTCCTGGGAAACCCCGGTCTTTTTCTGTAATCTTTTTTGTTCTTCCCTTTGCTTCTCTTTATGATTTTTCTAGAGGATTTTAGGCACATTCTTGTGTAGATTGTTTTGACTCCAGGCTAAAGAGGTCTTCAGGCTATTTGTGGGGTGTCTGAAAATATGGTTTATATTTATTGGAGGTATATTTGTTCTTTCAAAAAAATAAAAAATTTAAAAAGAAAAGAGGGATTTTGAAAATTAGGCAAAATTGAAAGAAAGTCTTCCATAGATCGCAGTAATTCTGGCTGATGATTAGGGCCCTTTGTCACCACACTCACATAAATAAAACCCACCTGCATCAGCAGCCAAGTACACCTGGGACCTAAATTAACTTCTAAGTATATTGTGAGGACATTCTGCACTGGATGATGAAGAAAAAAGAAGATGAATTCACAATTTCATTATTATTTTAGTATCACAGTGCATCGCTGATATTCTTCTACTTCAGAATGCCAGGGATAATGGAAAGAAACCAAAAATATTAAAAAAGGACTATATTTAGTCCTACTGAACAACCTCACTATATATAACCTACATTTTTAACATCATCATATTCCTTGCAGTCTCTGCTGACTTCTGCACTGGTGAAGCTCAAGGACCTCACTGTATCCAACATCAGGAAGGGAGAAGCTCTTGAAACAAATGTGGAGGGAGGAGGGGGAGCAGCTCGATGCCGAGCCCTTGCTCCTGCTTGCAGACGCCCTCGGAAGGAGTGGAGGGAGATGGATACGGTTGGCAGGGCTTAGGGCAGGGCTCATGTCAGGGTAGGAAAGGTAACCCTGTGTCAGTGCAGTGTGCCTTGTCTGCCTGTCCACATGGGAGCTACGGATGTCTCTCCCATCAAAGCCCCTGGGAGCTGAGTTCAGCCCATTTTGGACAGAGGTTGTTTACATAGCCCAGTCAGAAATATCCTCCGGCCCCTTCCTGTGGGCCTGGTACCTTGAGTTCAACGACATCATCTCATCTGAGATCAAAATCTGCCCTTCTCGGACAACACAGATTTTCAAATTGCATTTCAATTATGGCTTTTAATTGTAGTCTTGACATTTTCCTCTATTTTCTTTTTTTCCTTTTTTTAATAGAAGCCGAAAACGCTGCAATCAGTTGGATCAATTACTACATTATAGTCAATAATACTGATTATACTGTATTTGGTTAGGCAATATCCAACATTGAAAATGCTAACATTCAACACTTATTCAATTATTAGTCATATTGATAACAACCAAAAATATTTAATAATTTAAAGTTCAATTGCACTGCCAATGAAGTAGCTTAGTTACACACTCCTAGATGAAAGGCTCAGACAACATCCCATTTCACAGGTCTAGCGAAGGAAACAGTGGAATAATCATAAAACTTAGATTCCTGTTGCTTGCTTGCTAGAAATCCGAAGAGCAGTTAAAATCCAGTTGTAATTAAAAATTCTTAATTTTTTTTCTTTTTTAAAAAATTTTGTTTAATTTGTGAAAGCCAAATAGTTCCCCAGCAGCAGGAACAGAAACCCACCTCAGTTATAAGTGGCATTTATGGTGCAGAGCAAATTCTTGAGCCTCAGGTGCTCCTTCCACACCTTGTGCTCGAGTGGCTCTTCCCCTGGGGGTGGTGGGGGCTCTCCCTAACGGTGATTTATATCCTTTGGTAAAACCTTTGTGTTATTTTGTTCTTCCATGACACACAGACACTGTCCATGCTGACCAAGCCCGGCAGCACAGGGCTCTGGTGCAGGGGGAGCACACCTGAACAGGGAGTGCAATGGCCCTGCACAGGAGCCATCCATCAGTGGGGCTGAACTCAGATTTGCAGGGACAGGCAATGAGGTCTGAGATCGATAAGGGGCACACAGGAAAAATTCACAAGGTCTTTTACAAGTAAATGGCTATTTTGTTTTTCCAGATGAGTAGCAAAAAAATATTCTCACTGTGTTACTTTTTCTTGTTGATGAATAACTTGTGCTGGTCTTGTTTTGTTTGATATTGTCCTTTGAAGCTGCTGCATGCCCATACACATCAAATACTTACATATTGAATTCTATGTGACTGCACGTACACGTGCACAGAGGGTACACCATGAAGCCTCATGTTGTGAGCCCCAGCAGCTGAGAAGCATTAAACCTGTCACTGATTCAGGTGACAGTCCTAACCACCAGACTAGTCCTCACTCCAACTAAATTACATCTTTTTCCTCCGTGTCCTCATTTTTAATCTACAAAGCAGGCTTGCTATAACAGTGCCCTAACCTCAAAAAAGCCTCAAAGCCAACACAAATATAGAAGCGCCAGTAGTTTTGCAGAGCACAAAACGTTTATGCCATTTTTCCTTTCTCTGTCAGTCCTACTTGTACCTTACCCTTTGGCTCTGCAGAGGTTTAAAGTGGCCGTTTTTGAGCTAACAGGCAGCAGGCAGCTGTGTCCCTGAAAAAGCTGCCTGCGACTGCGGATTTATTTAAATGTGAATGTGTAGCTGGTTTCCTGCATGCAAAATAAAGCAGGTGCTAAAATATTAAACTCTACCACTGTCCACTATTCATTGCATCCAACTGGTGCTGTCAGAAGCAAGCTGCTTGACTAACCAGGGCCTGTGATTTAGTATGACATCCCAACTCTAATTACTCCCTCCTCCTGATTCATTTTCTCAGCCTCCACTTTTCAGATTCAGGGAGCCTGGATTCAAGGGGGTGTGGGTACGGTTGCGTGAGGGAGAGCTGGAAATGCACTTGCGTCTGAATGCAAAACGTAATGAATCACCTTGGGGCCCCTGAAATTATTTGCTACACAGCTAAGGCCTTCAAGGGGCAATTTAGCCTGCTCTCAGGCGTCTTTATGGTGTCCTGGAATATTCGTCAAGTCTCACACCTGAGCATGGGTGTCAGCAGCTGGCTCCCGCCCGACTGCCTGCACCGGCCACTGTCACCCAGAGCCTCCGTGCGGCTCTGCCCCATCTGCTGGGCACAGATATGCCTTTTTCTGGCACGAAGCAGCACAAAAGTGGCAGCACTGATATCATTCCCCCGTGCTATGCTGTGTTCAGATTCGTGGCAGGGAATGGATCAGGTCACATGGCAGGGCAACCCCACGTTTCCCTGCTGCACATCTGGGCCATAAGTAAAGTACAGATAACAAACGACAATGAAAATAATCAGAAATGTTTTGAATAAATGCACTTTGCTGCAGGGTTAATCTGCTCACATAACTTACATTTCACCAAGAATAGTTCTTGATGTCCTATGAATCAACAGCACAGGCGATAAGAAACAACAGCATCTTTAAAGCTCTCTGCAAGATGCTATTTTCTCTAGGAAAACATTTTTATGTGTTGAAGAAAGTGAATATTTTGTTGACCTCAGTAAAATATTTTTTCTTTTAAAATTTGCCAGTTAAATCAGAAAAAACAGAGACTTTCTTTTTGAGAAGAAGAGGGAGAATAAACCCCCTACTTCCTTTTATTTCTTGTTTGCTTTTCAGAAGAGAAAGGCAAAACTTGAAAGTGTTTCCCAGAAAAATGAAAACAAGACTTCCCAGACTGTTAAGACATGTTCTACCTGTTTTTTATAGCCTCCAAACACTTTAGAAGGTTAAAATAAAAAAGGGTATTCGAGTTTGACTTTCACTGGCTAACTTGTATTAATTATATTTCCTCAACTTTTTTGGTGAGGCTGATTTATGCGTTAGCTAATGTGCAGGAAAAGAATACCTTTTTCCTAAGTAAATACATCTCACAGGACATTAAAGCTGCCAGTTGTCAAGCACTGAGGTGTGGGGCCTCAAGAGTGTTTCCCCAAAGTCCACATTTCAGGTGAGGTGACAGGAGCATGGCCCACGTCAGGTACTGTAATAGATGGCAGGCAGAGTGCCACTGCTGCGTGGGCTGATCCTGTACTTGCCTTGCTACCTGCGAGTTCCCAGTTCATTGTAAATGCTTCCTGGCACTAAAATGTCTTATTTACCTTTCACAGCCCTCTTCCCAAGAACTGGTGCCCCGTGAAGCACTGAGCATCTGCCTTCTACTCTCTGAGAAAACCAACGTGCTGTCCCTCCTACTAGAAATATTGTTTGGTGCGTGCAGCAGATTTCTCACAAAATAATAATAATAATAATCATCATCATCATCATAACAATAACAACAATAATAACAACAACAATAACAACAACAATAATAATAACGTGAAAAGCTGCAGTGGTAAAATCTGGCAATAAAAATTTTATCTGTAGAGCACAACAACCAGGCTTGTCCTTCTGCAGCTTCCGAGAGGCTCTGGACACCCCTCATGTGCCCTTGTTTCAGATAGAGGTAGGTCTTCTTCGTAATCCATAAATTGCTATTTTGTCCAGCTGTGGCCAGCATCACATGCAGTGGGCTTGCTAAGGAGTATGTGCAAGGTGGAGAACTTCTCAGAAATCAGTGAATTTCTCAGAAATCAGGGTGGATTATCTGCACACAATTTTCAAATTAAACAACTGTAATAGCAGTTCTGGACTAAAAAACTCCCATATCAGTCTTTTTCTGAAGTCAAGACTGCATATTTCCAGTATTTTCTCTCCTATGTGAAATGACTCACAGGACATTCTTTCTTCTTTTCTGTTCTTTTATTTCATTCTTTATTTCCTTTTTGCCTTTCTCTGTGAGCTCACTCATCCTGTTTCCTCTAAAACACTGATGCTAAAAACAAAAATTGCCAATAACTTTGGTTTGAATGGATCAAATTTTAATTTGGAGTAAATAAAAACAATTCCTGTGAATTGAATTAATTTGCTATCATTATTTATTAAGTTCAGTCTGATACTTCTGAGGATTTAGTCAAGATAAGAACCCTCTTTTGCTGTGCATTTTACAAATATACAACAATATACTGTTTCTGCTGCAGATTTTTTATTGTCCAGGTAAACAAAGGACAAGGCAAAGTGAATAACATACAAGGAAGTCAAAAAGGAAAAAAAAAAAAATGTCATCGGTTGTGGTTCTGGCTATTTATATTGTTTAGGAACAGGATTGCATTTTTGTTGCCGGATCGGAACGTACAAGTTTCTCTCTTGGCGTTTGGTCCTATTAAGGCAAGTAAGAGAGACATCTACACCCATTTTCTGCTACATATTTATTTCGTGCAGTGGCTTGTGAAAGAAAGTGCTGACTGCTTTTTCTAGCTCTGAAGCCGTTTCTCAGTGTGTGTGTGGGAAACAGCAGAGACTGAAATTTAAGTCTGTTAATGAATTTACAAATACCTTTAAATCCCAAACTACAGCAGCATTTAAACCTTGGCCAAAGCATGGGGGCCAGATTTATCCACTCTCCTCCCTGGTGTCAGCCCTCGAAAGGAGTTTCTGGTTGCCTCCGATGTGCATTCAGCTGTCTCCTCTCCCCACGGCAGGAATGGGGCTGTGGGTTTGGCCTGGGGCTTGGGAATTGTGCAGAGTGTCTTCCCCATGCAGTGGGGAGGCCTCTTGGGAGGACACTTGATGGCTCTGCCGTTCCATTGTGAACTGTACGAGCTTACAAGATGCTCTGCACTTCCATTTCTGCCTGGAAATATCGCAGGAGAAAGTTCTCTTCTCTTTTTCTTGTTCCCAAATCTGTCTATAATGTGCATCACGGAAGAACTCTGGTGTATGAAGCCAGCACCGACTCAAGGTCGAATCTAAAGCCAAAAAACTGGTGTTGTGTTTATTGTAACCTGCCTAGTCTTTGTTACTGTGTGTCAGTCTGTATGTATATAAACTTGATTAAAGACCACAATACAAATAATTTAAAATTTATACTTCTTCCTTTTTCAACACTGTCATATGGTATAATTATATGATTTCTAGGAGGTACTTAAAAATGAATTATAGGGCGTTTTCTTCACATTCTTCATTGCAAGTGAACTACTGAGCTTAGCATTGCCTTCTGTAAATACCATTCCAAATAATCGCGAAACATCCTATAATTCAATTATAAATTACTTCTGAGAACCATAAAATGATATATTCTAGGTTAGTGACACAAACAGATGTATTCACCATCCTGGCTGTAAAATGAAACCTAAAACAAACCCAGCATTTTCACTTGCTTTTGATCTGCAATCTGCCTCTGTGCACAAGAAGTACAATGGAGCCCATACAGACTGTAAGGCTCTCTCTGGAATTAGGCCTTCTCAGAAAAACAAGGTTAAAATCAGAACAATACAAACCACTCAGTGTATTTCCCCTCAAAAAAATAAATAATAAAGGCCTTACTCAGCAGAGGTTGAGATGTAGATATACAGGAAGAATTAAAAACCATTGCAGGGAAGGATGCATTTTTTTTTCTCACACTGTGTTTTCTCCCACAAAAATCATGATGTGGCATTTCTAGGATGATGTTTTACTGTTACTTGTATATTAGCTTCTGACATCTCCTCAACTTGATGTTCGGTGCAATAAGCCCCCTTTGCACTACCAGATGGTAAAACAGAGTTTTAGAATAAATGAACATTGGGTGAATGAATGTGGCAAACCTAGCCTGGGGAGAAGAAGGACTGTTCTTCACCAGGTGACTGAAAGCTCTATAAATTTGTGCTTAACTCAGACATTTTAAATACTGAGGCACTGCTACTGCTGTTTAACTCGGTGTTTGGGGTGCTCAGATGAAAAAAGACCTGCAGTATTTAGATCACACAGGACACAGACAGGGATACAATTCTGTTCTGTACAGCAAAGCTTAAAAAAGAAACAATAAGTTGCACCCAGCGTTCCATTAGGTTGATGGTGGTTGGAGGACTGAAACAAGGTGGAAAGCTGTGTTTTGTCAGAGTGCCCCAGCACGTGTTGTGGCGCTCACAAAATACTAACCCAAGGCTCTGCCCCTGCAGCATCACCTCCAGCTCCACCACAGCCCGAGTCTCTGACAGCTGGTGGGCATCCAGTAGAGACTGCTCATGAGCATGAGCCTCACGAGGGTGAGTGGTCATGCATGGGGACAGAAATGAAGATGCCAAGAATATCTTGTGTCAGCAGCGTAGAGCACATTTTGATAAGAGGTATGAAAAGGTAGAGGATAACATGCTGGGCTAGGTGGGTTTGATTCCTAAAAACCCTGGGTGAAGCCTCACAAATGTGTCATCTCAGATGTCACTGTGGCACCCAATATCACCCTCTGTTTTTTTAGTTCTACCGCCAAGTGGGAGGAATAAAATTGATGATCTTCTTCTTGCGGCTTTGATAAATAAGTGCAACTGTTTTCCTGCAAGCACCTGTTTCCTTCCTACATCTCTTCTTGGGAGATCTTTTTAAGAATTTTTTGCCCGAGAAGCAGCTGAATTCCAAATCCCGGGTCACCCCCCATCTGTTTGCAGAACACAAGTTAGTTAATTTTGGTAGTGCTAAAAAAGAGTTCTAAAAAGCCTCTTTCACACTGATGCTCCCCAAGACTAGAAGGCAAGGCATATGGGGGAGCAGCAGTTGGTGGAACAATTTTATCCGTGGTACGAGAAACTAAATAAAAGTGTTCTTGTGAGGACGCATGATAAATGGTAAAGGCAGATTCGATGATCACCTTTTTCCCCTTGGGCTTTTATTACCCACATGTTGCGCAGCTGGTACTGACAGCCAGTAATGTGTATTTAGATATTTTAATATTCACTTTTGGAATAGGGTGGCAGAGACTGCCCCTTTTGTGGTTTATGTCTCTGTAGGTGTTTGTAACTTTGCAGCTTTCCATCTGCACGGAAATTCACACTCACTTCTGGGCACAATGCTGCCAGGAGGACACAGATAAGCTAAAGGGAGCTGGGAGAAAAAGAATAAAAGTTATTGTGAGGCTGGAAGAAGTGATATAAAAAAGAGATAAGTATGCACAGCTTGACTAAACAATGACTAATTGCTAGAGCATAATAGCAATTCTGAAAGTAGTCTTAATTGATTTATCTGAGGAATGCTCAAGGCTTCTTTTAAGATGCTTTACTATTAGAATTATTTATCTATCTAGATTAAGGATACAATTGAAGACTTCTGCCCTCATTTGATGTTTGAAATTAGGGAAAACGAAGCACACACAGAACCATAAACATCACAAGGTTGTTCAGATGCCAGTGGCACTTAAAATATTCTTTTGTGAATAGTTATGTGTGTCACCAGAGGAAGTTAATGGGTATCCTAGCATCTCAGATGGTGATAAACAAGGACATTAAATGATAATAGTTGCAGGATTCTTAACAGTGACTTAGTCTAATCCAATACACAAAATGACATGGCCTGTGAGTTGCTGTATAACAAGGAACACCAGCCATGAATCCTGGCTAAGGTGGCCAGCACAAACTGTGCAATGAAACTTGTTAAATATGGGGAGAAAGGATATGGTATTCCTTCCAAAAAGTTAAAAATATTAGCTTATAATACTCAGATGGTATAAAATGTCACAGCTTTGACTTCAGCGGCACCGTGTTGATTTGCATTAGCTGAAGTTCTGTCTCTAAATTCTTTAAGAAAACCCAAAATGAAACTATAATGAATTTATTTCTGGAAGGACACCATCTGGTGTTTTATTGCTAGCTGACAAGAAGTAGGAAAGGATAGTCTGACTGCTGGTTGCAGGAGCAGTGCAGGATTTGCATTTTACAAGGGCTAGTGAGGATGATATTTAACTAAATATCTCTTTTTAACAGGTCTCCTCACAATCATCTACAAGCTGGAGATGTACTAAAACCAAATCCGGTGACCTGGATATCATAAACTGTCTCTCTTTAAAAGTGATGTGAACTAGGAATAATGGCAAAATTCTGTCACGCTTCAGAAGGAAATTAACCCCCTGTCTAGATCTGTATCGTGCCTAACCAATCATCTCCTTTTAATGGCTTCAATATTTCTGTTAATTATAAAACTGGCTCTGAATAGAAGTTAAGTCACCTTTCAGGATTCACAATCGTGTATAAAACTGAAGAATCCTAATCCTTACCTGGATGCTGATTTCCTTGCGTACTCTGATTCCCTTCATTTTTTTCCACACTTCTTCTTCTACACAATAAATTACTTTTTCTGTTTTCCCAGCATATAACTCTCTATAGAACTATCCATCATACCACATTACAACACAAGCAAGGTAAAAGCAGCTTTTATGCTCTGCTGTTGATTACTTTTGGGAAAACAATATTTAGGGTTTATTTTATTTTTTTTTTAAATTTTGTATCTGTGTCTGGTGCACCTCCTTTTGATTCCTGTTCAGTGATAATTTTAGCTGAGCCTGTAGGTAGAGCCATCAAATTAAGGGACTGCAGAAGCTTTCTGAGAAAGATTAAATGATGGTGCTCTGAGAGGCAGTCAGTTTGTTCTTCACCTCAAACAACAGCCGGTCACAAAGCAAGTGCCAAGACTGTCTGAGGAGATAAACATGAGTGCGAACTATTTAGCAAGCGAGGGCTAAGCAAGCAAAATGCTGTATTTGCCTATTTTTATAACGAAATGCAGACATAACAAATGGTGAGACTGCAACAGAAATTAAGGATACAACTTCTTTTATGGAAATACATGTTTGGTAGAGGTTCAGCAAAAGAACCTTTGTTTCATGGCATTTGTATTAATTTGCATGATTAGCAAGCACCTGTTGTATGTAGCAGGTAGCGAGAACAAAAACAACTCTGGGTGCTGATCGGAAGACTCCTCATTTGCTTGTGAAGTGCAGGTTTCCCTGATGAGACAAGGGATTTGCTATTCTCCACCAGTGAGGGTTGGGTAATGGTCTTTCTGCTGCTGAGCCCATCTCTGCTCCTCCCAGGCCGTGGTTGTGCACAAGAGCCCTCAGTGAGGCCCAGCGGCAGGGAAGAGCCATCCCAAAGGTGTGAGCTGTGACACAGCTCTGTCACACTGGATTCCCTGGCCTCTGAGGAGCCGTGGCAACAGCTCTGAGGGGGACGTGTGGGTCTGAGCTGGATGTGAAGGCATTTGCTTTCAGGAGCCCCTGAACCTGGGGCTAACTCAGCTGACTTTGCAAGTACTGCTATGACAAAATAGACGCTCTTCTTTCCACTGGACACTGCTCTTTGGCTATTGGGAGTTAAATTGTGGGCAGTTGCCAGAGAAATGCCAGACCACAGGAGTTATACACACTCAGGGAACTGTGTATAACTTCTGGTTTCTAAGGAACAGTACATAAAGATAATCCCACAGTTTCAGTATTAGGACAGCTAACATTCTTATTACCTTTACTTCTATTAATGTTGCTTGGAAAATATAATGTTAATGTATAATTGTAATTACAGTAGGTTGGCAATTACAAATAAGGCCATGAATAGTTCTCAGTCAGATTCAGGAATGCAGAAAGTGATGTGCCTGCCCTTCTGCATTAGTGTACTTAAAAGCAGATGGTCCTAATAGAAAGCAGCCACACGGAGTCTGAAGTGGGTAAGGTAGACAGAGCCTCATGTACGCCTCCCATCGTATAAATCCAAAATTCACAGCCAAGAAACAGAGGACACAAGGAACATCTTCCTAAAGGCAGATACAGAGAGAGCCAAGCTGCTCTGCCCATGGCACACTGAAACAGGAGCTGTATCCCAGCATGGTTAGAAGGCACAAAAGATGACTGCTCATCAGGCAGCAAGGCTGCAACTACAGCCTTCACATGGCTGTGGGCCCAGCTCATGAGTCCTTCTGGAACCAAGGTGTATCAGCTTGGGCACCACACAGAGGCAACAAACTGAAGTGAAACTGGAAAATGAGCTGGTGAGAACATAACACACTGCTTTGTGCTGATAGATTAACTGGTTCAAGTTTCCACTGCTCTGCACTCCACATGCTTCTGTGCACAACCTCCATTTAAATAACAGGTTACTTCAATAATTAATGTGCTTTAATGTCTCCATGACTTCGCCATAGAATTCCTGTGTGCCCTTGGGCAATTCATTTTGTCTCTCTGGCATTCTGTTCACCATTTTCAAAATAAATGTGAAGCCAGAGCTCAATTAACAAAGATAACAGAGAAATGGGACGACCCAGAGAAAAAGAAAATATTTGAATCCTTGTGGTGCAACAACTGTACAAAGAGAGGATGGAACACAGAAGATCCATGACGATGTTGACTGTGAAGTGCAGGGATTCCTGAACCAACCTGGAGCTAAGGCATTCATCCCACCCTGCACACTCCTGCCCAAGCACAGCTACAGGAGTGCATTCTTACACAGACCTGCCCAGGCTGCTGCTGCACCCACAGAAAGGGTAGTCTGTCATGTGGGTAAGCAGCATAGGGATACTGTGCTGAAGTGTGTTCCAAGGTACTTAAATACACAGAAAACATGGAGAATATCATCCTGTACTCAACAGTACTGTGATTCAGATGTCCCAATGGGTCAGGCTTAACTCTGTCTTTTGCTGCAAACTACTTTATGAGAAGCAGGAGATGCAGCAAATAAGCAGATAGATGCTAACTCTAGCCTTTCTCCACATAAGACTGATGACCTGTAACAGGAAGATTTCCCTAAAAGTGAGGTTTTTTTACTTTCTGTCCAAGTGCATGTGTAAGTCACACCCTTTGCAACAAAGGCAAAAAAGGGATATACTGTCAACCCTGGTTAAACGGCTGAAATGAAAACCTTTTCCAAGCAGTGACTGATTTAGGAGTTCCTATATAACTTCAGTGTAGGATTTATGGTCATACACTGTTGTACATTGTATGCACATAACAAAAATGTTATCCAAAAGCCAAAGTCAGAGAAAGAATGGGTGATTAAGAGAAAGAATTCTCAATATGCTGAACTATGATTAGGCTAGTGGGAGTGCTGCTGTAAGAATTAAATTTACAACAAAAGTAACTCAGTTTTATCTCTTCTGAGTAATTCGGTACATTCTCACTTTGCTGCTACAGCTAGCTGTAACTTCTTTTTCTCTATAATTTATTCAAATATCCCAAAGGGTCAGATAAGAAAATTGCTTTCTTGGAACCAATAAAGAATATGGGGTCAGTGAATGCAAAACAATAAGGCATGTTACCAACAAATATTCTTCATATCAAAACAATGCCTGGCTCTAAATCATGTTTCCAACTATTCCTTCCGAAACTGGAGAATATGGGCCACGTCCCCCTTTATAGACTTTCTTTTACAGATGTAACACTTCTGCTTACCCTCATCATGCAGCCTGACAGTCTGCCTTGCTGAGGAACATTCTTCCCTTCTTTGAAACACAGAGCACAATCTCACAGACATGCTAGAAACCCCTTGATTTGTAGCTGGACACTTCCCAAACTCTGAAGCATTCCTCTGAAACTGCAGATTCTCGGTCACAAGGTGACAAAAAAAGCATAGAAAGGAGGCTTAACAAAGACATTTTTAAATAGCTTTGAGGATGCCTGCATTCTTAAACAAACAAGACTTAGATTTTTCAATACAAAAGTTCCTAATGTCTTATCTTACCCTTACTGTGATATCAGGAAAACCTAATTTTTCAGGCCTGATGAATCTTCCAGTAAGTTCTCCTTCTGCATCAATGTCTCCTTACACAGCACAGCACCCTGCTCTTAAACTACTTTTGTCGTCTCTGCTTGTACTTATATGGACAGTGACTTCTGCCTAGTTCTTTCCTAGATCCTTCCTATACTCCCTATTAGCATCTGTACAGAAAGAATATTTTTCTACAGGAGTGGGCCAGCAAGTGAGAGGCGGTCAAAAGCTCTTTTCACTCCTTCTCAGTGGTGACCTTCAACAAGGCTGCAAGAATCTTCCCTACATAGAGCAGCAGCCATGGCAGAATTCACTCCAGAATTTTAATTCAGTATAGAGACATGCCAGTCTGCCACACCGGCAGGATCAGTGCTGGTGGAAGGGGAGGATTTAGGAGTCTGATTTGTATTCTGCTCTGCTGCAAGATGCTTTTCCAATTGCACCATCTCCTATTTATGATATCTCTTTCCAAACCAGAATCCTGGTATTGCAGCTGAAGTCAGTAGTCCCTTGATGCGAAATCTCTACCAAATCTGCTGTTTCCAGTGCATTCTGAATTCTGACTTTTCAAAATCTGTATCGCTGTGTGGAAACTCTCAAGGGTGTCTCTGGGTCTGGCCTGTAAACACCGTGTAAGAGAGAACGGTTATCCATTAACTTGCTTAATTCTGTTTCTTTTTGCTTGAGATTATCTCAGAAAAAAGATGTAGCCCCATGGAAGAAGCATAATGTGAAAAAATATGATCAGCTATACAGAAGAGATTTAGTACAGGCGTAGTTCCTTGGGGCTGGGCAATACAATTATTCTTTCTACATAGTAATTTTCAATAGAAGAGGTAGATCTGTAATAAAATTGATTAAAAAGTATCTTTCATTTGACCTTTTTCAAGGTGTACTACCATCATACTGTCATGTGATGGTGATATTTGATTTTCTTTTCACAATATTTTATTTGACACTGTTGATGAAAACCAAATCCATATATATTGAATATTGTACCGTTGTTGATTCTGATGTCAAGCCACAGCCATCATCTCAAATTTTGCCTCTCTATATGTAAATGGCCATAAACAATTCTTGATGTTTAAATCTTCAGGCTTAATTTCATCTCGCAAATCAAGAAAAACCCTGAGGTACTACTGATTTCAATTTAAAAGAAATAGGGTTTTTTTAGGTCTATTTAAAAAAAATAAATGTAGAAAATTGCTTACTGTGAACTCCCACCCAAGGATGAAAATACTCCTTAGCTTTCCTTGCAAAAATAGTAGTTAAGCACCTCAGAGAACTTTTAGCACTAATGGATGAATTCCAAGGATAATCTTCAATGAGAGGAGTACCCCAACGGTGATGCACGACCCCCAGGTGGCTTTCCAGCAGTCACAGCTGTGACACAACAACTCTGACATTCCATGAGTGGTAGAACTGCATTGGCTGAGGGAGCGACAGGCTGGCAGGTGTTGCTGTCACTGAAATTTCAGGGTTACTCTGGGATTCCTATTCATATTCACACCGTACAAACTTAGAGCAGTGAAACCTCCAGCAAACTCTTGTCATCACCTTCTTGTGATTTTCCCTCTAAGCTCTTCCTTCTCTCGTCTTGCAGTTCCTGCTGAGATGAGGATTTTATCAGCTCGTTTAGGAAGGGAAATTCACCTGCTCTGATGTGATAGTATATCTCCTATGCTATGGATGCAGAAACTGGAAAGAAATTAAATTATTTGCCTAAAATCAAACAGTCAGTGGCAAAATGAATGTGGAGGTCACCTATCAGGTTAAAGTCTCAGAAATCCTTCACTTTGAATGACATATCATCTTTCCTGTCCTTTAAATCCTATTTTCTGTGCTTGATTTACGGAGATCCATCCATTAACTATCAAGAATGTGACCATGGGTCCTTAGAAGGAAAATACACGAGAGTCCTGGAGAAGGAGATGACCTGTAAGCTCACTTTATACAGGATCCTATGGATAGATGACATTCCTAGCAACACAATACTGACAACTCAGATTTTACCCCCATCAAACAGATTGGGGTTTTTTGCCATTATTCATGCAAACAATGTCGTTTACTGGGTCTGTGCTTTCAGTGGTATTAGCTGTTCTCAGTTCCTAGGCTTTTTAAAAGACAAGGAGAATAAATACAAATCCTGGTAATGGCTGCGGGTTACTGGCTGTTCTGTGTACAATTATATTATGATAACCTTAATAATTAATGGGTCCATCTATGTTGCATAACACCATCACTGAGAATCTTCATGATCAGACAGTTCTGCTGCCTCCTTGCCCTCACATATGTGATAGATAACAGGCAATGCATGGACCAGTAATGGTCAAACCTTAAGTTTTTGTAAACTGGCATAATTTCTCTCAGTAATGATAAAGAAAAAAACAAAAACCAATTCTTCTCATTGGCATGAGGGTAAATAAGGTCTATGTTATGTGTAGTTGACTTAAAATGCTTGACTAAATGCTGGCCTTGCTTCCAGCAAGTTAAGCTAGGAACAGTTCCACTATGGAGAGTTATAGGAACAGCTCCTACAGAATTACACTGTGAATGATGAAGAGAGAAACACAAGAAAGAAAAACATCAACAAGGCAAAAACATTTTGCTCAAGAAACCTGTGACAAAATTAGGAACAGAAACCAAGGACAGATTGGCAGCAAATGAGAACTGTCCTGGAATTGTCCAGGCTCCCTTCACAGAGGCTGGGATCTTGTCCTGCTTAACAGTGCACAATCTTAAGAATTGATCTTGAAAATATCCATAGCAAGCCTTACTACTCCAAATCCATCATTTTTATTGTGAGCATCAAGCTAAAAATTATTTAGAGAATTATTAGAGAAATCAGGTGGAAAAGTCTTAATATATGTGAATTGCAAATGGAAATTTGAGATAACTTTATTGTTGGGATTTCGGGTTTTTTTATTTTTTTTTTTAATTTTTGCATCCACATGTTATTATTTTCCTATATTAGATGTTTGCTGATAATCTACTGAATGTCAGACTTGCCATCAAATCAGCATCTTAGAGCCTAATATCTGATCTGTAACAGGATAGCTGCTTCAGAGGTGTACTAATCACAGCCAATGCCTAAGACACAGTATACAGAAACATAAAATAAAGGGGTCCAGGGAGAATAGGAGGAAAGGCCATTAGGCAATACCCCACACAAGTCAATTCCTCCATCTCTGAGAAAGTGCTGCCACGGAAATGTTATTGTTCCCATTTAGGACTGGCTTATTGCTTGCACTTAGGACTAATTTGGCAAATCACTGACATGCATTAAGTTGATGGGGTTTAAATATAAGTTTGACTGGTTTTCTGATTTAAGTCTTTATGTCCTTCTAAATTATTTTGGAACTCCAATATTGAAGTACAGAGGAAATCCATCAACATAATGAACAGGAGAACTGGACTGAACACAGAACAAAACCCTGTGACCCTGAAACCAAGAAATGAGAAGAGAAGGAAATCTACTATGGCTAGAGGATTTCTGAACTCAAGAAACAACAGAGAATGGAATCTAATTCAGAAAATTGAAAAGCATTCCCAGCGATCTCCCTGGAGAGACACCTGAACAAGGGCAATCAACTTATAGTATAAAAATTATGAGATAATTTAAAAAGCAAGAGGACTTAAGAGAACAAATCAGAAAAGTGAATTTAAATGTGTATGGTTTTTAAGGATAAACCATGAAGGAGCTGAGGAGCAATTAAGGAGTGAAATACATATATATGTAAAAGAAAGAATCTAAGTGAATTCTTGGCACTGGACTCCTTTCACTCCAAAGGGAGCCTGCACATAACATACCTACTCTTTCAGAAAGTAATGATGAGAAACTATAACAGATTGTTGTGCCAACAGAAAATGTTGGAACAAGCTGAAAGAACAAAGGGCAGTAAGTCATCAGCTCTGGAGTGGGAGAGGAACCGTAGAGAAATATTCAAGATAATGGGAAAGGCAGCACTATTTAACAGGTTCTCCCCTGTGCCACTAATACAGGGCTATTCAATTAAAATGGTAGACAACAATTTTAGAATATAAAAGTAAATCCTTATTTTTTCCAGCGTCTAGCAAAGATTAGGCATTTTCAGAGATGTTGCTACTATCACACCTTGCAACAGCTCTTCATACAGCTATATTATGGTCATAGTGATCCTTTTTGAAGTTAAAAATTACAGAAAATACTAGTGATATAAACCTCAGAACTGATCTATTAATGGCTATTGTTAGTCACAGGATATTGGACTAAGCAAGCCATTAGTCTGCCTTTTGGGACAATTCCTTAATGTCTAAATTATCACTCATCTTGTGTGTCATGTTGGTATTCTTAATGTCAACTATATAAAAAAAATAAAAAATAATTCAGAAATAACAACATAATGTTGTAAAACCATAAAGCGCAAATAAGATTAGAAAAGCCATTTCCTTTACTGGGATTTGTGAGCTAAAGGTTAACTTCCAATTAGAGTTTAAAAGGAAGAACTTTTATTCTGCGTTGGTTGAGGCTTTTAGCAAATCACATTTATATGTGCAGAACATTTGTATATTCCCTAATAACTTGCCATTACATTAAAGGCTGTAAGCCTGCCACCAGAACTTGTACAACCAATCTAGACACGAGATATAGAGTGATAAGATTTGTTAATATTGCATTATCAGATGCTATTGCTTTGCTATTGATTGCAATTATGTCACCGTTCCATTGCCAGGTAAATCCTGTGTGCCAGCCTTGTATTGTTATGTATAAATAATATTCAGTAGAGGAAGATTAATTCCTGTGTCACATTTATATTGTAGCAAAACAGCAATAATAGTATTGTATTAAAAATAACATAAAGGAAAAAGATAAATAGTGCAAAACAATAACCAACATATTTAAATAATAGCAGGCCCAGGGGATTAAGTGATACTTTGCATTTTTATAGAGCTTTCAATATAAGGATCTCAAAACACTTCACAAACATTAGCAAAATAAGCCTCCCAACACTCTTTAGGTAGGGAAATATTATTATCCTCATTTTACAGATGAATAAGCTTCTTTATGAGGAAGATAAAGCCAAGTGAAGTTCCCAAAGCCACAAAGCATGTCAGAAGCAGAATTACTAAATAGGCTCCGTGCTCAGATTACACAGAGACAGAGACCTTGACAGATAGAAACGAATTCACACATTCTCTTGAAAGCCAGGTCACATGTTATGCAGCCATCATCTTAATGAGACTTACGAACACAAAAAAGCCAGATTTTCATTTCTGAACCCAAAACTGTAGTGAGACCCTCCCATCAGGCTGCCTGCAGACTGAAGGAGACTCAAGGCAAAGCATCACTCACTGTTTGCTCCACAGATCCCAGGCGTCCTTGCTGGAATCCACTAAAGCCTTGTCCCACACTGTCCACTCTCCTTTAATCTGACTCGCATCAACCCAGATTCCTTTTCCATCAACCTGCGGATATTTTTTCCTGTTTTCAATTTACAAAATGTCTTTTTTTTTTTTGTCTGTAAGTGATGTATACTTCAGAGTGAGTACAAGCAGGTCATGAAGAAGATTTTAATTTTTTTTCCTATATGTACTCTTTAGCTCTCTGGTTATTACAGAAATGTATTTTACAGGTTTAACTACAGTGTGATTCACCATGAAATATAGATGATATCTGATGTAGCAGGCAAGACAGGAAGTAGACAGTTCATGTCAGATATCAAGAGCCCAATTCTGACAGAACAGTTGCACAGGAAAATGTAGAGTTATCTCAGGTTTTCACAGCTGTAACAAAGTGCAGAACCTGACTGCTGACATAAAAAATGTAATAAAATTGCTAAGAATGAAGCAAAAGCATTCAGATCCAAGTTTTGGGGGTTTTATTCCACAGTAAATAAAAAGTAAGAAGAGGCAGCTGGAGTCTGCCTGTTTTAGGAAGAAGTAATGCCCTTCCCTTCCACTTATTTCTGATTGTTACAGATCCTACTGTCATTGCTGCTCAGCCATTCTCAAGGCAGAATCTTCACCAGTGCCATCAGAAGGAATGCTCAAGCACAAAGTGTGATTTTTGGGTTGTCGTGTGCATGGCCAGGAGTTGGACTTGATGATCCTTGTGAGTCCCTTTCAGCTTAGGATATTCTATGATTCTATGATTTATAGATACATACATGTATATACATACACACACATTATGTACCTATGGGCTATCTGGGCTTTCCAAGCAGGGCTGCAGCAGCTTCAGATCCCCTTTTCTGATGACAAACTTGTCTCCTTCCACAGCAGGACAAGCCTGCCCCTTCTCATACAGTTGCAGAGGAACTTTAGAAACACTTCTCCCTAGGAAATGTGCTCTTGGTCAGCTGTTCACATCAGGAAATGGTTTCTTACAAGAGATTTAAGCAAATTTCTCAAACCTCATTATAAAGAAATATGAAAAGTACAGATTGCTTTTCAGCTGGGACAAAAGGGGACACATGGCCAGGAGCAGAGATGGGGGCAGGAACAAGCTTTTGCAAAGCAGAACGCAGTCATTTCATTGTAAAATGACTGCAAAGCCACATTCTTCATCTTTGAAGGGATGTAAGACTTTTTCTCAGTCATTCATTCACTGGCAATTTTTTTGATATTTAGAAAATTGTTCTACTTAGAGCTGTTTTCAGTGCAGAATTACCTATGTGGCACTGCGGAACTACTTCACTGCCCTAGCTTCGAAATCCCTTGAGAATGTTTTTCCTTCCTCTGAATGAAATGAGGGACAAAGGCAATAATAATTTTCTCATGACATAATGTTTTCATTAAGTAGCGCAAATATCAAACACTTGGATCCCCAACTATTTTTTACTCAAGAAGAAATATATTTACTCTGACAACAAAAACAGAAGCCTATCCTTAAAAAACAGTGCAACAAAAAAGATCTATTGATATTTTGTTGTTTTTCATAGACACCTTTTTCAGTTTGTCAAAAACTGTATAATATTCTCACAATGCAGAACAATAGGTATGGAAGAGCTTCCTAAATCAAAGTTTCTTAATAGAAATACTGTTTAGAATAATAAATTGTTTTCTTATAAAGCCACTACATCCAGTAAGGAGCTCCCCAAAACTGCAGTTTACATAAGAAAAGAAGCAGGAGCAGTATCATCATTAGTGATTTACATTCCTGAAATTGTGAAGAATTATATCATGAAATTTTCCATATAAACCTGAATGAATAAATGAATATATGTATATATACTGAAAACAAAGAAGCTCAGGTTCATGTTAAAAGAAGGAAATTGAGGAACCCTAAGTCTGGTGGTGAACAGAAAGGTTCAAAGAAAATTTTCCTGCTGCATCTAGAATGCTCATTCAAACATGGAATGTCTTCTTCTCCGGCCACAAGGTTTGATTCTGTCCATCAATACCCACTGCAATACTCAGCATCTGTGAGAGGCTCAGTTATCCAATCTCATAAAGTTTCTCCAAAGTCAGGGATAGAAAATACCGTTCAGCTCACAAGGCAACTAGTGCGAGAAGCTCTCTAACACTGCAGAAAAAATCTGTAATCCCAGGAAACTGTCATGTCTATTTCAGATCTAACAGGAAAATATTTGGATTAAAATCTCAGAATGCGATTTCCAAATGGGGGAAAGCAGCTGGATTCATCTTTTCAGGTGGAATTTTTCTAAAATGGTGATTCCTAGTGCTTCACAGTGAATATACCTCTGTCCCCAGGATGCCACTAATTCAACATGACTCCAGCTGCTGCTGATAACCTGACCCCAGCTCACAGATGGATTGGAGTGCAAACAAACACAGAAAAAAAAAAAAAAAGTAAAGGTTTTTCCTGATTTTGTTGAATTTAGTGAAAAGAAGACCAAATTACTGGTTGTGAATACTATAGCTGGGTAATAGTTGTTCAACAGAAGGAATGGAAAAAAAATAACATTGGAAGGAGTAAGAAATAAAAGTGTTTAGACTAGAACCAGTCATTCAGTCACACTGAATTTTAGAATTAAGACAGCTTAGTGTCTTGTATTACCTTTAAAATAGAAATATAAAAAATATAAACCCATAAAGACAGAAAAATGAAAAATATATAAATATGTATGTGCATGCATATATAATAAATACACATGCTAGATAAATAGTTAGATCGATAAAAACGGGGGAAAAAATAATTTGTATTGAAGAACAAATACAATCTGACAAATTAAGAGTAGAACTTCACTGGAGAAGGGTTTCACCTAATGTTCCCAGAAATAGTTTCTAGAGTTCAATGAAGCTTGATTTTTTCTTTTGCTATTTGAATATATTAGTGCTTTATAAGTATGTTTTGAGTATGTGGCTTATTTTCCACACAGAAAACATTTCCCTAACTTGTTTAGGAAGAATGACTGTCTGAAAATGCCTGACTTTAACAAAGATGGGGAAAAGGATGTTGGACCATCTGTTTACACATTATTTGTGCTTATTTTGCACCTGCAAAAAACCCCTCAGTTCCCACGCTTTCCCAAAAAAGAACCAGCCCATAAACAAAGAACACGCTTACATGTGGAAGAGTTAAAGATTGACCTAAAGTCTCCTGATATTTTCAGCAAACTAACAGCCAATGACTTGCAGGAATTTCAGATCCAGGAGGAAACCCCTAGCAGCATCTAGACCGCATCACTGTTAAACAGGTACCACACCAGCGTTCAGAAACCATCAGAAATCACCACCATGTAACAAAGACAGAGCACTTAAACAGAAATTCATTAGTTTCACCAGGCAAGTGTGGTCGGGGGAAAAGATGTACTTAGGGACAATCACTAAGGGTGAAGAGGTGAAGAAGATTCACTGACCCAGGCAGAATTTTTTCCATGTACAGCAGTGAAGTTTCTGATCTGGTTTTACCCAGTCCAAACTCCAGCACTCACTTCACCCAGAGCCTGTTCAGTCATTTTGTCATTTACAGGCACAAAGCGTGGGGCAAGGGACAGTATTTATGAGCCACCTGAATTATAGTGAGAGGCTGATACAGTTAAAGGAGATCTGAGTCTTCAATAAAGCCAGCGCAACCAGCTAAAATTCATTTATGAGTGGCCATTCATCGTGTCTGAAAGAGAAACATTTGAAGACTGTCAATGCCGTATTCACACGGGCCCAAGGGCAGGGAGACGTATGGCTTTTAGGCCTTACCTGAGCTGTAGGAACTCTTAAATAACACTGACTGTCATATATTTGGGCTTTTTAATGACACAGTATTTCATAAGATCAAATTCAGAAAATGTTTTCATCATTTCCTCTTGTGCTCGACCCACATACAGATGTTTGGCTGGGGTGTTTGGCTGTTTTCTATCAGTAAGTTATAAAACTGGCTGGTGCAAACTACCCCACCTCAAAAGCAGCTGGGTAAAATCTCAAACTTTGTCTTCTTCGCTCAAAAAGTATTTATTACCTATAGTGAAAGTGTAGACAACTATATTATCTGTAGACAACTAATATATTTGAGTTAATTGGAGGTAAAATAAAACCCTGAAATAGAAAACATGTTAGGACCCTGTGAAGTAAGCTATGCACAATCAAGATGTGATCACCAAGCTCATGTATTTTACCTTGCAGTAGAACTACACTGTTTTGGTTTTGGTGCAACACTACTCAGGCCTTAGAGAAAATAAACAACATCCCAGACAGGAAAAAAAGATGCTGGTTCCACACGATTTGTGAATTAATTAGCATGCTAAGTAATGATGGAATTTAGCAACTTAAATGACAAATATCCCAAGGCTCCCTCCCCCCAAGCGTCCGATGTGTACATCCATCTCTAATACAGTTTCATTGTTCCAGCCTCCAAGAAAAACAGGATGCAATATGCCTTCTGTCTATGATAAAGTTTCCTAATACAGTACAGTAATGCAATTTATTTTCATACAGCATCCTGCATATAAAATATTACATAACCCTTTATGAGAAGATAATGCATTACAGACTCAGGCACATTACTGTCTTTCAGGAAGAAATTGAAGGATAATGTTGTGGGAAGGGATGGAGGAAATAGAAGCCGAGGTACAAAAGTAGTTAAAAAAGAAAGTAGTAAATGTATTCTTCTTATGCCCTTATTATCTGCATGAGACTAGCAGAGGGCAGGTCAGCATTACTGCAGATGCAGTGTTACACAAAATGTTACATGCTCATAGGAAGGGATGGCTCTGATCCCGTGAGTTTATGCTATAAATAGATAAGCAGGATGACAAGGTGAGTCACAAAAGTATCATGTGAATTCCCTGAGATCAAACAGGGAGCTCAAGGTTCAGGAGAGGAATGAACATGAATGTCAAAAGTTCCAGATCGTGCATTGCCCAAAAAAACCATAGAGGGACCAAAACTGCAGACCCAAACACCTTATGTGGTCTGGGGTGACTTATCCTGGACTCAAACTGTTGCATCTCAGAGCCAGAATTGAATGCTGCAATTTGAAGGCTTAAAGTTGGTGGAGAAACAAAGTCTTTGTACAAACTTCATGCTGAAATAGGGAGATTTTAGATCTGAAAACCAAAATTCCATGCAGGAGAATTTGCTTATTATTTGGAACACTGGAGTGCATGTTATTCTTGATTCCATTGCAGGAAATATGAGTGAGCCAAAGCTGAGGCTGTGGCTAATCTCACAGCAGATTAGGGGGGGATAGGGGTGCTGAGTTGAAGCAAGTCTTTGGGGGATTGCAAGAAAAGGAGAGAAAATATGTTCTCAATCCAAATGAGGGGAAGGCAGCTCTGACCAAAGCTGTGTCAATATATTTATAAAGCATAATTATAAAACCTCAAAAATCACACTATTTCAGTTTAAGAGACAACAAATGGAAACAAACCTTGCCCAGAGGGCTTAATACTGCTATGGGCCTGGCAAAAGTATAAACAGCTTATGGGAAAAAGAAGTTCCTAGGGAATCTGAACTTTTCATTGAGACTGCTGTCCTTGCCACCATTCAGAATTCAACCTTAGGTGAACAACAGTTAAGGATATAAAGGATGGGGAAAATACAGGGCTGTGTACAACTACAGTGTGATTGGTTTCACTACCATATGGATACACGAGCCACTGAACATACGTATTCCAAGGGAGGAGAGAAGAGGACCTTGGACAAATTGTTCTCCTCCTGGAAATCCACCTCTTCACTGTGGTCTTTTTTTTCAGAAGCTCAAGGTCTTCTGGAAATTGTCATGATTAAAGCTGGGTTTCTGCCACGACTTCCCGTGTCACCTTGGACAATATATCTAGATGTGCTCAAGGGGCTGGAAGCAGGCAAACAGGAGCTCCTCTGCCTGTGCTCTGAGCCTGTGGACATGAGCCAGCTTCCAGCTGGGACCCATATGCCCAAGTGTCCCTGTGCTGACAGAGATCCTCTGCTTCAGGAAACTCCAGGTATTATTTTATTGCTCTGACTCCTCCAGCAGAAGTCACTGCTCCAGTAGTAAGGCACATGCTTGTGGATAGGCACATGCTTGTGTCTTGGCCATCCAGCTCCCATTTCCATATCTAAGTGTATGCCTACCTTTGGTGAGGTTGAAGCTAAGATGCTGAACTGTGAAAAGGAGCAGCTGATGCACGAGCACATCTGCTGAGCCAGATGTAGGGGCAGTAATCTCTGGTATACGTGTAAAGCAGACAGCTGGTGGCAGTAAAGTTTGAAGAGGCCACAACTAGATTCACCCAAGAAAGACTGTCAAAATCCTAATTAGCTCACTCAGAATGAACTAATGCAGCAATATGGCTTCTGCACCACAGCTGATTCTGGCTGCACCCATCTGTGTAAACATGCTATAAATCTCTCTTTGATTTTTCCTCCATCTGTGAAATGGGAGCATATGACATTTTTAAAGTGTTTTCTCTCTATTTTAGGTCTTCAAGACTGGGCTCTCACTTATTGTAGCCTTGCTCATTACTATAACAGTGGGAGAGATATTTAATAGCTGCCATAGCTGGGCATTCTCATTGAATTCAAAGGCAAAACTGACATTGACTTTAATGGAAATCAGAAAGAACATTCAGAAGCCCGTGAATTACTCAGTTTATCAGAATTACATGAATTGTTAATATGATAATGATTTGAAGTGCTGTAAGATCGGGACAATTTTCAAACGTGCAGATTTACCCAAGCCTAATCTCTGGATGTTTACAGATGTCTTATGTGCTTATGAAAATCCAAGCTGTTCTTGTGCTCTTAGGATAAAAGTATATATAGCACAGCTCGCGCTTTAAACAAAGCATAGCTTGCAGAGTCTTACGAACTTTAACCCTCAACCCCTTTCTCATGATACCTCCCACTTTTTTCCCCCCTCTGTCTTCAGAAGTCAGAGATAAGTACTCAGAAAGGATAAAAGCATGGACTAAAAGCTGAAAAAGAACATCAGAGCTGTGCTGCCCTTCTGTACAGCTGCTGCTATTTCACGTAGGGTTAGGGCGAGGTTTGGGGCTGAGGAACAGAGAGATCACAGGACTGCAGCTGGAAATGAGATGCCAAAGCAAAGGGTGGGGAGAAAAGGGAATGTGGTTAAAATATTTTTTTTGTATGGATTCTGCCTGAAGGAGCATGGGCATATGGAGTACTGATAGGTTGAGGCACAAATTCATCATTTAGAAAGGTGGAGCCATGAGCTCCCATTGGAGCGTGAGTGAAAAGTGGACTGCCAAAGCAAAATGATAGGACAACGGGATAGTTTTTCCATGAGGCTGTTTTGGTCTCAGCCATATATTTCGGGCCTTTCTAAAGCTCAGGTTAAGTTTAGGTTTACTTTTAAATTTAAAGCTGAGAGAAGAAAACAAGCCAAGAACTTCACTTGGAGGGAGGTGTCGAAGGGCCTGACAAAAGAAAGAGCAGTCTGTAAAGACTGGAAACATTGCCTGGGAGACTTTTTCCATGTGGTCAATGACCATAAGACTCTATCCAAGGCTTAGCTTACTTTTATACTTATTACCAGAGTTAAGCATCAAAGAAAGAGGGAGCTTGTACCAGCAGTTGGAATGCGGCTGAGGAGGGGATTCAAAGAGAATGAATAAGTTGCCGAAAGAACTTGTGTGTGTGTCAGGAGGGGAAGCATCTGGACACGTGTTTGAGGATTCAGTCTAATGCCTAGTGGTGTTAGTGGTGGAGGAAAGAGAAAACTGAGAAATCCAATTGCCATGGGATTGGAAGGCAGTTGCCAAAATAAAGGGTAGGATGCAGAGAAAATTCTTCTGTGAGAAATTTTTTGTGTAAGCACAGACTAGGAAGCTTCGTGTAAGGCTCAGCCTATACTTAGGGTTAGAGTTAAGGTTGCCACTAGATTTGAGAGGAAGAGAGCTCTAGCTGGAGTGTGACTGCCAAAGGAAAGCACTGGCTGCAAGGAGAATGTTTTTGCAATTTCTGGTTATGTGTATTGCTAGTGGCAGGGTTAGGACTGGTAGAGAGAAAACCAAAAGCAGCAGCAGCAGTAGGGGGATTAGAAAGGAGATGGCAGTGGGAAAGGTGGAGTATAGAGAGAATTTGTTGGCATGGATGTCTTGGTGTGGCTGCCAGCTTGGGGCCAGGTCCAAGGCTCAGACTAAGGAGAACTGAGAGCTCCAGATGGATGAGGGCTGGCAAGAGTTTGTCAAGGATAGGCTGCAGTGCAAAGAGACCTTGATGTGAGAACTTTTTCATCGTAACACTGGCTGGAGCCCGTTGTTTTAGGCTCAACATATAGCTAGAGCTTGTACTAGGTTAGAGAAAGCCATCTTTTATACCATGAAGAAGCAAGAACTATTGCTTCATGGAAACTAGCTTTTCCTTCTAAATTTGGGCTAAATAATTATAATGATTCATAATTCAATTAAACAAAAATTATTATTAAAAAACAAAGGAAATGTGGATTTACTACAAGCATCACCAGATCTTTTAGGTCATGGGATGCTGTCCTCTCTCCTACAAGTACAAGTCATTTACTCTGTTATTTTGGAGAGACAAAAACTTAGAAGAAACACTCAAGATTTTATTTTTCTCTCTTTTTCTGCTGTGCTGGTTTTGGCTGGTGTAGTGTTAATTTTCTCTACAGTAGCTAGTATGTGTCTGTGTTTTGGATTTTTGCTGGAAACAGAGATGGCCTTGTTATTGCTGAGCAGGGCTTACACTTCGTCAAGGCCTTTTCTGTCCTCACCCCACCCCACCCCACTGGCTGTGGAGCACAAGGAGCTGGGAGAGGACACAGCTGGGACAGCTGACCCCGACAGACCCGAGGAGTATCCCACTCGTTGTGGCATCCTGCTCAGTGTATAAAGCTGGGGGGAAAAGAAGGAAAGGGGGGACATTCAGAGAGATGGTGACATTTGCCTTCCCAAGTCACCATTACGTGTGATGGATCCCTGCTGTCCTGGGGATGGCTGAACAGCTGCCTGCCCATGGGAAGCGGTGAATGAATTCCTTGTTTTGATTTGCTTGTGCTTTACCTATTAAAGTGTCTTTATCTCCACCCATGAGCTTTTCCACTTTTACCTCTCCTCCATCCCACTTCTGGGGGAGTGAGCAAGAGGCTGCTTGGTGCTTGGCTGCTGGCTGGGGTTAAACCACAACACTGAAAGGGTTACTATTGTAAAACAGCAAGAAGAAAAATCTTTTATAACTCCTGATGTCAATTAGTGAAGAAATAAAAGAGTATTGGACAATATTGTATGATTCTGATGTAGTAAAGAAAAATAAAAATCCCTGGCCTGATTCAGCAAAGGAAAAACCCTGGAACTTACTCCCATTTATAGATTAGCTAAAAATTAATTTTATATACTTGCTAAAGAACTATTTAGAGAAGAGTGATAGCAAATCTAAAAATAATCCACTCAGCTCTAATACAGATTAATCAAAAAAGTCTAGCTTGCTTACATTCATCACTCAGACTTTTTGTTTTGTCTTTTTTTTTTTGCCCTCACTCAGCATGTGAGGCCTGAACAATCATACTCTGTGTGATCTACCCTGTGAGGTAGAGCAGCATTTCCTTCCTTTTAGGAAAGAAAGTCAAGGCTAGGAGGAAGCCAAGATAGTTGTGGTTACAAGGCTTCAAAGCACATGCTTCCAATACAGTTTCTAATTTCAAACCTTTCTTAGATGTGGCCTGGGACTTTCAACTGCTCATTTCACTCCTTGGTTTTACAGTTTTCCTTTCTGGCAGATTAGACAGCCACCTTAATTACAGTCTCCTGCTATTATGAGTCAACATCAATATATGCAGCACAGTAGGTAGTACCAGGATGGTGAGTGTTCCCTGTGGGTATGGAGCAGGGAATGGGCATGGACTGACCTCCTAGTATTGTGATTGCTGGGCCATTTCACAAACCAGGTCGGTATAAACTCCAACATGGCTCAAAGTTTCAGACAGAGAGGTGGTCTCTCTTTAATCAAATGTTTCTACACTGGTGGGACATTCTGCCTGAAACAAATATCTACTTATTTAGCAATTATACCTTTCTTCTATTCTGAATGCACCCTTGATTTCACACTCTGGTTCAGCTCTCTTCAGGACACGCAGGGTGAAAGGGATGGAACACTGAGATGTGCCCCAGGTTTGCTGTTGCCCTGCCAGGCAGTTGTCATTGGGCTGACAAGTCACCTTCCTGGAGGGGTCCTGATGGATTCTGTGCCACAGAATCCAGCCAGATGTACAGGTGATTTACGCTTGGACTGTCTCAAAAGAGACACCCTAAGCAAAAAGGTGAGGAAGATTTTCTTCACTCAGTACTGTTGATTTTTCATATTTGCCCACCTGCATGAATATTTTAATGATTCTGCAACAGCACTGAACACAGCAATTCAGCTGCCCTAACAGTCCCCAGTGTTATTTACTCCAGGCTGTTGTAGCCAGAATTAAAGTTAGCCTGCCTCTTATTCAGCTCTAATCACTATGTTTATTCTGTAATATTTATTTATATTTGTATCATTTATACATTATTTTGCTTGTATAACCAGCTGTTTTACAGTCAAGGACCTCATGGCAATGAGATATAAATCCATGCTGCTGGCCCTTGGGAAAACTGGTAAATTAAACTTTGTGTGCATAGACTTCAAAATGCTGAAATCTATTATCCCTTCCCTTCCCACTGATAAATGACAGTGGGTTTACTTGCTGAGTACTTACTTATGAAAGGCTACTGTTTATTAATACCTCCCTGTATAAATATTAACAGAGCAAACCTATAGGAAAAATATGTGAGAGGTCATCTTTAAATTGCAAAAAGTCAGGCTATTCAGCACAAATGTCCGTGCCTCTTTCTGTCTCGAGACTTAAACAGCCTCATCACCATAGCATCCGGAAGGTGCACACAAGTGTGACATGATTAGCATCTGTCATGTGTAGGTCTTTCTGTTCCTTCTGCTCTCCCTGGGGAGAACAGTCCAAGGATTTTTTTTTTTTAAATATAGTGTGTACGCTGTGCTGTGTGTTTATATTAGCTAAGTCAAGGTCAAAGATCTGTTCTTCACTCCCATCTTTTACCTCGTTTTAAAGATGTAACACGGAAAGCATTGCTATTTGTGCCAGATATATATGCTCAGACACTCTGGCATATTTCTTTAATTGTTCCTATTAAGAATGTGAACCAGGACTGAATGGAAAGTGGTTCAAATGCCTTTTATTTCTTAGCATGCTGAATATGGCTGCTCTCTTCTCATTTCATCTCCTTTTCATGGTACTTAACAGAATAGTAAAGATTTCTGTGGAAAGAAATAAACATTTCCATAGTCTATGGGTCATTGGTATAATAATAAATGTAAAGGTTCCCACACAGCCATTATAGTCTGTTGTGTCAATGTTATTAGGCACCTTTTGTCTGGGAGTTATTGACATGATAGATTGCAACAGATATTTTGAACATTTTCTCACATAAAGCAAAACCAGCAAAACTGCCTCAGGTGTCCTTTAGAGGAGGCACTAAACCTAGGATTCTTCTGTCCCTTTCAGTTCTGTCTGAAATTAAAGGTTTGATGACACTTGCTAAATGTATTCGAGGATGACCCTGTCACCTCAAACAGCATTTTTCCCTTTTCAGTGTCTCTCCTTGCCCCACAGAAGGGACCAAACCTTTGCTGTTAGAGTAGGGCTGTCCTTGGCTGTTTCCATGACTACTCCCTCGGCAGAGGGAAGGATGCAGGGACAGATGCCAGGATTTAAGGAAATAAATATGCTCCCACCTTCACTCACTCTCTGCTGATGTGTTGCCACCTGGCACAAAGGACACCCCCAAGCTTATAGACCAAAAGCAGCTGCAAGATGTGCTCCCTCCCTTTTCCCAATCCACCAGCTACGGACACACTGGGACCTTTACTAAAGGCTTTATCATTTTTCTCTTCCTAATATAATAATAATAATGATCACAAAAAGCTGTTTCTATTTGGGAGGGGATGTTTGGTTTTGAACCCTACTACTCTTCATCAGGGAAGCAATTTTGCACCAGGGAAAAAATCCACATTTGCAGAAAATCTCAGTGATGATCCACAGCACAGGTACTAGGACCCTGAGGACTCCTTAGTCCCGGTAATTTGTAAGAGCTTTGTGACTGAAGCAATTTAACCACCACCTACCAACAACTCAGTGCAGAGGGTACATATTTGCACCCCAGCAGCTGCCACTGTTTCTGTAAGCCTGCCAAGGAGAGGAGTCACAGAGAATGAGTCGACCTTGGGCTGTGCCATCATCTACAACTCAGTACAGGTCTCCCCAGTCCTCTGTATTCAGCTCTGCCTCTGTCCTGCTTGTCCTCATAGAGGCAATAGACACTAGAGGTAATGGCGATGCTGCCAAGGTCATCGAGTCCTTTGTTCCAAATGGCTTGGAGAGAATATGGAGATGTGTGCATGGACAGTGTGTGAAGCAGTCACTGCATTCTCGCCACCTATTCAGAGAGTGCCTGGATAGTGCTTTAGAGATCAGCTTTAATTGATTTTTTGGCCAGCCTGAGGAATGGAGGGGAAACACCTCCAGCAGGTAGTTTCTCATTTCAATCTCTTGAAGAACTCTGCATTGGGCTGTTTCTGAACACCAGATGAACATGAAGTGCTAGCATTCTGGCCTTTTATTGTGCATTCTCTTTGGGCCCTTTTGTTTCTGAGATAAGTAGGCCAAACCTGTATGCAATATTTAACATGATGATATCACTGATATGTATAAGAACATATTTTCCTTTTTGTCCTGTTTTCATTTTCTCAATCATTTCACTTTCTCATTCTTAGTAGGAAGTGAGCAGACATTTTCACTGACCTGTCCAGGGAGACAGAATCCTTCCTCCTGAGAGGGCACGACTAATCCAGAGCCAGTCACTATGCTCAAGTCACTGAACGCACCTGTCTCACAGTGCATTATTGTTTACATGCCCATGACTAGACTTTGAATTTTCTCTAGCAAACATGGAAAGCCAGTCTTTGGAGGAGAAACTGGGGAATCAGTGGTCAAGAGACAAGTGATATGTGGTTACATCCCACTCACTGTCTACCATGCCAGTCCTGCGTGTAAATGAAAGGAGGTGGGGAGAGGAAAGCACTGAGTATTCATAAAGTAGAGAGCAAGTTCAACGGATCAGACACCTTCCCACTTGCCTTGTTTTATAAACTCTTTGGGTTGCTACCAGCTTTTCCCTTCCACATCAGTGGCAACTTATCCCTGACAACATTTTACAGCCTGCACTTTCACGCTCCTTTCCCCCCTTCACTATAAAAAGCTCTCTGTAAATTTATGCAAAGACTTTATCATTCACTGAGTCTTAAAAGCAAAAAGAATCTCCCTGTAGGTCATCAAATCCAGGCCCCTGTCAGCTTTGGCATATTAAACAGTGCCTTTAATAGGCTGCTCAAACTCCACATTGGTACTAATGGGTTCTTCTGATTCAGTGGCTCCTATCAGGAAGCTGTTGTGGCTGGTTCATACCTGTGAATAGGTAAGGAACCTTCTCTCTGCCTAGCCATGTTTAGTCTCAGCCTGGTGATACACAGACCTGAACACCTGGTTGCCATTCAGCTTCTCTGCCAACAAGACAGGAGGAAGAGGTTTGGATTAATTTAAGGAGTTCAAGTGCCCTGAACAATGGCAGTGCTCTATGTGCTCTGCTGGTCAGACCCTTCTTTGAGCATGCCTAATACCGGGTCCTTCTAACTTGCCCGTACAGGTAGCTTTAGGGGTCATCACTAAACCAGCAGCAGAGCCAGAAAATGATATTTCTGAACCATGGTACAGAGTTTGTACCTGTCCATAAAAGGGTTGCAAAGTTAGACATAGTACTGACCTCTAGTTCCTAAAAAGTGTGAAATAAAAAATAATTCTATGCTCTAAATTTCAAGGAGTGCAGCGCTTAGGGAGTGTAAGGGCACTCAGTGGTGCATATTTTCACTGTGCTGTGAGGGCATTGCTGAACTCCTCCAGGCTCCTTGAGCTCCCCAGGCAGCATGGCAACAAAGTCTGGGCAAACAGAGTCTGTGTCAGGAATTGGACTTCAATGATATTTGTGGTTCCCTTCCAAGTCAGGACATTCCATGATTCTATGATATAATCTTTGGTCTCTTGCTACACAAAACATCTGTGATTTTTCTTTGTCTTTTTCTAGCCAGGGACAGGTGGAGGTGAGAGACAGACTGAAATCAGGGTCCCCTAACATTTAGAAAGGTCAGCAGGAGACAGAAGGAAGGATAGAATAAGGAGAGGAAATAAGAATAATTAATGCCTAATGCAGTTCCCTTTCCAAAGACCAGGCAGCAAGGGCAGCTATTACAGCTGTAACATTTCCATTTCCTCCTGCTCTAAGTAGTGCCACTGGGGTAAGTGAAGGACAGCAGTGGTCTTGGAAACACTGCAACACGTAAATTCAGTTAGCATGACTGCAAAAAAAAACCAGCAGCGAGCTACAAGGACAACGAGTGAGATGTCACAGTCAGCCAGCACAGACACAAAGAGGCAGCAGATTTTTGTGCATGATATTTTTGAGCTGGCATTTTCAGTCACATTTCCCTTATGAATAAAATGGTAGGATGTGCTGAGAAGAAAAAGACTGCAACAAGGAAGCAGAAAGCAACCTGTCGAATGTGCAAGGACTGCAAAGCAAAACTGTGGGCTTCTGCCACCACATTTACCACGGTTAAACACTGTCGTAGGTCTGACATTGAAGTGGGCCTCTCCCTCTTCCCCACTCACTCGATTTCCAGCTCAAGAGAAACAAAACGATGCTTTGGGCAAGGGTGGGATATTAATGGGAGGAATGAAAAAATGCAGACGTGGATTGACCTACTGTGAATTTGCTAACTTTCTCACATACTTGTGTCCAGCACAGCTCTCAGTTCCCTTAACACACAGAGGATAAAAGTAGGCCCCCAAGACAAGGCAACTAAATACCCCTACTGAAGCTCATTTTTCTCCAATAACTATGAAGATAGTTTGTGATTAATATCTCAGACTTTCATGTTCAAATTTTAAATGTTTGGTTGTCAAGAGAGAAGAACCTGACCCCAGAAACAAACAAACAAACAAACAAAAAAAGTGGGAGCCATCTATTCCTTGCATTGTCACAGCTGAAACACAGTTCCTTTGCCTCGTTCCCAATCTCACTCACAATGGATAGTAATTTATGAGAGGAATATGATAGCAAAGGAAGCAAGCAGGAAAGTCATATGTCAAGCCAGCTGAACCTTATCACTTAAGTAACCACAGGGCATAAGCAGCTCTGCAGGAAAAAAAAAAAACAAGGCAGAATTCATATGTGCACCATGTGCATGAAAGAAAGAGAGAAAGAAGGAAAGGAAAAGGAAGGTTTCGGGAAGGTTTCGGGAAGGGAAGGTTTAAGGAAAGGAAAGGAAAGGAAAGGAAAGGAAAGGAAAGGAAAGGAAAGGAAAGGAAAGGAAAGGAAAGGAAAGGAAAAAGTTATGTGTTTTAATTTAGGCATCCAGTTCTCTCTGCACTGGGGATCTTATTCTCCACAGCACAAATTCATGGGTGTTCATTTACACGTGAGCTAAGGGAAATCCTGAATAAGGACTAGAGAAAATTGGGTTCACTCACTATATCAAAGGGACATTTGCTGGGTGTCTATTAACAAGCTGTGTGATCTCTCTGTGACTTATTTTCTCACCCAGAAATAGAGATGTGTATTCTGACACAAACACTGTAAAAATTTTGAATAATGCTTGCCTATTTCTGTAGTGATAGCATTCTGCACACTGTATATACTGTCTCTGCATAAGAATAAATAAATAACTAGTTATATGGCTTTAAAGTTCGTACCACACATTACTCATTGTGAAATAATTTAATGGCCTTCAATAGCACACACACAAAAAAGGGCTCCAGTCTGTAATAAGCATATTCACAGAAAGGTCTTCTCCTTGGACCTCTTTAACTGAGACTATCACCAGATTCTTACACAGACACTTTGAGGAGTTCCTTGTAAAAGCTTGAGGACAGGAAGATAAATATGTGGTTGATATACTCTTAATCTCAAGAGAGTGGTAGAAACACCTCAAACAAAAGTGTATCTGCTTTGTTTGCTTAAAGCAAAACACTCAAGGAGGTGAACAAAGGCAAAAGAGGGCAATGGCACCCTAACTCTCAAGTTCTCACTACAACAGCTGAAATTCCATGAATCATCCTATCAGTCACCACAGAGCAGACAATACATTTCCTCTCAGTGCAAAAATCCAGTGTCCACACAAAACAAGCAAAGGGCAAAACCCCAAACGAAGCACAGAATCAGATGAAAAAGTAAAACAGAATTTGGCTTTGTGATTGCATATCAGCCCTCTAAAACATCAAATTTAGGAGAAAACAACAATTAATAAAAAACAATAAATAACAATTAATTAAAAAAAAAAATCAGGAAACAGGCAGCAGAAGCCAAGCCAAGCTGGAAATTCCACATCTGATGCAACATCCTTCAGTGTTACAATACTGCTCAGGACCCTAACGTGCAGATACCCACCAATGGAAAAACTTGTGGATTGCTTAGATCCAAACAGGGGAAATGACTGATTTCCTCTCCCCTTCCTCCAAACTATGCAGCGCATAGGAATGTGGCATCCTGCTTCTTGACTGAAATTCCCAGAAACTGTGCTGTCTATAAATAAAAAGCCTGATCATTTTCCCGAGAGGACTAGGCATGCAGATATTCCCTGTGTCACAGCATCACGTCATGTGAGCGTTAGGCTTGATTTCTTTTCTTTAGCTTTAGAGACCAGCAAGGGGAAACATGAACCTTTAAGGAAAAAAGCAAAAGCAAAAGCAAACTAAACCAACCAACCAACCAACCAACCAAAAAACCTCCCCAAAACCACTCAAAAAAATCAAAACATGACAAAAGAAAACCTTAAAAGAAAAAAGAAAGAAAGAATAAAAAACCCCTAAAGCCTCATTTACATCACATTTGATCTCTGCTAAGTTTGAATATCATCCCTCTGGCATTCCTTGTTTGGGATCAAGGTTCCACGAGACATAGCTGAATGGGCAAAAGCATCTGTTGAGCAGTTCTCAATAGTTCCTTGCTACTGCTAACAAGGGTGCTCAAAAAGCGAGAAAAAGGAATCATGATCTCCTTAAAGACTGCCAAGTAAGATGCAGGAGGTGTGGAGGTTTTCAGATGTCTGATGAGAATTGGGAGATAACCTTAATTATGGATTTTCCTACATTGTAGGGATAGCAAGATGGGCTTTCTACTGAAGGGTTGCTGCTACCCAAGCTGAGCTCAGACTGCTAGTAGTCAAAGAATTAGTGTGAGTTTACTCAAAAGGAGAGGATAAACAGGGCTGAGGATTAAAGACACTTCTCCACGTGGAGGGTCCACTGAGAAAATAAATCAAATGGGCAGGACAGCAAATTAAAAAGCAGATTAACCCCCTTGTGAGAAGGGACAATCAAAACTCCTTGGAACTGGGATATGTGTGATGCAGTAAAGGATTGAGGGATTTTAATGAATAGTGTCTTTGGTCTGATATAAACTTAGGTCAAATGAGGTACTGATTGCTTACCTTAGCACAGGTTAGCTCAGCTGGTTGGAGCATGGTGCTGATAATGCCAAGGTTGTGGGTTCAGTCTCTGTATGGGCCATTTACTTAAGATGATGCACTTGATGATCCTTCTGGGTCCTTTTCAACTCATAATATTCTGTGATCTTAAATTAGGTTTATGCTCCTAAACAGCTGCATTAAAGCTAGTGTAGAAAATACTGTTTTCTTTCCCATTAAAACCAACAAACTGTAAATTTTTCACTCAGTTCTGAGCATATGCACAAGTATTACAAGAAGTAAACCTTAACAGCTTGTTACCAAAAAGTTGCTTTGACTTAGCAGGAGCAAATGAAGGAGAGGTCTCAAAGTGCTCTTTTCAGGGCCACAGATTGTTCTCCTCCACATTCTTAAATATGTTGGTTTCCTTATCCACAAAGTATCTCATTCATATCCACATTTGGAAGCCTTGACTGAGTGCCCACCTCACACAACACTTAACAGACCTTATTGGGTAACTAAAGAATTACGTCGTGCATATTCTATAGTGTCATTACAGGCAATGCTGTCAAATATTAACATGTCAAATGCCCTAAAAACATAGCTTCACAAATGTCTTTCAAGGACACTCTCTGCTTCAACTTCCTCATTATCTACTTTACAAACCTTTCCAACACAAATCATTAATTCATTACAAGGTTAACTGCTCTTGTTACTTCATTTACTGAAACAACATGGTTTTTCTTGTGCTTTAATAGAAGATTCAATTTAATAATTTAATGCAATTTATTTCATTCATAATCATAGACAAAAGTATTCCTATGACTACCAAATCTAAAATATTTTTGGTAAGGCTGATCAAAATTATTTTCTGTTTGTACAGTCTTTACTGCAAAAAGCTTTACTATAAGCAACAAATATTTTAGTATAGTCTATGCAGGAATAATACTTGACCTACAACAGCCTGTGGAGGAAAATATTAGAGGTGAAAGGAGATTAGAGAGATCTGGCTCTGCTGCATTGGGTCTTGCTGCTAAATACATCAGATGTTTTAGAGAAAGCCTACCGTTATTTTCCTGCAAGAAAATATTACAGTAAGCCTTTTTTCTTTGTCTTTGTAATATGAGACACTCTGATGATAGCGTTCACTTTATAGACAATATAAACCTGAGGATATCTGAAATCAGTGGCTTCACGTGCAAGAAACAGAACTAATATCATATGGAGTTCTTGGTGTTCTGCCCAGAGTTCTTCAGGTATGTGGCAACCCCAGGAATCAACATCAGCAATAAAATTTCATGATGTAAAACTCATGGGAATATATCCTCTATTGCTGTAAGCTGGCAAAACTCCATTTAAATCACTACAACAAGAGAAAATTTGACCCAAGGACTAGCAGTAACATACAATAACCCTCTCCAAGGATTCCTAGAAAAAAGATTTCTATTAAAAGAATTCACAAAATAAAAAGCAATGTTTCATTTCAACCTCAGAAAAAAAGTCTGAAAAAATAAAAACCCTCTCAAAATTAATGCTGCGGAGAACATATTTGATCTCTGTGGCCAAGGTGGACTTGACCTATGCATTTATGGCCCGAGATGGGGAAATTTAAAACTGAAGGAAGGACAACGGCAATCATAGTACATTTCTGGGGGTTATTAGTACATTCCCCTGACAGCTTCTACCAGCTCTGCGTCTATGGGGACCTTGGAGCTGCTTTAAATGCTCTTCCCACCCCTGTTCAAAGCATTACTTTTAAAAATACTCTTTAAGCTGGCAATTTATACTGTAAAGATGGATTCAAGGCCAAAAATGCATCCGCAGAATAAGAACTTGAAGCAATAATGTTGTCTGACCCCTTGGTTGCCACCATTAGATGCTGTTGTTTAATGCACACTGAGTGTTTTATTTTGGGCTGGTTTGGCATTCAGCTAAGAACATTTGCAATGGTTATTAACCCCGTGTTCTACACTTCCACTGCAGCAAATATTTTTGGTAGATATTATATAATGGTAATGATACATTGTGGATGTAAATTTTTCTTGGGAGCTGACCTCTTACTCGATTAAACAAGTGGTAGGAGGTTATTTGCATGTGCTGTTTCAAGATCATCTTCCTCTTCTAATTCTGTATGAGAGATTGTTTCCTCTCCTACGGTGAAGGATATTAGGGAGCAGATAATTTAGATTCAAGGTCATCATCCTTCAAAGCAAGTAGCCTGAGCTATTGCAAGTAATCCTATGACATGCAAGGGAATTGCCTAATATGAGTAAGATTGCAAAATCAGGTCATGACTGGACTGACGATGTTGGGAAACATGAGGTATTTCCTTCCCTTAAATGACCTTGTGGGATATTACACACCCAACCTTAACCAAGAATGCAACTGAGGAACTAGCATCAATTTTCAAAACTAGGCTCCCACTTAATGGTACAGACTGTGGAAAATGCCACTACTTGCAGGCAGGATTAATTACACTAAATAAAGGAACTGTCTAGTTACCGTACATGCCAAACAACATGACATACTCACCTGTGAATTTTCCCAGCCCGGGATAACCACAGTGGTTTAAGAAACTCTTTGTTACATTGCATGAGAATGTGAAAATGAGTCATGGAGAAAACCTACTGAGAACCTTGATTGAAAAGAAACCCAACAAAAATCACAGTGCATTCCATCGCTGGTGATATATTACATGCGACACAAACTTTATTAGAGCCTCATATAACCTGAGGGCTGTAATCTCTGTTCAGGTGAACTGCCTGAGCTATATATGTTACATGAATATGCATCAGCCCTTTGAGGTCTGCAGTACTCGTCTTAATTAAAGCAAAACAATGACTGTAAGTCAGTTCATCAGGTGCTGATCATGCTGTTCCAAAGTGCAGAACTCCATGTCAGAGCTGCATGCTTTGTACATATACAACCAATCCTGGGCCTGTATTCTTAATTTCTCAAATTGTATCCTTGTATCCTTTGTAATTTGTTAATACAGCTGTGAAATTTACTGGATCTCGTTTGTCTCTCTTCCTGCCCCACTGCAGTGCCCCTTGTCTGGCCACCTCTGGTGGGATTTTTGCTGCGCCCGTTTCCAGCCAGCACAGCCCCGTCCTGCCCTGCAGAGCCCGTGTACAGCTCCCCAGAGCTAGTGCTGAGCCAGTAGCAGCACAAACTTTTCTCCTGAGCTACCCAAGTTTATTCCTACGACTCAAGTGCTTCTTGGTTGTACAGTGGTGTGCAAAAAGCTAACTCTGAGATCTATCACATGGCACAACAAATAATACAGACGGAATGTGGAGGCAGTGTTTGATGGCAGGCTTCCCAGCTCACGTCCGCCTCTCTCCCGAGCTACAGGGAGGCTTATCCTTTGCTACCAGAACCGCATTACTTCTATTTTCCTCACAAAAGTGAAGCGGGATTATTAATAAATCCACAGCGTCTCTCAACTGGCAGAGAACTTGTATCCTAATTGCAGTGCCTCCTTACATACGGTCTGAAACGCTGAGGTGGTGAAAGGCTTACGCCTCTTTGTGTATATTTTGCAGTGCCAGGGAATTACGCTCTGCAGCCCAGTTGCAGCTCAGCCACGCACAGGCTGCCTGCGTGCGGCCCCGAGCGAGGCAGCTCGGCCTGAAAGCAGCCGTGGATCACACGGGGACTACCACACACCTCCTGCATCACTGGCCCCAGGCTTGCATAGAGAACAGGCCCTTGCTTTGGTGAGATCAGAACCTCTCCCTTTGCTATTTAGAATCCAGCCCAGCAATTCCTCCAGTGTACAATTCCCATGGCTCTCCTTGGCTTGTCACTGCATTAATTGGCTCCAATCCCTCTCTATTCCAAACTTCTGTCCTATTAAGACCAAGACTTGCTGTTTTCTTGCTGAAGTCCTGATTTTACAACATCTTTACTTGTGGCATTCCCACTGAAATTGATACGGATAAATCTGCACTGTGTAATAGTTTCTCAGGCTCTGCATGAAGCACAACTAAATATAGAAAACACATAGCCACAGTGAAAATGGTCTTTTTTTTTTTTTTTTTTGTAAAAAAGAGTAACCACCTATCCACACTATCGGTGCTGAGTCAGAAATTTCCTCACAGGTGCAAAAACCATGTGTCATAAATAATTGTTTAATTATGTTAAATTCCATGTATCAGGAGTGTTAGTATAGTATATATATTTATACCGAGAGCACTGATATTGAAAACCTGATTTTTCGTTGAGGGGGCAGCACATTAGGACAAAAAAAAGGAGAATGGAATTTCATTAAATTAAACGTTACTTAAATCAATAGTACCTCTTTGACTACAGAGGTTTTCGAATGAAAGTTTCACACTGTATTTTAGTTATATCCATTAGAGAAGTAAAAGAGAATTTTAGATCTGAATTTTTAATATCACATCCTATTGTTTCAAGACTACAGCTCCACATTTGACGTGTTTTGAAAGAATAGCATGAAATTATCTTAGAATGAAATATGAGTGTAATTACAAAGTGCTAAGCACTCTCCTAATGCACTTGTTGAATATACTATGCCAGCATAAAATATGTCACAATTGATAAAATTTAGAACATGCTTCAGTAATTTCACTTAACTCTTAAGAGCAGGATAGAATAAAAGATCTTCTGTGCACCTTTCTTGCTGCAGTTATAAATGTTTCATTGTTACTTTGGGAGAGTAGATTGATCTGGAGTATTTTAATTCTCTTTGCATCAGCAATACTAGAGAAGATAGGGAATTTAGGCAAGTTAAAAATAAATGGTAATATTCTCGGATAGTGTAAATCAGCACTGAGATCAATACAATTATGCCACTTTACACTGGATTAAAATCTAAGGACATAGGTGCTAAATCACAGCACCTCCCTGCCCAATTAGCTGCTCTGCCTGCAGACAGACAAGATCACCATTGCTTTGCCTCTGTGAGAAACAATTTGACTCCCCTTGGCACATTTTTTGTTTTACTCACTAATTTGAGAATAGAAGCAATGAAATGATTTCACTATAACATTTCCCGGACAAAAAAAAAAATCTAAAATTTCCTTTGATACATGAGGATAGTAGAACAGCAAACGGCACGGCAGCTAGCTGGAGGTGAAATGTTGGAGTGTTGTGGCCAGAGGCTGGTGATGAAGAGGGGCACAGCCAGGGCCGTCCTGCCAGGCACCTGCAGGAGCACCCACTGGAAGGGGAAGCTCTGATGCTCCTCTCTGCCATATGATCTCTGCTGTGTCCATGGCACACAGTTTTCAAATTCACGACAGGGCTTGAAACGAAGTTTAATGAGCCACATTGTCCTGATTAAAGACATCCTTTCTGCACACCGTAGAGCTGGTGGTGCCATGTTCTCAAACCTGTACCCGAATATGAGTGCATGGAGGAGCATGAGAAAAACCCACATTTATAAAATGAACCTGAGTAAAGCAACATCTAGACTGCATTACCAGTTATTTAATTTGGTTTCTCCAATGTTTTCAAGCAAAATGTATTTGCAAACAATACATTTAACAATGCAATAAATCAAAATATATATGGGTTCACTACCATAACTATCAAAAGTCTTCAAGACTTGAAATTTTGTCTTTGATCACCCTCAGATAAAAAGTTGTACTGACCATCCATTTTCAGTCAGATAACAACAGAACATCACTAGAAGTTAGAGTCCATCTGTAGACTTTTTAATTTTTATAAATGTCACCAGCACCTTGCATATCAGGAGAACTGCAGAACCGTAGAAAAGTTCATATTAGACTGGACCTCTAGAAATCATCTAGTCCAGGGCATTTTCCAGCTGAATTTTGAAAGTCTAAGGGTGGAGATTTAATGATTTCCTGGCAGCCAGTATCAGTGCTTAACCAGTCACACTTTTTTCCCTTTCTATTAATGAGAAATTACATTCCCCTTCTACATTCAGAGGCTCTCAGAAGTGGAATCTAAAGCCCAAGATCTCTGCTCCAACCTTTGAAGCACAATATTGGCCATAAAATTTCACCCATTTATTCCAGTATTAGTGTCAAAATTTTATTTCGTAGAATCATCTCTTTCAAAAAGAGATCCAGTCTTTATCTGCAGACATCAAAGGTCCCCCTGGTTTCCTTGGCAAATTGCTCCAACAGCTAATCTTCCTCTTTCTTAAAATTGTGTGTCTTCTCATTTGAATTTGTCTGATTCCCGCTTCTGTGAAAGACTGGTCTCTTTCATTTCTCCCACCTCTAAATTAAAAGGCTCTTTAGTTTTCATCATTTGCCCATGCCTTGTGATCGTATGATTTAGAGGCATATTCTGCTATGCAGGAGTGGCTACAACTGCCTTTTAACAACATAAATATAAAAGGCTGAGGAAAATGAGCTGAGGAAAACAAGTGGTTATTTTTTTACTTCTGTCTTGTTCACCTGCAAGGTGTGAGAGAAATTATTTGGGCTTTTTTAGGTACTGTAAACAAGCTTCCTTTCAGTGTGCTTTTTGTTCAATTAGACAAACTATCATCATGGTATCTGTCAGGGTGTGGCATCTATCTTTGCATCTTCCCTAATTTTTCAATTGCTATTTTAACATATAGCTGCCATAACTGTACAGAATCAGTTTTGCTACACAACAAGGGAAAAATGTGTCCCTTCTCCCCCTCTTTCCTCTTTATCAGCCAAGGATAAACCTTTATGAGCCTCTTGATATTTCTTTCCTTTTTAAAATCCTTTTTTAGCACATTATTCCATTATTCTGCATTCTTATAGTTGCTTGCAAACTGATTTCTACAGTATAGTCCCTTATTGTAGATATATTATCTACCATCTTTATTCCTAGAAAGTAGTTCTTTAATTTGGTATTTCAAAAAGCATGTGTGGGAAAGGGAATTCTCCCTTCATCAATTAATTATTTACTTTTCTTTCCAATGTTGCTCCACTAATTTATTTCTCAGTAATGGCTTTATATTTAGTCCCAGATTATGAATTGAAATGTTAAACACTACTGGACAACATATAGACACTTATCGAACATGATTAGAGCATTCAATTATCACTGTGGAGGTCTGGGCAGTGAGGAGTTAATGTGTGGCTGTGCCTCAAACAACAATGGCCACCCAAGTGGGCAAGTTAGAACAGGATTTGGCTGGAATAGGGGCTGTGTGGAGGTAGGGCAGCACCTTTCTGGGGCTGACTTTCCTGTTGTGATCCACAACAGAGAACAGCACAAGCTCAGGAATGGGGTCAGGGAGCAGGTAAGACCAGTGGAGGGGCATCAAGAATACCGAAACACCCTCAAAGCCCCTCAAACTGTTTCCAGAGAGGTCCAGAAGAACAGGCTGCACATGCTCACTCATTTGCATGAAGAACAAGAAACCTAATCTCAGGGTGGGGAAAATGTCCCTGTGCCAAGGAACCCCCACAGAGCGCAGGTGGTGCCCTGTCACCTGGATCGATGCTGGACTCAGGACTGGTGATCTCCTTTCCTCTCCTGTCTGATCTCACTTCAACTTCCTCTTTCTTCCCTCTCATCTTTTTCCTTTTATTAGTAGAAAATAGGGGCAAATATATACCAATTTCCACTCTGAATATGTAGCTTGCTAATAAAATTTTGTGAGATTTTTTTTTCTGGACCTTTCTGGCTTTTGCTATTCTATTTTGACCATGGGTATCTATGAATCTTGGGTGCTCCCTTCTGTGTAAGAGTGGGATGCTACACCCATAGATGACTATTATTTGAGACTTGCCAGTTAATTAGTGGTTAAATCATTTAAAGCAAGATTTATTTGAAATTAAAAATATCTTATGGAACTAAGGCAAAGTATATATCCATGGGCCAAAATTACCATTGAATATCAGATAGGAGCAATCATACTAAAGACTAATAATGATGAGCTTATAAATATGTATAGCCACATTATTATTATTATTTTGGAGCATTTCATTCTGCTGCTCTGAGAGAAATCAGTTCCCTGCTTTACTTCCAGATGATTGACAGTTCAAGGGTCACACATTGGCCTGTTTCTCTTCCTAAAGGAGGAAATCTAATTTTAGTCTGAAAGAGACTTAAAAAATCCTGGAGCAAGAGGTCATCCAGCTTTATTAACTGCTCTTTGGGCTAAAATCTTTGATGGAGAACTATGAATTTGGACGTGTAAAAAAAGATTCTTGTAAAATGTCGATGCCTACCCAGATAGCATGTTAGATCTTCAGAGCACCACAATTCATGTGAAAATAAAATGTACTGGTTTTATCAGAGAGTCTTTCAGGCAGCAGGAGGAAGGGGAAGGAACTTGTTCTTGTGAGCACCCAATACGTGGCCCTGCTTTTGTTTCCCTCTCTAAAGTACTGAAGGCAAGGAAGGAATTCCTAGAGATCAAAGCTGTATTGGAAAAATCTTCAAGTATACAAAGTCAGCAATCAACCCCTACAGAAACAAAACTAAGCTAAACAAAAATATAGATGCATAGGCAGAAGCTACTGATCCTTCACTGTTGTAAGTACACGTGGGGTTTTGTGATCGCAGTGAGGAAACCAGCAACACACTTCAGCCCAGAATAACAGACGTGTAGGTAGCCATGCACAAAGCTTACTGGAGTTATTGGAAGGATTACCATTGGCTTCGGAAGGACTAGGCTACTTCTGCGTGATCTGTAAAGATCCACTGATCTGTACCTGTTACACAGAAGTTCACGGTCTGACATCCTCACAAAACCAAGCCATCGAACTGCACCTGAGTTCCTGATCTAGCTAACGTGCTAATCTGAACGTAGATTCTAAAATAAAACTGAAATATTTCATTAGTATCTCTTCCTAATTGCAGGGGTCTGGTGGCTAAAACATTCTTTTAAGATAGGGGAGGCTTAAATTCAAACCTGATATTTTTCTGATTTCAGATCTAGAGATTTAGGGGTTAAAGAAGCATAGAGAAAATAACTCAGCAGACTAGTCAGATAAAATTCCAGTCTCTCTTTCAATTAGAATTTTCTTAATTTATATTGAATGGAGCAATTCTGGTTGAATACTGAATTTCAGCACCATTCCAAAATTCTCCCAGGAGAGTGATTGCTTTTCTGAACTGTGGAAAACGTTGGTGCAATTTCTTGCCCCAAAGTGGGTTTCAGAGATATATGAACACGGATCTCACACATAACAAGAGAGTATCACTTCTGCTCTTTGCAAGAAAAGATGAGGCTGACAGATGAAACTAATTCCGAGAGTCATTTGTAGCTGCAAATCCAAAATGGGAAAAGGTGTTTTCCTCTAACCCTGTGTTCATTTAACAACCTTTGATGGCAGAGCAGAAGTCTGAACATTTCTTTGTCATTTCCTACTGTTTAATACCTCACACAAAGGACTGGCTTCTTCGAACCCTATTTTTAGGTGTCTTGTTCTGCCCATAAATTATAGATACAGCTCTGATTTCACTAGGGAGAAGGCCACCTGAAAAAATGTTCCAGACCTTTTTAGTCTTCATCATTTTTCCTCCTTCAGCCTATTTCACTTTAACAATAACTCTAAAAGGACTACAGACTGAGATTCAAATGCAGTATAAATTGATGTATCTACTGAGCTACCCAGGTTCACATTAGCTGAAAATAGAACTCCAGTCTGGGAGGGACAGTCCAGTATTATAGAATCAGAGAACATTGTAGGAGAATACTATGAACTAAGGCAGGGCCAAAGGCCTTGTAAATATTATGGGAATTAAGCCTGTAAAGTAAATTAACCTATAAAATAAATTAACCTATAAAATATATAAAGCGTGGTTTGGTACTGGTTTTTGCTTGTTTCTTTTTTTTTTTAATGAGAATTAAATCTTCAGCAGGTAGTTGAACCGTCATGTTTGGAGATGTGCTGATTTAAACAAGGCAAAGAAAACATTATTTTAAAAATTATTCTCCCTTCTTAGCCATTCCATCTTTTGGTGGAAATGGACAATAAGCAGTAATTTCACTGAAAGGAAGAAAAATCGTGAGACATTAAAGGTGATTCTTCATGAATTATGGAGAAATTTTACTGACCATATTTACCTCATGTTTTCACATTCTTCTCAAGGGAAATAAAAACATATTCTTTTACAATAGTTATAAAAGAATTTAGAAGCATGTTCTTTTACTCTTTAAAGGTTGAAAATTTCAACCTTTAAAATTGACAATGTATTGCAAGTACACTTCTGGGAGGAGAACATGTCATTTCCTAAGGGTGAGTTTGTCAGTGGCAGGGCCAGCTCAGCAAAAGCTGAGTCATTTTTATCAAATGAGTCTGGTATCATATTAAGGAAAAAATAACATGTGGAGACAGAAAGGTATGCAGTATATATTTTTACTCACCCATACACTAATTACCCATTGTCTTAAATCCTACCTACAGTCAGCCGACTCATTGGACCCGCCAATAAAAATAAAATATTATGAAACTACTGAGGTACCACGTAGTGACTCATTTAATATCTTTAGCCACCTGAATTCCCAAATAGGAAATGTTTTGCTTTGTTTTTTTAAGTCAATAGTAATGTTCTTATTCATTTCAAGTCTACTTTTCTTGTAAAAGTCAATGACAGCGAGCTACATAGCTTAAAATGCAATGTATATATATACATTCAGGCAGACAGATAGCCCCTACGACACTGACTACCCAAGAGAAGGATTTTTTAAGAAAATATGTTAGGAGTGAGTACGAGGAAGGATCTGAACATCTACAAAGTGGTATGTTTTAGTTTTAGGTGACTGACTTCTGAATTGTTGAAACCAGACCGTGGTTTATGAACATATACTGCCTGTACCATATACAGGCAGACTTAGGACCTTCACACTGAAACCCAATCCAGAGATCTACAGCTGCCTTCCTCAGCTGGTGAGGATGATGCCCTGCTGCCAATTCTGCCAAACCACTGCCCAGGAGGGTGCCTGGAAGTATGGGTGAGCCTGAGTCTCTGGGGCTAGTGGTCCGAGCACAGAGCTCTGAGGTGTGGGAAGTGCACCTCCTGCCCCTCAAAGAAAGTCCAGATTTGTATCTGTACAAAACTTAGTCTCTGTGTGTATGAGATTTGCTCTGAAACTGCTGTAGTGATGGCACAGTGCAGAGGATCTGGGTGGACTAACATTGAGATCAACACTAAGCTCGCAGATGTTTTTCAAGTGCAATTCTTTGGCAGCTATGCCTTCCCCAGAAAACAATAAAAGTCTGTTTATTTTATGTGTGGCCCAAGTTCAGTCTTTGAATTGATGAAGATGGTAGATGTTACACAGGCAGGCAGGATCACATCCTACTATCATGTCAGTTTTACACAGTTCTGACTCCACTGACTTTGATGGAGATATCCCCAAATTTAAATTGACACCAGGGGAAAGAGTCCATGATATTTCTAAGGAGCTAACGTCCTTAGACAGTCAGTTTTATGCTCATCTGACATATTATTCATGTAGGTATTATCATGGTTAGATTTAAAACTGAAGTTGTAACTTCATTTTAGAACAGATATGTCTTTCTCTGCTTTAGCCTATAGGTCTAGGAGCTGTGAGTGACAAAAAACTTTTTCTCGCCAGAAATATAGGTTTATGTATGCAGCTATTTCTCATAACAATGCAGAAAAGAAATCTGGGTCACTTCCGTCATTTGCTTCCATTAATAGTTAATATGAGTTATTGCCATTCAAAGTATTCTAAAAACAGGGATTTTATTTTTTTCTGCATCTCACAAGCAAATAAACAACAAAAAAATTTTAGCCAAAATAGTTAAGAAAACCTTCATTAAACAAAACTTAAATTTGCTGTGATTTTTTTTTTTTTGTGGAAACATGCTGCTTCTGATTTTTATGTAAAACCAAGATTTTTTATACAAAGCTCTTTCCCCAAAATATCTGCTTCAAGAAGTCATGGTTCCCTGTACTTCAAAAAGAGCAGGGGGGAAGAAGCATAGTTTAATGTGTGTACAAGCAATTTCAAACCTAATAAGTTGAAGAAAAGGGTTTGTGACAAGAGGAAACTTTGAAATCTAGTTGCTCCTGCTGTTCCAGTTAGATTCCTTGCCACCTTGCTTTTGCTGAATCAACATTTCTAGAAAGCTGGACCAGATTCAGCACAGTGGGACACAGGTAGGCTAATTTAATTCCCTCACTCCTTAGCAGCTCTGACTGTTTGACATTCTTTGTTTTCAAGCCTTAACTACAAATATACAACTTTTGTGCAATTCTTTCTTACTGTAGTCTGTCACTAGGAATCCACAGTAAAGAAGCCGGGACTGCCAAGATCACCGTGAAACGCTGGTGCAATAGTGATGCAGAGGATGCAATACTATGTTACAGTAATGTTAACGTGCACAGGCACATGTGCATCTGCCAGAGTGGGAAACATCCACTGCGCGGTGGTGTGAAGGCAAGTGCAGGCGAAGAGATGGGGGAGCAGGGCTGAGGGTTCCTGGGCGTCACCCCCTGCTGCCAGGGCCAAGGGACAGCTGCTGCTGAGCCTGCCCAGCTGCAGCAGCACAACCCCATGCCCAGGCCTTATCCTCCCGTCCACTGTTCCCCTGTAGGAGCGTGCCCACCAACAAATGCTGTTTTCAGGGACACCGCTGTCCCATTCTTCCCTGTTCTGAGGATGAGGATGGAGCTGCCTTCCACACTGTGCTTCTACCTTCATGTTCCACAGGACCCCCATTTCCATAACATTCCTACATGGCAAAGGGGAGGTAAGGAAGAACTTTCCTACGTAGATGGTAGGGCTGTTTGATGTTTTTAATACAGTGCTAATTTATTGTTATTGTTGGTTGTATCTGTGTCCTGTCAACTCCCCCCTGCTCCCCACTACCACCCCCCCCACCACCTCCTCACCACAAGATTTTATTGAAAGCAAAATTATTTTGCCAGCGTAAGAACTTAGGTCTTGGCTAATATTTCAGTAGCTGCACAGCTTGAAATCACAAATAGACAGATTTCCTTTTGAAGAAGTGACAGACCGAAAAAGGTGAAAGATAGCAGGGCAAAACCCTGAGGACAGATTTGTCCTACTCTTTCTGAAGAGTTAAGAAAGGAAGAGGGAGGAAGAAAGATAAGTAGAGAAAAAAAATCCAAACATATACTCTGTGTTTTAGTCTTGAATTTGGAAATGAAGAGTATAATATTTAAAAGTATTACTTGTAACTCTTTATGATCCCTCTTCCCTTCCCTTCCTTCCTCCAACGTCCCCTCCCCCATGCCAGCTCAATCTCTTTGTGTGAGTGTAATAATAGATATCCCAGCAAGGCACCATCTTTGTTAACACGCCTCTGAAGCTCTTCTAAGCTGCTGTTTTCAGTGGAAAACTCTGCAGCTTTATGATATGATATCTTTCAATATAGTTTCCCTGAATGATTCATATAATGGTTGTGGCTACTTGCAGGCAAAGAAACCTCATCCATTATGCCCTCAAGAACTGCACGACAAACCCTACTGACACTAAACACACATGTCAGTCTGTAGCCCATACACTGCTTGACTCACATTTTGGACGGACTTCTGAGCAGCGATTCAGCTAAGTCCTGCCCAGCCTTCCATGCTGATAACACAGGAAAAAAATGAGAAAGCAGCAACATTAGACTCATTGTATTCTCTCAAAACCAAGAAAAAGCCTCACTGTTTTCCTGTTGCGATTTTGTTGACACTTCCTTGCTGGGTCCATAGTATTGGCATATGCTCATTATTCACCACCTTAAACATATTTTCCTTGAAAGTTAATTAAGTGACAGTAAAATTTTCAGCACATGCCACTCTTCCACAGGGTGATAAGTTTATTGTTCTTATTCTTGAGGGGTTCCTATAGAGCAAAGCCAGAGGAGAATGCACACTAGTGATATGCCGATGGAAATGAGATACGATAAAATAGTGTTTTCTTAGCAGGGAGATCATCCTGAAGGATGATGGGATCACTGCAGCTGCTCTCCCTTCCCAGGAGCAGAAGACCCTGCTCAACAGCTGGGAGAGAGCCGGTGGCCCTCATCACTCCAAAAATCACATCCACGTAACTCCTCAGCGTAAAAAGATTCACCTCTTTGAAACTGAACAACCTCCACTGCCCTTTTATTGTCTCAAACCCATCCACCTTGAACATGATAACTTAATTATATCCCAAACTGGGCAGACTGAAATCTCATTTGTGACATGATCCTTTTGGTGTATAATAGTCTTAACAAGCCTTAATTTTCCACTCTGTCTTCCTGTCATAGTTACTTACCACTGCTAAGAATAATGAGATAAAAATGTGAGGTTGAACCGCATAAAGGAAAAATGAGTCAGTACAGAGCAATGCTCACGCGGACTTCCTGCAGAGGAATATCTAACGACACTCCTTTGGCACTTCTAAGACTCAGCTGCTTCTCTGGACTTCAGGTGAAGAAGGACCATGTTGCCAGATTTTGGGGGTGGTTTTGCTTTAATATCCTTTTTCCCAGACATTGTTAGCCTGAAAGACATGGCTCATCCCTTCTGGCCCATGAAATCAAGGAAACTACCTATCTACTCTAGCAAATGATTTCATTTGCACACACTTGCCTCAGCATGACCAGTTCACACCATTTCATTGTATGACCTTGAGTAACTGGCTTTTTTTTTTTATTTTTTAGTTTCGTAACTTTCTTTTTTAAAACAGAAGTTTCTAACTTCTATTGTAAAAAAAATCATGAAAACGTGTTCCAAATGCACTCTGCTGGATCCAAAATACAGATTTTAAATTCATAAAAAACCAAACAAAAACCAAAAAAACCCCATAATTTTCAGACATTTAAGACAACCTTTCATTTAGTAATTTATATTTTTTAAAGACTTGGTCCTTGAGGAAACGAGGATCTATGATTCATTGAAAATAACCATCAACAACTTCAGCGTTGATGTGTTTACTCACTCATATTCCCACAAAGTGTTAGATTAAAAAAAAGAAAACAAAACTAAACCACCTTAAAAGTTGTCTTTATTTTTCTGTCTTTGATGTTTTTTGGTGTTGTTTTTTGTTGGTTTTTTTTCATCTGTTTCACTAGCACAGACTGTTTGATTTTGTTTAGTGTTTTCAGCTGGTTTTACCTTACACCTTAAGTTAAGTCTGAAATACTACTATCAATCCCACAGATGACTCTTTAGGACACTGTTCTATTGGAATGTGATATTATATAGAAAATAAAAATCCTAGACAAGAAAATCTGTTTCCATTTATGCATGTGTGTGCATAGGTACATAAATTTTAATAAAAAAAATATTAAATTTTTGGAGTCCTAATAGTCCGTCATTATTTTTTTCTTTGTTAACGCCTTCATATTAAGAACTTAATTTTAGACTTAAAACATAAGCTCAAACTTACATGTGTCTAAAGGACACAGCAAAGTGTATGGGGGGATCTGCTTCCTTTTCTGGTAAGGGGTACCTAGGCAGGCATCAAGCTGAGCACCTCTTACCAAACACTGACAAAAGCCAAGTGCTACTGTATGAAGGCTGAAGGTTTTGTCTCAGCATCCATGCTCTAATCTGTGTTTTCAAACAGCAGTATCACAAGGATCTACATTCTTCCTGAAGCTTGACCCACTCTTCCCACTGCAGTTTATCACCTTCAGGGTCCTGGTGCACCCCAGACTTCGGCTGAGGACATCTTCCTTCTGGGACTTCATGTCCCTTATCAGAGATGGCCACTGTCCTTTGGGGTGCTCCAAAGTAGTCCTGTATGGTTTGGGGTGTCTCAGGGGACAGCAGGTGAGGGTCGGAAGGGTGTGTGCACAGACCTCATTCCAGAATTGAGGTTTAAATCTGCTTTACATTGAACCACCTGAGCAGACTTTGGGTGCTGCCCTTTGTTCCAAAAGGAGCTGTATCCTACAGCTCTTCTTTTGTGAATGTTCTTCTCTCTCCTGGCCAAACACATGAGTCTTTTATGACCTCATCATTATCCCAAGATATTTAATGTCTAATCAAAAAGATATTTGTTAATATTGAATTGTATGGTTATATTTGTTTGGTGGCCAGCAGTTTTAGCTTCTCTGACAAATATTCTAACTGTAATGCCTAATCTGCTTGGATACACGAAAGAATACACTTTTTTTTTTTTTCTTTTTTTTTAAATTATCCATTACAATTAAGATAAATAATGTCCTGTCACAGAGCACAGAGACCAGAGTCTGGGTAGATCCCATCTGTGTAAGTGCTGGAAACCTTATTGCAGAAATCTCCTTTAGTCAGCCTCTTTGTTGCGTGTTACCACATAATTTTTACCTACAGGCATCCAGGCTGGTTTTGCCTGATGAAGCATCTGCGGTCTGGACTTTGGGGATGGAAATTAGGAGAAGCTACAGAGGACTTCAGAGGCACTGTGCAAACACTGCATCCCTTTGTCTCCTCGCTGCCCTTTCCCTGGCTGGCGGAGCCGGGGCCGGCCGGCAGCACGCGGGTAGCGGGAAGCACAGACTATGGATTTCACCTGCAGCGCCTCGTTACACAGACCCACTGTGGCGTTCAATGCCTCTCTCTTCTGCTTGATTAAAGATAATAAGGGACAAGTCGCTGGCAACACTTTGAGGCAGGGTGGTTTCTAGAGATAACTAGGGGATGGATTTGTATCATCGCATTTATATTTAGGATTTGATTAGTTTTTGCTTTATAATTCTAGCGATATTTTTAGTCTAGCTTATTGAGCATTAGAGCAACCCTCTCTCCAGTGACCAGTCTAATACCTCCAAAGCCCCACAAGGGGCTGTTGGGACACTAAAGACCATCAATCCTTATGAATAATGCATCTATTTCCTACCAAGGCTCAAAGCCCATTAATACTATAACATTATTACATCTCTTATTTACTCTTTTCTATCTATGGGATAAAAGATTAATTCTGAACAATTTTTTTCAAATTAAGAAGAAATATCAGTAGATCCAAATCATTTCACATAGAACGCACCAAAATTATTGCCAGAAGGAAGTGGTAAGAAGTAGAAAACAAAATAATGAAATAAGAAATAACCCAATTATGTGAGACAGGGATTGGCATCGCAAGGTTCCACCTAAAAATGCCCACTAAAATGCATTGAAACCCCATGTTCTGCATGGGGAGTTCCCATCCTGGTGAGAATGAATCAAGAATTAATCCATCTGTGACAGACAGGGGGACTGAATGGAATTATAATACGGGTATTATAATATCACCAGGGTTTATCTGTCTGACCAGAAAAAGGAAAAACACTGAGATCATCAGAACAGGTTGTAAAACTACTTTCTCTCTCTTTGGATGTGGGTAGTTCCAAATGTGTCGTGGCCTAATTAGGCAGAACCTGGACGGAAGAGCCTCTCTCCCTGTAGGTTCACAACAGCAAGATCTCAGCCTCCTCTGCATGTCTGACTGCTGCTGCTAATACTTCTACTGCTGATGAATAATTAATTACAGTGAGGATCTACTAAAATCCAGTTGCCCTCAATGTCCTCTTCATACTTAGCAAGAACAAATAAAGTAAACCCCGGAAGACTGAGTAGCTTGCCTAGCAGAGCTTGGAAATGAGCGTTAGTCATAATGGTACATGTTCGAAGATAAATCTTATAAATTAAAAAACATACTACTGCATGTGTAAGGTGAAGTATATAAAACTCAGAAATATACAGTTTTGCATGCATAACTAGATTTTTGATATATTCAGTATCAAATCCAAAAGGTAGCACATTACAAGAAAAATATATTACTGTATCCAGTGCAGATCTGCAACCTTCCTGAATTATAACTGAGCTGTTTGCAACAGAATTCACCAATACATTGCCTTCCCCAGCCCCATTAGATAATTTGCCTTTGTCCAGAACTGACCACACACTCTGCTTCTGAAATGCACAGAGGCAATAAAAAGAATATGGAGGTTTAGCAAGTGAGGCACTGAGGGACTGATATTCAGCAACGCTAATTCCAGCTAAATTTATATTGTATTGAAAGTGCTGTTAAAGAACAGCTTGGCATACATCGAGACATGTGGTTACCAGATTACTTTCTATCTCCGCTCAAAAACATTTAGAGAATTTCTCATTAAAATTATTTAAAGTGAAACAAGTCAAATAAATCTACTTAAGCTGTTGTTGCATTGCCTCATTTGCACTGAAAAAATGTTGCTTGTTTTTTACATTCTATTTTAACTGTACATATGAGGCTTTACTCGCCCATTAACAAAATACATCACCTCCCAATTGCTTTCTATACCTCCTTAAATGTTAAACATAAACATATATACCATCTGTTTCCTATAATGACACCGATCCAAAATGGCTGTATTAGACACCTCCACATAATAGATCATCTTAAAACACCTTAGCGGTTTTGCTTTATGGAGTTATTTTCTTGTGACAAATTATAAACCTATACTTCAAGAACACGACCGATCTGTAGCCTCAACTGCAAATTCTGAATAGTTTCTCTCCATTTTAACAAAATGTGCTGGCTCGTATCTGATGCAGCAATTTTTTTTAAAGCCATAGGCCACCCATGTTGCTGTGATATCCTTCAAGTCCAGTTAATTTCTCTAGTTAATAATTTCTTAGCTAATACTTCATGAAGGATTCTGATTGAAATCATTGCAGTTCAAAATAGTCACTGCTATAACTTACAAAATTATTATGTAGCAGTTGTGTAAGTGAAACTGCAGAACAAATTACAGGGTTTATGACCAGTCTGCAACCAAAAATAAATTTCAGGAGGAAAAAAATCACTTATCTGTTAAAAAAAAAAAAAATCGTCTTTGCATTGCTTGTACTTGTGAACTCCAGTCATCAAATGTTCAACAGGAAATGGACAAAATATAGTCATAAATGTCATTGAATGAAAATTTGGTTCTGAATGGATTTCAAACGTACTTTCTCCTCAGGTTCAGCTCTGTGAAAAAATGACTGTGTCTGGAGCAAGTCGAATTCAGTGAGGAATTTCTCCTTGACTTAAATGAGCTTTTGACCAAGGCATCGCAATATTAATGCACGAACCTGCAAACCCTTATTTCCCAGGGTAGCTCCAATGAATCCTAGACTGATTAAACCTCTGTAGACCTGTGTGCAAAAGCAATACTCTGTCTGCTCATTCTCCCTTAAATGTGAGAGCTCAAATGGTTATGAGACAGTATTGCTACAGGTTTGATCAAAAATAAATGCCATATATCTAAGGACCATGAATAAGGCATGAAACAGCCAGTGTAGGAGTAAAAGAGCTAAAGGGAAAAAATATATAGATACCATTGCCTTGGACTGCATAATCTCAGCAGAGCTTCTTGCCATGTCAGAGGCTTTATTTCAGAAGTACCTGTTAATGCCTCTTGGCTACACAATCCCATTTGATGAGGCAAAAGTAGGCAGACTTCTGTGGAAGTACCAGCTGCTTGGTAACCTCTTGTCACCAGAAATAAAGAACTGGAGTACTGGTATTGTTGCTGAGTCTATAAACCAGTGCTACCAGAGGGAACAAATCTGCAAAAGCTTGAGGAAGAAATAGTGCAGAGATTTCCCATCCAAGCCATTTTTCCTCCAAGGAATTTCTGAAGAAATGGAGGAACAAGGAGGAAATACCAGGACTTTCATTCTTTAAAAAGTGGAGGGGAAACCTTTTTTACCTGTGTCCCCCCACACAATCTTGTGCAGTTAGAGCTCCCCTTACTGTTTCAGCCTACCTGAACTCCACTCTCCAGACAAGGCTGAGGAGACCACCAATGGATGGATCATGAAGCTTTCCTCTCATCAAATGTTGTCTCTCCCTATTGTGTGAATATGTAAGGTCACGTACTCCTTTGGTGCTGCATAAAGAACACTCAGCTACTTTTTGAAACAATCTCCAGTGTTCTTCCTCCTCCTTGTTTCTAGTTTTGCTGCTGCTATTTGTGTGATTTACAGAGGTTGTTTTTATTCCTCAGAGCTTTCAGAGCAATTAAAGAAAATAAAGAGCAAATGCTCAGGTAGTTAAGAAGAATGGAAGAGGTAAAAGAGGGACACAAAGGCAGAGATACCATGAACAACTCCTAAAGAGGAAAGAATAAAATACAGCTTGTTTTCAACATGCCTTAACAGGCACAACAATTCCTGGTTCAGTTTATTTCAGATTGTAATATGGTTTGGAGGGGAGACAGTCAGTAACTTCTAAACAATATGAACATGCAATTTAATAAAACAGCAATAACTTGTCTATTGTGAACTTCAAAGTCATGCTATATTTATAATACACAGTTGTTCAAACAAGCTGGTAAACTGTGATACGCCCTACTTGCACAGACCACTTGTATGCCTGGATTTTTCACACCCAAGAGGATAAAAAAAACCCCAAAACAAACACCCAAACAGGTTGTTTTGGGATTTTAACTGTTTCATCTTGACGGTTGCACAAACATGCCATATCTAACCTCTGTGCTAACACGTTGGCTCACAGGCTCTGTCCTCCTTTTCACCTTTCTAACCTCAGCTGAAGCTGTTGGAACTTGCAGAGGCTACCAATCCATGTCCATACCTCAGCAACCTGACTTCTTCACCTTCAAATTCATGTCTCTTCCCCTCTGCTCTGCATTTCAAAATCCAGGATTAAGCAAACCTGCAGTAGATGTGCATGTTGAAATGCACTATTGCTTTTTGCTTTGTAGTTTCCTTGTTGCCCAAAAGCTCTGTCAGTAGTGTCTTTTTTTTTCCTGCACACACTGCTGGTTTTTTTTTAAGTACAATCTCTCTGAGAATTAAAAAAAAAAAAGTGGAATCTCAATAACATCCTCAATAAAGGACTTTTCAGGCTTTGTTTTTTTTTTTTTTAGGTAGAGTATGACACAGCCTTAGATGACACACACCAAATAAACAGGAAAAAAATTGCCAATCCTTGTTCTATATTACACACCCATTGAACATTTTGGGTGGAGAATCTCCAAGGAGGTCAAGCTCAGTTCTTTAAAAATATTTCCATTTCTACATGAGGAGGCAAAATATCTCAGTACCTACACCTCAGAAGCCTATTCTATTTCTATTGAAACTTTAATTAAGTTTCCCAGAAGACACCTGTATTCCATTGTATGAGATATACCAGTGGTAAAATTTAATGCATCCCTCCCATTGCAGATCATGAATTTGCCCAAAATTGCCATTGCTGCCATGCCTAATGCAGGCATTATGTCTATTTACTAGCCCACTGCAGGGCTAACTGGAGAAGGTGGCAAGGGTTCCTTTTCCACATTGCTTCTGCCTCAGTCTATATTTATTGTTTCAGTTCTTCTGCATCATTTTAGACCATTTCTAAATCATCTAAATCCACGATACGTTAACACGAACTGAATTGACATGTTCAAAGACATGTTTCTCAGCATACTTTGCCATTTTGCCAATGTTTTTACTCAATGCTTGAGGGACTTTTAACACCAGCAGGAGTGAAGCAGGAGCCACAAGGCAACATCAAACGAGTTCTGCATGAGTCTCAAGCCAGGGTGCATGCCAGGCATGCTTTGAAGAGCCATTGCTCTGAAAGAATGTGGTTCAGAGAGGCTTGTGTTGGACTGGTTGAAGGTCACCACCAGCATGTGGGTCAGGTCAGCCCTCCAGCAGCCTCAGATGTGTGTCTGGAGCAGGCAAATCTCATGCAGCTCCTTCCCTGCACTCCTTCCCATAGCTGCACCTCAAGATTTTGGGCTTGCTGCCCCATGGACCAGGCAGCTCCAAGGCCCACACTCCACAGGAAATGTCAGGAACAGGTGCCTGCCTCCAGCCCAGCCATCACCTTTCTGGCTTTGTCCTTCCCTTTGAATGCCCACTGAACCTCCCTTCCCACACATCAAAATCCTCCCACGTGCATTCACCTCTCCAGAACAAACGGTTTGAAATGAAGGTGCAGTCTTGCAGTAACAATCACATTAACTATTTATTCCGCTGAGACAAACAATGAGTCAAGAGCAGCTTTTCAGATATGGAAGAACTTCTAGTTTCTACTGCCAAAATTACTTTCCCAACGGGGCTTGTCTTCCACAAAGTACCTGACCCAAAGGTGTTTGTTCCTGTGACCAGGTGTGACTCAAGACAAAGCAGCAACATAGTACTTGGCATTGTTTGGTGCGTAGGACTTCGAGAGGAGAAAGATGAAAACAGACACGTGATGCTGATAAGAATTTCTTTTTATGTTATTCCAATAAAAAATACATTCATACAGAAATATAACAATCTTGCAAAAAACAATTTCAAATAAAATCTTGTAAAACAAAATTTTTACAAAAATCTTACAAAGAGATTCTTTAGATAACAGGGTGCTTCAAAAACAAAAAAAGAAATTTCACTAATAGAAACTTTTTATTCTTAAATTTCAAGCAAAAATGTTTTATTTTTTTTTTATTTTTCAGCTTGATTGAGGCTCAGTTATCACCTGAACAAAATGTACTTGCTTATTAAGAAAATTACAGGCATTTGACATATGGCACACAGCCCCACCCCATCCACACAAGTCTGATGGTATTTCACAATTGAGACAAGCCAGTGCAAGTGTTTTTTTTGTTTGGGGTTGGTTTTCTGTTTGTTTGTTTTTGCTCTTTTTTTTTGATTTTTTTTTTTTTTAATTTCTTGTTTATAAGAATTACGGCTAAGCCAAGGACAATGCAAACAAGGAGTTAAAAACACAACAAAACCCAATCGTAAATAGAAATCCATTTTCTGGAAAATTTTGTTTGGGGGAAGAAAAAAAAAAGTGCATTTTCAGGCAATTTAAACCAAAAATGAAATGAGAATGATTTAAGCCTGTGTGTTCCATAGAACCAGATCACTTGCATATACTTTTTTTAAACCACTTATCTACATACATTTCCAGGAAGATATACCAAAATATTAGCAGAGTAAGCAAGACTGATAAATAATAGCAAAAGAAACAGGTCACATGTTTCATTGCATCGACTGTAGTGAGCTGGTTTAAAAAAAAACCGAAACAAAACAAAACAGGTTTTGGACAGACTATTCCTACTCTAGGAAAAAACAGTCTTTATTTTAGCTGAACTATGTAAAATTAGAGCTCAACCACCACAACGACTAGCTCACTCACAGGTCCTCCAGTAAGCTGGAAGGCCAAAACCCGAGTGTACTTCTTCTGCACACAGCTAATATTCTTTTAGCATGCCAATATTCGGTTCATATCATTCTTAAATGGCCACAGATACGCTATTCCAGACAACCTAATAACTACAAAACACAGTCAGCAGTCTGAGAAGGACTGAATGCCAACAAAGCCTTTAGCATACCATTAAGCTAAAGGTAAAGCCTCTAAAAACGCTAGATTTTAATTAACTGTATCTTTCATTTCTTTGTCTCCTTAATGACCGTATTGCAGGGGGAAGGGGGAGAGGGAACATTTTGATGGGCTGTGGCATTTTCTAGCTATGTGTTCTAATTTTTCTCCTTTTAAAAAAAATATTTATATATTATCTATATATATACACACATACACAGACTGTACACACAAATATACATACACAATTATTTTTCTGCCCACTTTTAAAAAAAAAGTAATATAGTTTCTTTCTGTATGACCAACAGATAGCTAGATATATAGATGTGAAACTTGTGCCTTTTAAGCAAATACATCTTTTAATACTTCTGTATCTTTAATATGTATGAAAACTTGACATATTAAGTACAGTTGGGGTGTGTATATACACAGTTGTTGTGCAAGGTCAATATAAAAAAAGTCTCAAGGTGGCAGAACTGGTCAGGTATTCAATTGGCATATGCATTATACTGTAACACAGTCAAATTGTCTAAGTTAAACAAATACTGTACTGACATGAATGACTTTTCTCTATATTTGTCTTTGTGAAGGAGGACCCTGGAAGTAACCTTTTTTTCCCCTCATATTATACATTTGATACAGTACAATGCCAGGTGAAAAGAGAGCCTTAATAAAGCATGCATCACCCATACCCCTGTATAAGACCCCCTGCAAGAGAAGGTCACTTGCATAAGGCACCATTATTAAGGTCAACAGTGCATTAACAGCTAGAAAACCAGAAGTTAGTCCTCAAGGCATAAATAAGAGAAAAATTAGCTGCATGAGAAAAATCAGTTTCTAACCAATAGTGGTTTTATCCACCCAACAAAAAAATTATTCATGTTCCATACATTATGTAACATTAGACCAATTGTATTTTAGCTGCTCTTAACTGGAATCAAAACTGCAGTCCTGATTAAAGAATGGAAAAGCATATAGTTCCCCAGAACCATGCAATAACCTTTGTATTATAATGAAAAGTTATAGTTGTGTTACATTTGTAAATACACAGCTTATACAATGGATTACAAATGAGCTCTGTAGCAAGTAAAACAAGCTACTTGACACATTGCACGTTTAATAGCTGCACCAGACACCTAAAGCTCCTCTCACACAGGAACAGGGAGGTCCCCCATTTCCATTCTGGCATCCTGACTCTTTTTATTCCCCCCTTTCCCCTCTCAGGTTTTCCCTCTAAAAAGGTGCAGACACCCCTCCCCCCACCCCTTGGAAATGATTGGTGGTCGTCCCATCTCACGAGATACTCCTCACATACAAGACATTCAGACTATTTTTTTTCTCTTACAGTTATAAAACAACCACAAGAAAAAAAATGTGCCTCAGCATACAGTCATCAAGAGATCCTCATCGCATACAGTCGCCCAATCATTAACATTCTCAGTGCACATGCTCACGGCAAAGGCTTAGGAGCCACTCAGAAGGTTAGATACCAGTGTATGAGTCCAGGAAACCCCAAACATCACGCACCGCGGTTGCTATGCCGTTCTTACATGACTTATTAGCCCTCAAAAGACCTTCAAGGAAGTGAGGTCCTGGAGGCAACTGGGTAGGGTGCAAAATGGCATGCTTTGGCTGGAACACGCATCCCTCCGCTCAAGGCTCTTCAACCTTGACGCCTCTTAGCCCGCAGGATTCACCTCTTGACCCATTCAGAGGTGTCTCTTCATGTGAAGGGCCAGGTGGTCAGACCTGGAAAAACACCTGCAAGGCAAGAGCGAGGCTGTTAGCCCACAGCCGCCGGCACACGCGACGCGACACGCGGGGCTGAGGCACCTCCCCTTGCTCTGCTGCTCCAAAACACAGCTGGTGGAGGAGGGATTGGCATTCCCGGGATACACGGGAGTACTCAGAGTGTCTGTGGGCACCCAGGAGCTCTGCAGATGGGTGGTAACACTGCGGACTTCTCCACGTTCATCTGCAAGATCAGGCTACAAACCACTTCCCAATGGTTAGTAAAATGGAAGGGTTTTCCTAGTCTAAATATGCAATAGTTCCTTAAAACTACCAGACACAGTTGTGTTCCCAAATAATTCCCACACAAGCGAAATGCAGCCTAGACTGGCTTTCCAACAAGCATTAAAAATAACTATTTAAAAGTGTGCATTTCAATCACATACCTGTCACAGTGACTACATTTAAAAGGCTTGGCACCAGTGTGCTTTCTGAAGTGTCTGGTTAATTCATCACTTCTTGCAAAACGCCACTCACACCCTTCCCATGAACATCTGTAAGGCTTTTCCCCTACAAAGAAAGCAGATTACATGTTAGTCGTGACTTCATTCAAAGACAGGTGCTATCATTTTCTATGTAAACCTCCTTCACTCCCCCAAACACAATTTTATTTAACCTATCTGAATGCTTCAGAACATGTAAGCAAAGAAGGCTCACAAAATTCATCCACACGATTCCTACTTATCTTGCTGCAACAGCACATCAAATAATCTCATTCTTATGAAAAGTAATTTTAAAAAAAGTGATTAAACAGGCTCCCAGGAAACAAAGGAAACCAGCCCTCTACCATTCCTGTTCATCTGTAATGGCAGGCTTACTCCCAAACAGGTACCATTCACCTCATAAAGGTGATTAAAGACACCACAGCTAGGCTCCAAAATGCAATTAGGCTCTACTGTATTGCATCAAAGCCCTCTGTCACTCACTCATCTGCAAAACATGCAACCTCCTTTCTGCTGAGCCACTTATTCTTGGAAAAGCCTGCACACCACTTTGAACACTGCTATTTCAGCATTCAAGAAATACCACTTCCATTCACAGGAATGTTCTCAACCAGACAGCACCAGAACACCAGTTCTGCAATACTTCTGAGCCTGGCAGCTATTTATGTCTGCTCAACAACCACGGTTTCGGGGGAAATTGTTTTTTTTTCTCTTGAAATAATCCTGTTTTATCTGACTTCTGCACAACAATGGGAGCATCCAAGCTTACTCAGACTTCCCATAAAAGCCACAAAATGCTGAGCTCATGAGTCAAAATAGCATCTTTTCTCTGAATTCTCTTTCCCACATCTTAAGGGGAAAAAAAAAAAGCCAAACATCCATATAGGTGTTTGGATTGGTACACCAAGAACACCATACCAGTTCCTCACATTAAGCCATGTGCCTACTGAGCCAAGGCACAGCTCTACACATCTAACTGCTGTCATAAAGAGATGTCAAATAATAATGCTCAAAGAAGCACATCAGCACGCTACTTCAACCATAAAATATTTATAAAAGCCCTGAAGTGTCTATCTTCCTCACTTTCTTTCCCAAGAACACAGGATTGTTATTTTTAGTTCAGGTTTCATAACAATAAAATGCTGTTGCTCAGTAATTTGGGATCAAATTATACAGTAGATCATACATTTTTAAGTCCAATTGGGCAGATGTGTCAGGAGGACAACAACTCACTGTGGCTTTCCAAGATTTTTTGCTGATAACAATGGCACGCATAAGTGTTAAACGAATTACAAATATAGCTATATTTAATATAATCAAGGCCTTGGTATGTCTGATAAAATAGACCCGATGTGGACTGAAGCATAAAAACAAGCTCTTTATAGTATTTTGTGATTTGACTGATTTCTGGATATACATTCCTTTTTTTAGCAATAAAGCCACAGCTCACTTTTGCTTTAGAAATGATCGTCAAGAAAGGCCTGGCATCTAATATGGCCGGACCTTTGCTCCTGAAGACCGCGTGCTGCTGCAGCTTCCCAACTATTGCCTGCTTAGACCAGTGGCTCCTATTTGCTATGACAGCAGCCTAATCCACCACCAAGCGCCCTGGCTCATGAAGAGAATGAGGAAGTGATGTTGTCCACGCTGGTAAGCCTCTGCTACTATTACATCATCTCTCCAAACCTGGGCTACCACCCAGTGATTGAGTAACGCTGATGACACCACCACCACCAAGGGGTATTCCCTACAGTATTTGCCAGCTCTTAGTAAGCATAGGGTTACTAACCTGTATGAGTGCGCTGATGTGCTTTCAGATGTGAACTTTTGGTGTAAACTTTCCTGCAGCCGTTAAAATGACACCTGTGAACGCGCCTTCTGCCATCCGGCGAGGTGTCACCATTGGAGGGTGTACCTTTTTCTGCAGTCTTTCCAGTGGTACCGGTACGGATTTTCCCCGGTGAATGCAACTCACCCGGCGTACAATTCCATATCTGGGAAGAAGGCTCCTTGCTCAGCTCAGGAGACGAAGGGGGAGTGGAAGTGACAGATGAACTCAAGTTTCCTGAACTGGCTAAAACATCACTTATAGGGTCAGAGGTAAACTTTGTCGTGGGTGAGAGCTCCTCACAGCTGTCTGAAGATTCGCTGCTCACATCAGAATTCAAACTGTTGGTCTCTAAGTTCTGACTAACAAGATTGTCCTCTTTTGGGACACATGTGGTCTTCAGTTCAGATTCCTCCTTTTTCTCACGTGCCAGAATAATTTTGGTCCAGAGATCCTCTTGGCTATCAAATTTGATTTCAGATGCAGAAACGTAACAGGGTTCACTCTGAAGATACCGTTCTAGCTCCAAACATGTCTAGGTGAAAGAGAAGGAAGAAAAAAGAGAAAAGTTACAGGCCTGCTTAAAAATAAACCAAATTATTTTACACTTCAAAAAGCATGCAGGAATGTAGTACGTTCGATTTGAGGTTTCTAGGTTCAAAACAAATTAAAGGCTCCTCAAGCCATAACTAGGTGACTGTTACGATGAAAAGAAATCAGTTTTCGAGACCTGGGCAGGAGTTCAAACACACAGCTGAAGGTGCAAGTCAGCTTTGGTTTCCAAAACAGCATTCTAATGATTCAGTCAAATTATCATCACTCTTATCATAAAATCTGTGTTTTCAGCAGGCTGATGTTGAAAAGGACCATAGAGTACCATGACATATGATCACACTTTGCTCTTCCACCTTGACTAATTTCAAGCTGTTTTGTATCTGTCTCACACAAACACGAGGCTGAAAGGACCCAACTGAACACAATGTGATCTGACACCCAGTTAAAACCCAAACGCTGTGTCAGAAAACAAAGCCACATTTCAGCACGGCTGCCGGAGCTGCCGGCCTGTCTTCTGGGGACATCAATGTAGCAGCAGACATCCTCCCATTTCCTGTGCATGAGAACACAGCACACTCGACTTTCAAAGAATGTAATTTCCAAGTGCACTGGCATGCACACCACATAACTCAAACTGCTCCCATGCGTGTTCAGAGGAACATGGAGAACTTGAACAACAGAGGAGAGGGCAGGAAAAAAGTTCCAGAAGAGAAATGTCCTGTTCTATAGGATGCGAAACGGGAAATTACTCTTAGGTCCTGCTGGGAGTCCCACAATGAACAAGAACTTTATCTACTGGCCAAGAGTGCAACTGTATGAGTCATCTCTTTCTTTCTTTCACGCAATGCCAAAGGAGACTTCCTTTTAAAACCATGACCATCTGCCAAGAAAGTACTCTGCAAATGTACATGTAACAGTACATGGACAACTTCCCCCCAACCACATTCCCCTCGACTCCATGAAACAAAACAAAACAAAAAGAAAACCACCCTAAATGGGTGAAACTGTGGGTTTCAATTTCATCACACCCTGCTGACTTTCTAGCCATTTTTCAGAGAACAGGGAAAAAAAAAAAAAAAAGAACGCGTACTGTTATGGCAACAAGCTGATGTTTTGGGATTATTCTTTCCACTATAGGAAATGATCCATATGGAAGCTTTACACAGAAAATGGACACACCAAGTTTCCAAACCAAACACTACTTATTTTAGCAAGATCATCTTTTCCAAGCCCGGTAGCAAAACCAGGTCCCAAATGCCACACATTCCCCTCAAAGCCCCTTTCCATCTGCCCGTGACCAGAGCCGCCATGGGAGCAGCCTCCTTTCTCCCCCAGCACCGCTTCAGTAAACTGGGTCACATGCTCTGGTCAGGCTTGGAGTGTAGGAAAAATTGGACAGCAAAATCAGAACCACAAACAACCCCCAAAACCAAACCCACTGTTGCACACGGTATTTATGTATTTGTCCATAATTAGGGAACTGGGTTGCAATGCTGTTAAAAACAAAAAGGGTTTCCACAGGGACCGCACAATAGTGCTTTGATTTTCCGACAAAACAAGCAAAAAAAGCATTTATTAAGATCTTGTTAAACTTTCATATTCCCGGCTAATTTAAATTCCTCATTAGGTAGATTAGTAATGGGGAGCAGAGTGAAGCTCTCCGAGTTTAAATGCCTCTGAAGGCTACTGGGAACGAGGGCTGGCGCTTCGCCAAGAGCCCGAATGCCTGAAGGAAACTACTTAGCTCCATTTCAATCACGTACTATGGAGCTGCCGCTCTGAAAGGGGAGCGGGGGGAGGGAGGGGGAAAAAAAAAAACAACTCATTGCATACAATTAGTAGGCATGTGAAGGTTGTAACACTTTGCATTTCAACCTTGTGGGAAAGGCTCCTTCGTCCTTCTGCAAAGCCAGCAGGTATCCGATCCGGTGACCGGGCTGAGCAGCCCCCGCCGGGCAGCGAGCGGAGCGGCGGCCCCGCTCCCCGAGCCCCGCGGGGCTGTCAGACCCTGCCATCCCGCCGCTCGGATCACAGGAAGGAGAGAAAGGCGGAATGGAATAAAAAAATAAATAAAAAAAAAAAATTAAAAAAAAAAAAGGGCAAAAAAATATGTCCATTATAGGGAAGGAGCCTTCGTTCTTCTCCCTTCCCGGCCACGGCAATTAGCACAAGGGGATCGCTGTCATATGACTGACAACTCACGGGCTCGACAAAGCTCCGTGCGCTGGGAACAGCCACGCTCTGTACATGTATATACACATGCACACACACAGACGTGTGTATCGATACTCCTGGAGGGCTCTTTCCCCATCTTCGCCAGGAACAAAAACAATAATAGTATAAATTTGCAGAAAAAAAACATAAATAAAACAAAAACAACACCACCAACAACAAAAAAAAATTAGAAAAAAAAAAAGCATAAACCCACAGCACAAGGCTCAAAGCAGCCCTTGGCCAAGGCAGGGAGCTCGGATGACAAGACCCAGCTGTGGAGTCTGGACCTGGTACAAGCGCAAAACTTTTGCCAGGACTCGGTGTGGAGCGAGCGCCGGCTCCGCGCGGCTGCGGAGCGGAGCGGCCGCGGGCGCTGACAGCCCCCGGCAGCGCCGGCGGTAAACAAGGACAGACGGGGATGCACAGCTCCTTCCATCCGCCTCGGGACTGTTCCCCCCAGACAGCCGTCTGCTTAAAGCCGAAACACCTGCTTCAAAACATCTCTACACATTTGTGCTGAATTCTCCCCAAACTCCTCGCTGACACTTGGGCTTGATTTTTTTTTTTTTTCCTTTTTCTTAAATTCGCTCA